>JANAVB010020000.1:333279-585779 GCA_029216955.1 Iris pallida
CTTGTCTTATATTGTACTTGTATCTTATTAGCTTAGACTTGTACTTATTCCAATCATGACTAGATAATGTTGAAAATTTTAGGTGTATATTTTTCCTGCACTGCGATTGATGTGGCGATTATATTCATTCCTCTGAAGATTAATAGCCTGAATCGGTATTTTTTTTTCGTATACCTTCAATCTATTCTTAGTTAAATAGGGTTGCATATCTATTCTTTAGGCCATTGTTGTATTATTTTCTTCTAGTTTACCTATTGTGGATGTTATGTATTATTGTGGATTTCATAATTGTAGAAAATGTAGTACAGCTGATATCACGATGTTGGCTAGACTTAAAGTCCGCGAAGGAAGCTACTATTTGGTTTGCGATACTCTCTCCTTCTCTTCTCTTTTCTCCCTCTCATGTGTTCTTCTTTTCTCTCTCCCTCTCTCTTCCTTCTCTGGTGCAACACCCCCTCCCCCTACAGTGGTGGTGTCCCAGGTAGTGGTGTGGGGACTGCTCTTCCTCATTCCTCTTCTTCTTGCACTACTTCTTCTTCTTCTTGATTCTCCTTCTTTCTAACTTTCTTTCTTCTTTCTAACTTCTTGTTACTTTAATAGGAACACTTGGTATAACTTTACAAGTGTGTAGCTTGATATTGAACTGGACTTGTTAAGACCAATGTCGTCATGAGCTTATACGAGATGAAGCTAGTAGAGAGCACGTATGCTTGGTACGAGTGAGCTAATTACACAAGCAATAAATTGTGTCCAGAGCATGAAAATGTGCTTGTTAAGTACGTGTCATTGGAAAAACCGAATCGAAAATGGATGCAAAAAAAATAAGAAATTGAAAACATGTGCACTTGAATCAGTTAAACCGACACAAATACGAGTGCAAACTCACTCATACCAAGGATGTAATATGGACCCTTCCCTGAGCCCACAATAAACTGGCAGTATGTCGCCGGTATATCGTTGCTCTAGTGAACTCGAATATCGACCCCATTTTTTATCCATTCTTGTCCGATCCAATTTTACAAGTTGGGTATCAATCCTAGTTACTAATGTGATGTGTGTGAGAGAACCGTGTCAACTAGTTATGTGGATTGAAAGTTATACCTATTTATCCTAAACTAGGATAATAGGTGAGTTCTCAAGTATAATTTGAA
This sequence comes from Iris pallida, assembly GCA_029216955.1. NCBI lineage: Eukaryota > Viridiplantae > Streptophyta > Magnoliopsida > Asparagales > Iridaceae > Iris > Iris pallida. The sequence goes on from JANAVB010020000.1 coordinate 334,431, forward strand.
GATCTTCTATGTAGTGTAAATCTTACTCAAGTACAAATAGGATAAGTGGAAGATTTGGGTAAATGGTGAGTTCTTCTCAAGTGCATATCCAAGTTGGGTATCAATCCTAGTTACCAAATGTTCTTGAGAATCCATACCATCTAGCAAGTCAAACTTAACTATATGTTACTGATTTTAGTTCTGAATTATCCAAGTGAAAGATCTGCAAAGAAATGTTACAAATACAACCATCAAATTCAAATGATCCTACGATCCATTCGCTACTTTTAGAAAAATAAAATTTCAGAATCAAACAGACACTAAGCATAGTCGGACGGATGATCTGTCGAAACGTCTACACGGATGGTCCGTGCATCATCAGCTCACACTTCCAGACTGCAGAATCAACCAACATCATTTAACTTCAAACATGATTTTGACCTATCTATGATTGGAATTAGGAAATAGTTATTTCATATTTTTGTAAAGGTATGGAAGTAAAATTCCTAGACCAACTAGAATTAGGTAAAAATAAGTTTTGTATCTCATAGTGTGTAGTGAGAATGTTTCAGATTGGACAAACCTCCTGTTAAGATATTTGGTATTTTAGAAAATATATGTACGCATTACATTGGTAATATTTTCCTTTTGAATTCTAGTTAGTGGGATTTTTCTTTTGAATTCTAGTTTCTAAATAATCAATTTGTGTTGAAAAGTATTACGTCTAGCTCGAGACTAAAACATTACATAGGTGTCATGCTATACTAGGTCAAATACATGCATATCATAGAGTTTTGAGTTTGTAAAACGATATGAAAAGTACATCGTCTGACTCTACCATTCCTATCTTTCCAGTGGTTTGCCTATATATTCTAAGGTTTCCTAGGGATATGCTATGCTCCCATTATACCCATATTCACCAAGTGTCGCTCGCTTATTTCACCCACCTAATATTGATATTTTAAAAAAATCTTTAATTGAACTTTGACGTGTCTATGTCTTTAGATTCAAGTCATCATACCGACTTCAAGCATCCCTTCTCTATCAACCATCTACATGTGTCCATCATAATGTTCTAAAAATTGCTAGGCAGACTCTGTGCGGTAGAGGCCCACCTTGAGCCTAAGCGTCCTCCTTTTTTTTTGAAAATTTTAGAAAATTTTAAATTTGAAAATTTAGATTTCAAATTTTAATGTTCTAAAATTCAAATCCTATCTTAAAACTCAAACAAATATCCAAAATACAACTAAGAATAAAAAAAAAATCCAAAATAAATAAATTAATTAAAATAATCAGCTGCCTAGCCCAGCGCCTAGGAGTTTTCGGTGCGATGGTTCGGCGCCTAGGCGGACGCCTAGTCCGATTTTTAGAACATTGGTCCGTCATCTTGTACTTGATCAATCTTGATATAATATAGGTGGATGATGATGCTTTTTGGTTATAGATTCAAGTGTCCTCTATACGCTTGACAAACTTGTAAGCAGTACATGTTCAATATAAATAACACGTGTCATATATATATATATATATATATATATATATATATATATATATATATATATATATATATATATATATATATATATATATATATATATGATCAAAAAGTACTTTGAGATAAAAATAATACATATAAATATTACCTTAGTGATTTATTATCATCAAAATATTTTATTAAAAGATGGGACTTATACCTCGATGATCAGCTCAACGATGATGTAATCAACGATATTTCTATTCTCTCACAAAGTGACCAACTCCCTATTATTTCTCCATCTTTTCGCGATGACTTTCTCATATAATTATCGATGTTGTTGTTTTCCTCGTTATAAACTCATCCCTGGCTTGGTCCACGACGGCTTTCCCGACATCTTCTTCTTCTTCTCTTTCTGAGTTCATGGTTGAACTCCGCTATACAATTATCACCCTTAGTGAGTAGACTGTTGGGAAAGAAGCGCGGAAACCTTTCCCCAAACCGGAGAGTACCTGCGAGAGGACCGAGCAAACAACGCACGAACCAAAAACAAACACACAAAAACAATCCACGCAGACACAGAGAATTTTTGACGTGGAAACCCTTGCGGGAAAAAAACCACGGGACGATCGGAGTCCAACCCTGAGAAGCCTCCACTAATGGAATAGAAGAATTACACCCTCTACAAACTCCTCCGATCCAAATCGGATCCCCACAACACTCAGAGATAAGAACAATGATTACAAGGCTACGAAGAACGAGAACGACGAGTAGAGATTACCCGAACACGATCTCCTCCGAATATCAACCTTCAATCCTCCGCCTTCTTCTCCGAAGTTGCAATGGCACTCTTGCCTCCTTCTCTCTCGAACTTGTGTTATGTTGCACTTGTGAATTAGGGTTGAGAAAACTCAATATATATCTCCCTAATCCCGCAACCAACCTGGACCGTTGGATTAGATCCAATGATGAAAACTCATCCAAAATCCCGCTTCAGCCCCCGACAACACAGAGTTCGGCCAGAACTCTGTGCGGGGCAGCCAGCACCTACTGGCCAAACGCTGGAACAACCAGACCGAGTAGGTGCTGGCTGCCCCGCACAGAGTTCTGGCCGAACTCTGTGTTGTCGGGGGCTGAAGCGGGATTTTGGATGAGTTTTCATCATTGGATCTAATCCAACGGTCCAGGTTGGTTGCGGGATTAGGGAGATATATATTGAGTTTTCTCAACCCTAATTCACAAGTGCAACATAACACAAGTTCGAGAGAGAAGGAGGCAAGAGTGCCATTGCAACTTCGGAGAAGAAGGCGGAGGATTGAAGGTTGATATTCGGAGGAGATCGTGTTCGGGTAATCTCTACTCGTCGTTCTCGTTCTTCGTAGCCTTGTAATCATTGTTCTTATCTCTGAGTGTTGTGGGGATCCGATTTGGATCGGAGGAGTTTGTAGAGGGTGTAATTCTTCTATTCCATTAGTGGAGGCTTCTCAGGGTTGGACTCCGATCGTCCCGTGGTTTTTTCCCGCAAGGGTTTCCACGTCAAAAATTCTCTGTGTCTGCGTGGATTGTTTTTGTGTGTTTGTTTTTGGTTCGTGCGTTGTTTGCTCGGTCCTCTCGCAGGTACTCTCCGGTTTGGGGAAAGGTTTCCGCGCTTCTTTCCCAACAGAGTGGTATCAGAGCTTTGGGTTCAAAGGGTGTCAGGAGTTGACAGAGGAACCAGAGAGGAGAGATGGACGCGAAGCCGGTGCGCATGGTGAACCTCAATGGCACAAACTATCATTATTGGCGGAGCAAGATGAAGGATTTGCTATTTGTCAAGAAGCTGCATCTACCTGTGTTTGCATCCGAGAGGCCCAGTGATAAATCCGAGGAGGACTGGAAGTTCGAGCACATACAGGTGTGTGGGTACATACGGCAGTTTGTTGATGAGAACGTGTACAACCACGTTGCCAATATTGAGCACGCGAAGACGTTGTGGGATAAGCTGGAATCCTTGTATGCGAAGAAGACCGGGGTAAACAAGTTGTTCCTGATCCGAACGATGATGGGTCTGCGGTACAAGGATGGGGCGTCTATTACGGATCACTTGAGTGATTTCCAGGGCGTGGTTGACCAGTTATCTTCTATGGGAGTCAAGTTCGACGACGAAGTTCAGGGACTGTGGCTGCTGTGTACCTTGCCAGACTCGTGGGAGACCGTACGAGTATCTATGATCGCTTCTGCTCCAGAGGGCGTGGTCAGTCTGGAGTTTGCTAAGAGCGGGGTGTTGAATGAAGAGATGCGGAGACGTTCTCAGGGCACTTCATCCACATCCCACCACTCAGAGGCATTGGTTTCAGAGAGCCGCGGAAGGGGCAAAAGCAGGGGTCCAGGTGGTGGCAGAGACAAGAGTAGGGGAAAGTCCAAGGGTCGGTACGAGGACTCAGAGTGTTATCATTGCGGTAAGAAGGGCCATATCAAGCGGAACTGTTTCGCTTGGAAGAGAGAGAAGAAGGGCGACAAGGGGAAGCAAGAAGAGAACACTACAGCGGCGGCCTCGACGCATGGAGGCGATGTGATCGTCGTAGGTGATGAGGTCATTACTAACCTCGCCTGCGATGACAATTCTTGGCTGGTGGACTCAGGGGCTTCAGCACATGTATCTCACAATAGGGCACTATTTGCCACTTACACGACAGGCGACTGTGGCGTGTTGAAGATGGGCAACGGAGATGTGTCGAAGGCGGTTGCCATTGGAGATGTGCATTTGAGAACGAAGACGGGTGCGGTTCTTGTTCTCAAGGATGTTCGTCATGTCCCTGATATCCGTTTCAACCTGGTGTCGGTTGGAAGGTTGGATGACGAGGGATTCTTCAGTCTCTTCGGGAATAGTCAGTGGAAGCTTTCCAGAGGTTCGTTGGTGATTGCCAGAGGAAGCAAGAAGTCCGGTCTCTACTATATGGAGGGGAGCGCACAGGGGGCACAGGAGGTGAACGCAGTCAGTGATGCGTCTACCGAGTTGTGGCACAGGCGGCTCGGCCATATCAGCGAGAAGGGGATGAGCTACTTGGTGAACAGGAAGGTGATTCCGGGGCTCAAGTCTACAAAGTTGGAGAAATGCACGCACTGTTTGGCTGGGAAGCAAAGTAGGGTGTCTTTCCAGAGTCACCCAAGTTCGAGGAAGCCGGCGTTGCTCGAGTTGATTCACTCGGATGTCTGCGGTCCTATGAAGGTAAAATCTCTTGGTGGTGCTTCTTACTTTGTGACTTTCATTGATGACTGTTCCAGGAAGGTTTGGGTCTATGCCTTAAAGACCAAGGATCAGGTGCTGCCTACTTTCAAGGAGTTTCAGGCCTCCGTTGAAAGGGAGACGGGCAAGAAGTTGTTGTGTGTTCGGTCCGACAATGGCGGCGAATACATCGGTCCCTTTGATGCGTATTGCAGAGAGCAAGGGATACGACACCAGAAGACTCCGCCAAAGACACCTCAGCTCAATGGTGTAGCGGAGCGCATGAACAGGACACTGATGGAGAGGGTGCGGTGTTTGCTGTCAGAAGCAAACTTGCCGGGCAGTTATTGGGGTGAGGCTCTTCTCACAGCTGCTTATATTATTAATTTGTCTCCTAGTGCTCCTTTGCAGGGTGATGTGCCTGACAAAGTATGGTACGGCAAAGAGCCGTCATACAGTCACCTGCGGGCGTTTGGTTGTAAAGCCTTCGTGCATGTACCGAAGGACGAAAGGACCAAACTTGAGCCGAAGACGAGGCGATGCGTCTTTGTCGGCTACGGTCGGGATGAGTTTGGCTATAGACTCTACGACCCAGTGGAAGGAAAGCTCTACAGAAGCAGGGACGTGGTGTTCGTCGAGGATCAGACCATGACCAACACTCAGGACTCCGAGACGCCTTCTGAGGCTGAGGAATTGCCTGAGTTAGAGTCATTTCGCTTCGAGCAGTTTCCAGAGGACATCGCGGAGGATCCAGTTATGGGGGAGCCGGTACATGGAGTTGCTCCCAACCTTGATCATCAGCCTGCTGATGGTGGTCAGGGTGTCCCTCAGGAGGATGAGCATGCCGGAGAGGTAGTTCCTGAAGGGGAGGAGGCTGTCGGTATACAGCCAGCACCAGTGGCTCCACTGAGAAGGAGCAACAGGGATCGTCGACCATCTACGAGATACTCGCCGGATGAGTATGTGCTACTGACTGACGGGGGAGAGCCCGAAAGTTTCGCAGAGGCTATGGAAGACGAACACAGGCAGGAGTGGATGGTGGCTATGCAGGAGGAGATGAGTTCCTTGTACACCAATTCTACTTATGATCTGGTGCGGTTGCCAAAGGGCAAGAAGGCTTTGAAGAATCGATGGGTGTTCAGAGTGAAGCAGACGGATGATGCTACTCGCCCTCGATACAAAGCGAGGCTGGTAGTCAAGGGCTACGGTCAGCGGAAAGGCGTGGATTATGATGAAATCTTTTCGCCTGTCGTCAAGCATTCGTCTATTCGGGTGGTGCTAGCATTAGCAGCCAGTTTTGACTTGGAGGTCGAGCAGATGGATGTGAAGACGGCGTTCCTCCACGGTGATCTTGAGGAGGAGTTGTACATGGAGCAGCCGGAGGGATTCTGTGAGAAGGGCAAGTCACATTTGGTCTGCCGGTTGAGGAAGAGCTTGTATGGTCTGAAGCAGGCTCCGAGGCAGTGGTACAGAAAGTTCGAGTCGTTTATGGGGGAGCATGGTTATGCACGGACGACGTCGGACCATTGTGCATTTGTGAGGTATTTTGCTGAGGATGATTTCATCATTTTATTGCTCTATGTAGATGATATGCTATTAGTGGGTCGAAATGCCACTAGGATAGCGGAGTTGAAGCGCCAACTGGGCGCGGCCTTCTCTATGAAGGATTTGGGCGCAGCGAAGACTATTCTTGGGATGGAGATCAGCCGAGAGAGAGTCCAAGCTGCTACACTTGTCCCAAACGAAGTACATTCACCGGGTACTTCAGCGTTTCGGGATGGACGGGTCGAAGAAAGTGAGTTCCCCCCTCGCGGCTCACTTTAAGTTCACTGAGGAGCAGTGTCCATCTACCGAGGACGAAAAGGAAGATATGGAGCGGGTTCCATATGCTTCAGCTGTGGGAAGCCTGATGTATGCTATGGTGTGTACGAGGCCAGATATTGCTCATGCAGTTGGTACGGTTAGCAGGTATCTTTCGAATCCTGGAAGGGTACACTGGAGTGCGGTCAAGTGGATTCTACGATACCTTCAGGGCACTGCCGGTTGGAGACTTTCCTTTGGTGGTGACGAGCCGAAGCTGGTCGGGTATACCGATGCTGATATGGCTGGAGATGTAGACACGAGGCGGTCGACTTCGGGCTACGTGATGATGTTTGCGGGAGGAGCAGTGTCGTGGCAGTCGCGGTTGCAGAAGTGTGTTGCCTTGTCGACGACGGAGGCGGAATACATTGCGGCGACGGAGGCTTGCAAGGAGCTGTTGTGGATGAAGAAGCTGTTGCAGGAAATGGGACTGAAGCAAGAGCAGTATACTTTGCTTTGCGACAGTCAGAGTGCTATCCACCTTGTGAAGAATCAGACGTTTCATAGCCGGTCCAAGCACATCGAGACTCGGTATCATTGGATACGGGATGTGGTTGAGAAGAAGGACGCGGCGCTTGAGAAGGTGCATACAGACGACAACGGAGCTGATATGTTTACGAAGATTCTACCAAGGGGGAAGTTCGAGTACTGCAGGCAGATCGTCGGGATGACGACGTCCTCCCCATAGTTGTGAAGGGGGAGATTTGTTGGAGTGGGTGGGGTTCCCAACCTATGTGGAGAAGACCCCGGAGTGCGACGAGCGCCGTCCGAAGTCGGAGAAGCTCGGGAAGTAGGCGACGTTGCTGCTGCTGCTGCTGCTGGAGCTTCTGGGAGCAGAGGATCCGAGTTCGGCCCGAACTCGGTCCCAGGCCGAGTTCTGGCCGAACTCGGTCTGGTTGTTCCAGCGTTTGGCCAGTAGGTGCTGGCTGCCCCGCACAGAGTTCTGGCCGAACTCTGTGTTGTCGGGGGCTGAAGCGGGATTTTGGATGAGTTTTCATCATTGGATCTAATCCAACGGTCCAGGTTGGTTGCGGGATTAGGGAGATATATATTGAGTTTTCTCAACCCTAATTCACAAGTGCAACATAACACAAGTTCGAGAGAGAAGGAGGCAAGAGTGCCATTGCAACTTCGGAGAAGAAGGCGGAGGATTAAAGGTTGATATTCGGAGGAGATCGTGTTCGGGTAATCTCTACTCGTCGTTCTCGTTCTTCGTAGCCTTGTAATCATTGTTCTTATCTCTGAGTGTTGTGGGGATCCGATTTGGATCGGAGGAGTTTGTAGAGGGTGTAATTCTTCTATTCCATTAGTGGAGGCTTCTCAGGGTTGGACTCCGATCGTCCCGTGGTTTTTTCCCGCAAGGGTTTCCACGTCAAAAATTCTCTGTGTCTGCGTGGATTGTTTTTGTGTGTTTGTTTTTGGTTCGTGCGTTGTTTGCTCGGTCCTCTCGCAGGTACTCTCCGGTTTGGGGAAAGGTTTCCGCGCTTCTTTCCCAACAGAGTGGTACAGAAAGTTCGAGTCGTTTATGGGGGAGCATGGTTATGCACGGACGACGTCGGACCATTGTGCATTTGTGAGGTATTTTGCCGAGGATGATTTCATCATTTTATTGCTCTATGTAGATGATATGCTATTAGTGGGTCGAAATGCCACTAGGATAGCGGAGTTGAAGCGCCAACTGGGCGCGGCCTTCTCTATGAAGGATTTGGGCGCAGCGAAGACTATTCTTGGGATGGAGATCAGCCGAGAGAGAGAGTCCAAGCTGCTACACTTGTCCCAAACGAAGTACATTCACCGGGTACTTCAGCGTTTCGGGATGGACGGGTCGAAGAAAGTGAGTTTCCCCCTCGCGGCTCACTTTAAGTTCACTGAGGAGCAGTGTCCATCTACCGAGGACGAAAAGGAAGATATGGAGCGGGTTCCATATGCTTCAGCTGTGGGAAGCCTGATGTATGCTATGGTGTGTACGAGGCCAGATATTGCTCATGCAGTTGGTACGGTTAGCAGGTATCTTTCGAATCCTGGAAGGGTACACTGGAGTGCGGTCAAGTGGATTCTACGATACCTTCAGGGCACTGCCGGTTGGAGACTTTCCTTTGGTGGTGACGAGCCGAAGCTGGTCGGGTATACCGATGCTGATATGGCTGGAGATGTAGACACGAGGCGGTCGACTTCGGGCTACGTGATGATATTTGCGGGAGGAGCAGTGTCGTGGCAGTCGCGGTTGCAGAAGTGTGTTGCCTTGTCGACGACGGAGGCGGAATACATTGCGGCGACGGAGGCTTGCAAGGAGCTGTTGTGGATGAAGAAGCTGTTGCAGGAAATGGGACTGAAGCAAGAGCAGTATACTTTGCTTTGCGACAGTCAGAGTGCTATCCACCTTGTGAAGAATCAGACGTTTCATAGCCGGTCCAAGCACATCGAGACTCGGTATCATTGGATACGGGATGTGGTTGAGAAGAAGGACGCGGCGCTTGAGAAGGTGCATACAGACGACAACGGAGCTGATATGTTTACGAAGATTCTACCAAGGGGGAAGTTCGAGTACTGCAGGCAGATCGTCGGGATGACGACGTCCTCCCCATAGTTGTGAAGGGGGAGATTTGTTGGAGTGGGTGGGGTTCCCAACCTATGTGGAGAAGACCCCGGAGTGCGACGAGCGCCGTCCGAAGTCGGAGAAGCTCGGGAAGTAGGCGACGTTGCTGCTGCTGCTGCTGCTGGAGCTTCTGGGAGCAGAGGATCCGAGTTCGGCCCGAACTCGGTCCCAGGCCGAGTTCTGGCCGAACTCGGTCTGGTTGTTCCAGCGTTTGGCCAGTAGGTGCTGGCTGCCCCGCACAGAGTTCTGGCCGAACTCTGTGTTGTCGGGGGCTGAAGCGGGATTTTGGATGAGTTTTCATCATTGGATCTAATCCAACGGTCCAGGTTGGTTGCGGGATTAGGGAGATATATATTGAGTTTTCTCAACCCTAATTCACAAGTGCAACATAACACAAGTTCGAGAGAGAAGGAGGCAAGAGTGCCATTGCAACTTCGGAGAAGAAGGCGGAGGATTGAAGGTTGATATTCGGAGGAGATCGTGTTCGGGTAATCTCTACTCGTCGTTCTCGTTCTTCGTAGCCTTGTAATCATTGTTCTTATCTCTGAGTGTTGTGGGGATCCGATTTGGATCGGAGGAGTTTGTAGAGGGTGTAATTCTTCTATTCCATTAGTGGAGGCTTCTCAGGGTTGGACTCCGATCGTCCCGTGGTTTTTTTCCCGCAAGGGTTTCCACGTCAAAAATTCTCTGTGTCTGCGTGGATTGTTTTTGTGTGTTTGTTTTTGGTTCGTGCGTTGTTTGCTCGGTCCTCTCGCAGGTACTCTCCGGTTTGGGGAAAGGTTTCCGCGCTTCTTTCCCAACAGAGTGGTATCAGAGCTTTGGGTTCAAAGGGTGTCAGGAGTTGACAGAGGAACCAGAGAGGAGAGATGGACGCGAAGCCGGTGCGCATGGTGAACCTCAATGGCACAAACTATCATTATTGGCGGAGCAAGATGAAGGATTTGCTATTTGTCAAGAAGCTGCATCTACCTGTGTTTGCATCCGAGAGGCCCAGTGATAAATCCGAGGAGGACTGGAAGTTCGAGCACATACAGGTGTGTGGGTACATACGGCAGTTTGTTGATGAGAACGTGTACAACCACGTTGCCAATATTGAGCACGCGAAGACGTTGTGGGATAAGCTGGAATCCTTGTATGCGAAGAAGACCGGGGTAAACAAGTTGTTCCTGATCCGAACGATGATGGGTCTGCGGTACAAGGATGGGGCGTCTATTACGGATCACTTGAGTGATTTCCAGGGCGTGGTTGACCAGTTATCTTCTATGGGAGTCAAGTTCGACGACGAAGTTCAGGGACTGTGGCTGCTGTGTACCTTGCCAGACTCGTGGGAGACCGTACGAGTATCTATGATCGCTTCTGCTCCAGAGGGCGTGGTCAGTCTGGAGTTTGCTAAGAGCGGGGTGTTGAATGAAGAGATGCGGAGACGTTCTCAGGGCACTTCATCCACATCCCACCACTCAGAGGCATTGGTTTCAGAGAGCCGCGGAAGGGGCAAAAGCAGGGGTCCAGGTGGTGGCAGAGACAAGAGTAGGGGAAAGTCCAAGGGTCGGTACGAGGACTCAGAGTGTTATCATTGCGGTAAGAAGGGCCATATCAAGCGGAACTGTTTCGCTTGGAAGAGAGAGAAGAAGGGCGACAAGGGGAAGCAAGAAGAGAACACTACAGCGGCGGCCTCGACGCATGGAGGCGATGTGATCGTCGTAGGTGATGAGGTCATTACTAACCTCGCCTGCGATGACAATTCTTGGCTGGTGGACTCAGGGGCTTCAGCACATGTATCTCACAATAGGGCACTGTTTGCCACTTACACGACAGGCGACTGTGGCGTGTTGAAGATGGGCAACGGAGATGTGTCGAAGGCGGTTGCCATTGGAGATGTGCATTTGAGAACGAAGACGGGTGCGGTTCTTGTTCTCAAGGATGTTCGTCATGTCCCTGATATCCGTTTCAACCTGGTGTCGGTTGGAAGGTTGGATGACGAGGGATTCTTCAGTCTCTTCGGGAATAGTCAGTGGAAGCTTTCCAGAGGTTCGTTGGTGATTGCCAGAGGAAGCAAGAAGTCCGGTCTCTACTATATGGAGGGGAGCGCACAGGGGGCACAGGAGGTGAACGCAGTCAGTGATGCGTCTACCGAGTTGTGGCACAGGCGGCTCGGCCATATCAGCGAGAAGGGGATGAGCTACTTGGTGAACAGGAAGGTGATTCCGGGGCTCAAGTCTACAAAGTTGGAGAAATGCACGCACTGTTTGGCTGGGAAGCAAAGTAGGGTGTCTTTCCAGAGTCACCCAAGTTCGAGGAAGCCGGCGTTGCTCGAGTTGATTCACTCGGATGTCTGCGGTCCTATGAAGGTAAAATCTCTTGGTGGTGCTTCTTACTTTGTGACTTTCATTGATGACTGTTCCAGGAAGGTTTGGGTCTATGCCTTAAAGACCAAGGATCAGGTGCTGCCTACTTTCAAGGAGTTTCAGGCCTCCGTTGAAAGGGAGACGGGCAAGAAGTTGTTGTGTGTTCGGTCCGACAATGGCGGCGAATACATCGGTCCCTTTGATGCGTATTGCAGAGAGCAAGGGATACGACACCAGAAGACTCCGCCAAAGACACCTCAGCTCAATGGTGTAGCGGAGCGCATGAACAGGACACTGATGGAGAGGGTGCGGTGTTTGCTGTCAGAAGCAAACTTGCCGGGCAGTTATTGGGGTGAGGCTCTTCTCACAGCTGCTTATATTATTAATTTGTCTCCTAGTGCTCCTTTGCAGGGTGATGTGCCTGACAAAGTATGGTACGGCAAAGAGCCGTCATACAGTCACCTGCGGGCGTTTGGTTGTAAAGCCTTCGTGCATGTACCGAAGGACGAAAGGACCAAACTTGAGCCGAAGACGAGGCGATGCGTCTTTGTCGGCTACGGTCGGGATGAGTTTGGCTATAGACTCTACGACCCAGTGGAAGGAAAGCTCTACAGAAGCAGGGACGTGGTGTTCGTCGAGGATCAGACCATGACCAACACTCAGGACTCCGAGACGCCTTCTGAGGCTGAGGAATTGCCTGAGTTAGAGTCATTTCGCTTCGAGCAGTTTCCAGAGGACATCGCGGAGGATCCAGTTATGGGGGAGCCGGTACATGGAGTTGCTCCCAACCTTGATCATCAGCCTGCTGATGGTGGTCAGGGTGTCCCTCAGGAGGATGAGCATGCCGGAGAGGTAGTTCCTGAAGGGGAGGAGGCTGTCGGTATACAGCCAGCACCAGTGGCTCCACTGAGAAGGAGCAACAGGGATCGTCGACCATCTACGAGATACTCGCCGGATGAGTATGTGCTACTGACTGACGGGGGAGAGCCCGAAAGTTTCGCAGAGGCTATGGAAGACGAACACAGGCAGGAGTGGATGGTGGCTATGCAGGAGGAGATGAGTTCCTTGTACACCAATTCTACTTATGATCTGGTGCGGTTGCCAAAGGGCAAGAAGGCTTTGAAGAATCGATGGGTGTTCAGAGTGAAGCAGACGGATGATGCTACTCGCCCTCGATACAAAGCGAGGCTGGTAGTCAAGGGCTACGGTCAGCGGAAAGGCGTGGATTATGATGAAATCTTTTCGCCTGTCGTCAAGCATTCGTCTATTCGGGTGGTGCTAGCATTAGCAGCCAGTTTTGACTTGGAGGTCGAGCAGATGGATGTGAAGACGGCGTTCCTCCACGGTGATCTTGAGGAGGAGTTGTACATGGAGCAGCCGGAGGGATTCTGTGAGAAGGGCAAGTCACATTTGGTCTGCCGGTTGAGGAAGAGCTTGTATGGTCTGAAGCAGGCTCCGAGGCAGTGGTACAGAAAGTTCGAGTCGTTTATGGGGGAGCATGGTTATGCACGGACGACGTCGGACCATTGTGCATTTGTGAGGTATTTTGCCGAGGATGATTTCATCATTTTATTGCTCTATGTAGATGATATGCTATTAGTGGGTCGAAATGCCACTAGGATAGCGGAGTTGAAGCGCCAACTGGGCGCGGCCTTCTCTATGAAGGATTTGGGCGCAGCGAAGACTATTCTTGGGATGGAGATCAGCCGAGAGAGAGAGTCCAAGCTGCTACACTTGTCCCAAACGAAGTACATTCACCGGGTACTTCAGCGTTTCGGGATGGACGGGTCGAAGAAAGTGAGTTCCCCCCTCGCGGCTCACTTTAAGTTCACTGAGGAGCAGTGTCCATCTACCGAGGACGAAAAGGAAGATATGGAGCGGGTTCCATATGCTTCAGCTGTGGGAAGCCTGATGTATGCTATGGTGTGTACGAGGCCAGATATTGCTCATGCAGTTGGTACGGTTAGCAGGTATCTTTCGAATCCTGGAAGGGTACACTGGAGTGCGGTCAAGTGGATTCTACGATACCTTCAGGGCACTGCCGGTTGGAGACTTTCCTTTGGTGGTGACGAGCCGAAGCTGGTCGGGTATACCGATGCTGATATGGCTGGAGATGTAGACACGAGGCGGTCGACTTCGGGCTACGTGATGATGTTTGCGGGAGGAGCAGTGTCGTGGCAGTCGCGGTTGCAGAAGTGTGTTGCCTTGTCGACGACGGAGGCGGAATACATTGCGGCGACGGAGGCTTGCAAGGAGCTGTTGTGGATGAAGAAGCTGTTGCAGGAAATGGGACTGAAGCAAGAGCAGTATACTTTGCTTTGCGACAGTCAGAGTGCTATCCACCTTGTGAAGAATCAGACGTTTCATAGCCGGTCCAAGCACATCGAGACTCGGTATCATTGGATACGGGATGTGGTTGAGAAGAAGGACGCGGCGCTTGAGAAGGTGCATACAGACGACAACGGAGCTGATATGTTTACGAAGATTCTACCAAGGGGGAAGTTCGAGTACTGCAGGCAGATCGTCGAGATGACGACGTCCTCCCCATAGTTGTGAAGGGGGAGATTTGTTGGAGTGGGTGGGGTTCCCAACCTATGTGGAGAAGACCCCGGAGTGCGACGAGCACCGTCCGAAGTCGGAGAAGCTCGGGAAGTAGGCGACGTTGCTGCTGCTGCTGCTGCTGCTGGAGCTTCTGGGAGCAGAGGATCCGAGTTCGGCCCGAACTCGGTCCCAGGCCGAGTTCTGGCCGAACTCGGTCTGGTTGTTCCAGCGTTTGGCCAGTAGGTGCTGGCTGCCCCGCACAGAGTTCTGGCCGAACTCTGTGTTGTCGGGGGCTGAAGCGGGATTTTGGATGAGTTTTCATCATTGGATCTAATCCAACGGTCCAGGTTGGTTGCGGGATTAGGGAGATATATATTGAGTTTTCTCAACCCTAATTCACAAGTGCAACATAACACAAGTTCGAGAGAGAAGGAGGCAAGAGTGCCATTGCAACTTCGGAGAAGAAGGCGGAGGATTGAAGGTTGATATTCGGAGGAGATCGTGTTCGGGTAATCTCTACTCGTCGTTCTCGTTCTTCGTAGCCTTGTAATCATTGTTCTTATCTCTGAGTGTTGTGGGGATCCGATTTGGATCGGAGGAGTTTGTAGAGGGTGTAATTCTTCTATTCCATTAGTGGAGGCTTCTCAGGGTTGGACTCCGATCGTCCCGTGGTTTTTTCCCGCAAGGGTTTCCACGTCAAAAATTCTCTGTGTCTGCGTGGATTGTTTTTGTGTGTTTGTTTTTGGTTCGTGCGTTGTTTGCTCGGTCCTCTCGCAGGTACTCTCCGGTTTGGGGAAAGGTTTCCGCGCTTCTTTCCCAACAGAGTTGGAGAAATGCCACTCCAACATGGTTGAACTCCGCTATACAATTATCACCCTTAGTGAGTAGACCACCTCCCCCTAGTTCAAGCTCGTAGGGGAGGTTCACTCCTACTATTCTTACTCAAGGAGTAAGTCATGGACGCGGTTGTCTATTTTGTTCCCACTGTAGTCGCAACAATCATGTGACGGCTACATGCGGGCAAAAGAATGATTGTCCTCTGCGGTCTTCATCTATTCGTCCACTCGCTACAATAATGTTTGATTCTGCAACATCTTTCTCAACTACGTATGACTCCCGACTCTTTCGCATCACATGACATCTAGAGTCTTCGTATCATCCTATCTCAACTCAATTTCCATATTTCTGTTGTCTCAAAGTATCACATTCCTTTCTCGAGCCTCTTCTTCGATTCTTGATTCTGGAGCAATTAACCATGTTGCTTCACAACATGTTAATTTTTCAAATTCTAGGTTCCCTAAATATGTTAGTGGCTAATGGGGAATCATACAGGTTCATGGATCCGGAATAATGTCACTCATCTATATTCTAAAATTTTGTTCTTTGTTAAATGATTTAGGTTTATAATTCAATTTTTTTTGTTAGTTGCCTCATAAAAGATCATACTCATGACATATATATTTTTAGCCTTCCTTTTTTATGTTCAGGATACTCAGACGCAAGTAGTGATTAGTAGGGATGGGGACATGAGGCCAGTGGGTTATACCTTCTCAATGTTCCACATTATACCTTAACAAATTATTTCTAAGGTTTCTTTGTTTTTAGTTTTCTATTCTATAAGCGCTCAACAATAATATGGCGATATCACCAAGTTCTCAGAGGGACGTAGCAAGATATATAATACACATGCTATATAAACTGCCATAATAAATAAATAAATAAATATGCAAAGGACTGTCATAGTAAATAAATATGCAAGGGGTGTTTCTAACCATCTAATGTTTAATTTAGAGATCAACTTTCACATGCATGGATCTGATTCAGGCTAACTCGAATAATCCACATAGCTTAAGGCTAGTAGTGTACATATACTATCATCCAGTCATCTGGAATCGTCCGTAATGATCCATGAGCGTTAGAGGGTATCTGCAAACTTATCAATTTTCATCGTTCAATCCGGAGACCATGGTTTACCAATTTGGCTATCCATACGCACTAGTGACCGTTCTTCTCCAAAATTTTATACCGACAAAGTCATGTCCATAACTTGTCCAGTTTTGTAACTGTTTGAGTCTCTAATACCCTAATCATAGTAGTTACGTTATCTATTCGTCACACTTCCCGTATGTATTGATGACCAGTCGAATATTATGACCCGTGTCAAATCATGAATATTATACCGTGTTAGCTGTGTGTCAAGGTCATGGAGATGTGAGAATATCCCACAAATATATGATAGTCTGCTGGCAACTAAGTCAATATACATAAAATAAAGAAAAGACACATAAAACGACTAACATAGTCGTTGGCACTCAAGTATAGCTTGGACATGCAGTTTATATGAAAGCAAAATATAAATTAGAAATATAAAGTACTGAAATAAAATGATAATAACAGTAAATGTTGCGAGGTATATTTGCCTAGTATACGTCCAAACATGCTGAGTTGTGAAGCCAATATATAGCTAGAATTATCTACGAATCAGCAAACCATAATTCCATGTATGTTTCTACCAACCCAAATTACAAATAAATACATATTATACACATAAATATAAATAATCATAATTATACTAATTGCAACAACTCCTTAACTATAAAAATTGGACGGGTCAAAGTCACATATTTTCTATGTCACCTATATTATTCTTTTAGTCAAATTATCTAAAAGTAAGTCACACTAGTCTTCATAATAATTATTTATCTATTTATATTCTGAATTTAAAAATATATAATAATATACTACATTACAAATTTTGAGATTCGTGGCACGTAAATTGAGGCATTTCGTTGACCAGAAGTCAATTGACACAAATCCAAAATTTGAGTACATAAACCTATAGATTTCAGCATCACAAGAACATTGGAATCGACGTTTACACGAATCTTGATTCGGTTACGAGATATTGAATTTCCAGTTTATAGATTACAATTATCGTTGTTTACTAGTCATCTAGAACTTATATAAATTAAACGGAATATCAAAATAATTTATTTAATTCTAACTTTTTATAATGTTATAGATCTCTATGTCATCATTCCGAAACATCAAAAGGATCACAAAGATGAGTTCGGAATCTCTCGAAATTTCAAAAACAACAGAACATATTCATATTTTGGATGACTGACACTTAAATTATTTTACAAAAGAACATGTTTCAAATTACTGGAAATAAATTTCAAAATATTAAAGCTAACCTCAATACGATTCCAATAAAAAAATTGAAGGTGAAATGGAGTCCGGATTGATTCTAATAAAAAAAAATTGGAGGTGAAATGGAGTATGGAACTTGGAGTTATGGCGTTTCCAAGTTGTTATAGCTAATGAAAAACGAGGCTAATTTTTGTGTAAAATTTGGGAACTATTTTTGGACGAAAAAGAGGAGTGCATGGTTTTTAAGAGGGGGATGATGTGAGATTTATATACTTATATATATATGATTAAGATGTGTATATCTTATTTATTTATTTAGGATATGATTCCAGTTTACCTATTATTGCTTAGGATTTGTTCAAGTAAAAAAATGTTTAAATATCAATAATATTTCAAATCTTCATTATACGATTTGAAGAGGATAATATGATATTTGCTACTCATAATTATATATACCTATAATTATATATAATAACATATATAGTATAACTAGTTATATTCATATACATGAATATATACATATAAATATGTACACATACAATATATGTAAAGCATATAAATGTATTCATATATATTTGTAGCTAGCCAAAATGGCGCCCCAACACCTTTTATTACACAATTTTCTCACATTCTCTCTTCATTAGACTCTTAATTCAGTATCATGACGTCACAGCCAACAACTTTCTAATTACGATAGCAAAAGTTGCAACAAAGTAACCTAAATTTGTTGTTTCCAAACAACTGATTTTTAAATTCTATTAGATAGTATACGTGCAACTAAACAATGCATTGACAACACCATTTAAACAAATGCTATAGGCAACAAATATTACATGTTGTAATTCACATTTACGAGGAAAGAAACGTAGCTTTATTATCAAATTTTGAGGTTGCTTGCAAATTAAAATGAACTTATTACCTTAGGTAACTTGGAACAGAAATAATTTATTTTCATTACCATTTTCATACCATGCTATGCTTGAAAACTGATGAAACAATTAACTATATCTTCCTTTGTTGTGGTTTCATTACAATTCTCTTGGAGAAGCCAAAGAATACCATCAATATCACAAAGAGGCCTATTAGTCCGGTGAATTGTTGGATCTCCTAGAGAAATTCTTTGTATCTTGGTGATTTGTTACATATAAGAGATTGTGTTGTGATAACAATATTTTGGTATGTTTGACATGAAAGAAAATTAGAAACTTACTTCATTTTAAGTTTGTTCATCCTAAGAATTGTTTGTTGCTATATAATTCATACTTATTACAGAATATATTGTTTTCCTATTAAGAAAGTTTGGCTTACATCTCCTTGACGCCATCCTCTTATCAAAAAGATTCAAAAAAGATATCATAACTCTTGATTCAGTCGCCAGAGGGGAGGAAGATGGAATAGATGGGATCCAATTGCTGAATAATGGTGCCTTTACTATTAATCCACTCGCACTTTCTCAATATACTAAGGAAGTAACTATCAAAAGGCTGTGCATATCAATTTCTTGCTGTCTTCTTCAG
Source organism: Iris pallida (assembly GCA_029216955.1). Taxonomy (NCBI): domain Eukaryota; kingdom Viridiplantae; phylum Streptophyta; class Magnoliopsida; order Asparagales; family Iridaceae; genus Iris; species Iris pallida. The sequence continues at coordinate 353,101 of JANAVB010020000.1, forward strand.
CTTTACATGAGGAATAGTATTCAATTCCTTGGAATCCCTTGCTTCATCTTTCCTCTCCTTGATGATGCAATGCTTTTCTTAGCTCTACTTCTTTTGAGGAATACTTCTCTTGACCTTTAGGTGATCTCCTCAGAAACCAAAGTAGCTTGGAGAAGAGTTAAATAGTGCTTCAATTCCTTTGCTTCTTTTCTGCGAAGTGCTAGGAACAAGGAGAGGAGCAATTACTAGCAACCATTGTAATATCCGTAAGTCATATTAACTAGTTCCAACTTTTCACAACTTTCTCAATTCCTTGAACTTAATTATAAAAATATTTTAGGATCCATGTGAAGATGTATAATTAGTAATATTATTAGCTTTCCTTGCTTCAACTTTCCTCTTATTCATGATGCTTTTCTTAGCTCTACTCTTTTGTGCAATGCTTTTCTTGACCTTTAAGTGATCTCCACAGAAACCAGTAGCTTGGAGAAGAGTTAAATAGTGCTTTAATTCCTTTGCTTGGCCTACCTTCTCTGCCAAGTGCTCGGGAACAAGGAGAGGGAGCAATATAGCAAGCAAGTACTGCAATATCAGTAAGTCATATCAACTAGTTTGAACTTTTCACAACTTTCACAATTCCTGAATATATATATATATATATATATATATATATATATATATATATTATATATATATATATATATATATATATATATATATATATATATATATATATAGTCTTAAGGTTCTCGGAGCCGCGGATATTGCAGTACGTAATTAAGACTTTATATGTATATAATCAGTACGTAATTAACTTAACGCTGCCTACCTTTTCTATGTTTAACTAGGAGTAATTCATAACTCCTAAATGCAAATTAAATACATTGATATTATATGTTTTTGAATGTACTAACTGAATCTGAAACTAGTTTATTTAAGCAATATTGTTTGCTAAACCAAAAATGGCTCGCAAGAAAACTGTACTGACAGAAATATGTTTAGGAAAAGCTGCACAGTTATGATCTATTGAACTTAGTGTTTCCGATAATCTGGTTATATAAATAGGACATTAGAATTATCTTCAAGTCTAGTTCTTTATTATGTAATTTGTTTACTGATTTGACTTATTTAGGGTATTCAGACTCAAGTCTAGTTCTTCCTAAGGTTTCGCTTTCTGAGTTTTCTGCGAGGCATGTATTTTGTGGAAGCATGCCTGCTCCTCTTTTTCTATTGCTTTCTAGAAATGTGATAGACCCCTTTTCGTAAGTGCACTTTTATATCTGGGTTAATTCCTTATAGATTAGCTAGTATGTTTGGTTTCCCACATTTATTGATGATCGTTCTCGTATTACTTTGTTATTTCTACTCTGTGATCATCGTGGAATTTTTGTATTTTGGACATTTCCTAAAGAGATTCTTGCACAGTTTTCCAATACTATCAAAATTTGATGAACCAACAATACTCGTGAATACACTAGTCATGATTTTCAGAACACTTGTTCCTTCCATGGCCTACTTTGTTAGACATTATGCTCCTATACCCCCACAATAAGTAAGAATCCTGAACTACTACTTTAGGTTGCATGCTGCATGGTTATTAAGATAAATGTCTCATCATCTGACAGAGGACACCCTGACTGATTCCTCTAAAGTAATTTGGTTCCACCATAATGATCGTGTTATGTCTTGATTGATCGACTCCATGGAGGCGTCATGTTATCAAACAATCATGTATTTATCTTCTACGAAAGAAATTTAGGTCCTGTTTCGGAGTGTCTTCATCATCAAACTTTCACTATAAAGCTTATTATTCAGAGGTTTCAATGTGAGAAATGTTCAGGTGCTAATTACTATGTCAATTATTGCCTCATCTCCATGGAGCTCGGTCCACTCTACTCTCTACTAACAATAATCCTAGTCTTACCGCTGTTTTCTTCGAAACTATATGATTCCTCCCTCAAGGCGCTTTGATGCTTCTACCTATTCCTCTGCTCTTCTTCATCATCTGCCTGGACATTGCCCCCTTAGTTCATGATCGCAGGAGAGGCCGTCCTCATGTTGTTCGCACTTGAGGAGTAAGTCATGGATGTTATTCTTTGTTTTGTTCCCACTATAGCTGCATAAATCATATGGAGGCTACGTGTTGGCTGAAGCAATGCCCCAGATAGCGTTCGAGGGATTACTTGTGCATAAGTTGTACATAACCAACGCTTATGCTCAAGGAAAACCCTTAACCTCTGAAAGCATCTTGGATTCTTGAAAGTCAACCAATATACTATCCTCAACGAACACCACATATCTTTTGTTGAGCTTCCTTCCTACCGGGTTGTAGAGTATGTAGCCGAACTCATCCCAACCCAACTGTAACTGACAAAGACATGATATTGCCTTATCTTTGCTTCAAGTTTGCATGCAACAATGCCTTGCATCTTAACATTCGCAGAGGAGTGTATGGCAACACTTTGTCGTACCTCAACTTATTCGAAATATCACCCTACAATGGGAGCATAAGGAGACAAATTAGTGTATAAGTTGCAACATTTAGCCTCACCCCAATAACCGTCGGGCAACTTCGCTTCCGCCCTCTATCCACTAGTGTCTGGTTTATCCACTATGCTACACCATTCAGCTGGGGTGCCTTTGGAAGGGACTTATAGTATTGTATCCCTTGCTTTTTGTAATAAGCATTAAAGGGACCTATGTACTCGCCTCCATTATCAGAGTGAACGCACTTCACCTTTCTCCCAATTTTTCTTCCAACGAAAGCTTGAAAGTGGGAAGCATCTAATCCTTGGTCGTTGTGACATAGATCTAAACTTTTCTAGAATAATCATCTATAAACATTACAAAGTATGAGACACAACCAATATTTTTTTACCTTTAATAGACCACAAACGTTCGAGTGAATCAACTCGAACAATGTCGGCTTCCTCGAAGATGGGTGACTTTGAAAAGATGTCCTATGTTGATTTACATTCATATAATGTGGACCTCTCTCCAATTTCTCAAGATTTAAAACTTGAAGCACATTTTGGTTCGGTAGGTAGCTCAGCTCGTTTTTTCTAACATGATTGAGTCGCAGATCGTAGACGCACTACTTGTCACGCCCCGATCCGGGAAATCGCTCGTCCTCGCTAGATTTTATCCGAATCATCGTCCTTGCTGGGGCGTGATGCCGCACGAGCCTGGAGTTGCGCTCGTGCAAGGCAAGATAATAGGTTCACATAGAACTATCTCAATTTGATAACATAAGCAGCGGAAGGAAACAAGGTAATACACAAGAATCTCTTTTTATTCATAATGAACTGAAGGTTACAAAGGCTCTGACTAGCCCAACATATATGCCAATTGGCTACAGCGCTCATGATCTCTCTAGCTCACAAAGGATTACATTGTTCCATACATTATGCCCCTTTATAGCCACCAAGTAGTCTTCGGCCGAACATCTCCATGTCGCAAGTCCGAACGCATATGCGGAAGCTCCTCTTGAACGCCAAGGACCCATGCCTCGACACGTCCAAGCCAAGCACCACCCCGAGCCGATCATAATCTGAGCCTGCACATAAATTAGTGGGGGATTAGTGCTTTCGTCCTCGCTTCGCACTGATCAAAACCCGCTCGCACCCAAACCAAACACTAATTCATTTAGTGGAACATGCATCTTTCTTTGTGGTCTTTCTATTTAGCCTTAGGATCGATTTCATGGCAATACTCATGCATAGCAACTTAACATAATGTGTCCCCAGCCGTGTTCCTGCAGCAGATACAGTTAGGCATGATATAAACATAACTTAGTGCTCGTGCACATCCCGTCCCATTTTTTTTAGCCTGCAGTGGTTAGAACTTAACATAAGCAAACATACGATTCGTGCAACCGACCAATCATAAACGTAAACATATGCATAATGGGTGACAGGCCCTGCGCCTGCACCCAGCTCTCATCTCAGCCCACCGGCCCTAACTATATGAAGGTTACGGTGTTTCACACCGTAATGGACTTGGCATCTCTTATGTGTAAGCCTACAATCGCTTCGATACGGGTTGCTAGCCCAGTATCCGAAGGATCCCAAACTTACGGATATCATAGCTTATCACAGCACTGGACGGTCGCAATCCGTCCGAATGTTGTGCACCATAAATACCACACATAATTCCCTCCTAGGCCGAACGGTCCCGGCGCCCCAGCGTAACCGTTCGAGGGAAGCCGCACCCGTGCACGGGCAATCCGAGTCCATTGACCATGCAATACGTACCATAGCATACAATCCATAGCATACCAACCAATCTCGTATTCCATAAACATAGTCGCATCTCATAAACATAATCCACCATTCGCATGGGGAGCTCTGACGGCGTTATGCCCCAACACATCCATATTGATGCACGACGCCCAACGGCTTAGACATCTCGTACTCATATTCACGCATCCCGTTCATAATGTTATTCGCATAGCCTACTTTCGTATTTACTTAGTCATTTCATAGCATAAGTGCCCGAGGGCACGCTCAGCACCGTAATCAATGTTCTACGCCTAGAGTTCAATGTTCTCGGAGCCGTGCACATGATGCACATCTCAATATCATCTTTCAATGTTCTACCATCATTGCCCTACCGCGACCCGTGCACTTGATGCACGCCGCTTCAATTGTTCGATTGTTCAATGTTCTATCTTAGTGTTTGATGCATACTTAGACCTTTACTCGTCGAGCCACGCTCGCTATCTCGATAACATAATACGCATACCATAACATATTTTATTAGATGTGAAGGAATAGGGAGAGAGAGTCAAGAACCCGCCCACCTTAAGTCTTACGCCTTGCCGTTCTGCCGTGTTGATGCGCCTCGCTTCCATAACTCGATCGCATAGCTAACTCCCGGACTTAGCCATTCCTTTGAACTACTCGGTTGATTTGGCCTATCGCGCCTATGCCACACTCCGTTGCAAGGCCACAATTTGGTTTTGCGGACACTTTACTGCATAAGACAAAATGCCGATCTCTTATCGTCCAGTGTAAAAGCATAGCCTGCACACCAGATCAACTAAAATCAGCACTTGCTCAAATGGGACTTATCCTTTGCATCGATTCGATTCATAGATTCTAACCGATTCAAAGCTTACCTTTGGCCAACGTAACTCTTGTATCGATTCATATCGATACCTCATCGGGTCAACGCAACTCTTCGAGTCAACGACTCAACGTAATGCACCGATGCGGAGCGGGGCATTACATAATATACCACTCAAAATCAGGTTTGTCCTCGAACCGAAACCAACACTTAATCCAAGTGCCTCGCCAGATCGTTTTACGATCTCGTGCTACTATCGTTGGAATCATACAACTCAGTTTGGATCATACATATATTTTAGGCGTCCCACCAATATATGCATTTCAGCCAAGCTCAGTTGTAGGATATCGGGACAACTTACAATCTCAACTTAAATCCTCAAGCATCCATCGGTCTGTACTCGACTTAGCCAAATCTTAGCACCTATTCCCAAAATACACTTCATATGTATCATCCCATAACATGCGATCATCTTCCAACATCTTGCACATAACTTAATTCAACCATAACTTCGATCTCATAAGTTTCTCGGCGACCACCTAACACTCGCATTGCACAAGTCATTGCGCATCCGATCGCAACAAACTCCCGCAACGCCTATTCGCCCAACCGTTTCCTATCTCTCGCATAACTCAAGTCTTTCATCCAATCATTCATAACGCTTGGCCTTAATGACATGGACTGAGTCCACATGTCTTCATTTCTTTGCCTACCATCCGTACGAAGTCTCGCACATAACTATCCCAACACGACTCACGTTCTTGAACTGCCTACGCATCGCGTCTGGGGCTACCCCCGCTAGGTAACTTATCCAGACATCATGCTTAATCTTTTCCGACACAGAGGTCAACTTGAGTCTACGATGCTCAAAGGCAACAATCTTTTCGACCCAAGGTCTCTTACGATATACCTATCTTCGATACTCGACCGAGTACGAATCCTTACTCAAACTTCGATTCAATCCCGACTAGTTTGTTTCATAACGTAAATCGTGCGCTCAACACGCATAGCCTAACCGTTATTCAAACCAATCTACGCTACAACTCTTAGGGTCGTTCTACTATCCGTTGCTCTCGCGCATTGCAGGATTCTTGCAATCGCCTTACCGCATCACTACGCTAAGCACGTTCCTCAACATCTATTCGATCCAACATACTTTTCTTGACCGTATCGATTCTAGTACTCGCTAACTTTCGAGACACGATACTCGCACGCTTAGACTTATCCTCAACATGCACTACCTCATTCCTTATCCTTCTTACACGACTTCTGTAGGGTCATCCTATGGGACTTCCACATTCACTTGATTTGGCGGTCAAGTCTTCTAGGGTCAGTTGCCCCGAAACTACGCTCGATAATTGAAGATCATCAACGAAGGACAGTTACAATGAACCATGCTATATCCTATCGCGGAGCCAAATCAATTCCCGACACTTCCTATGGAACTTTACCCAATCCGACATACTCTAAAATCTGCAATTTATCTATCCCTCGCGCGACTGATGCGCCGATAACTATTCGAAGCACTCCTGTATAACCGTCGACTATCCTTGCTATTCGCATAACATCTACTCGCCTCAATTTTGAGTTTACCTATTCGTGATCATAGTTCGACACATTCCATATTCATCAAACCGTCCTCGAACAACTTTCGCATCAACCCACAAGTCCATATCAAATTGCCACGCCTCGTAAGTTCGATCATCCCCGCTGGATGAATCACCATACCAGCGCTCGCGCGGAATGATCGTTCTAATTTGACGTGACGCATGTGCGAAGCTGGTATTGCGCTCGCTCAAGACAAGAATGTCAGCATAGTGGTTATCCACGAAGAAATCCAAACACTTTCGTTTTCATCTGAGCAACATCCATTCACTTTCAAACTCTCCGAAGCGTTCCTACCGTTATCATCCAAACCGTCATCAACTTAACTTGCATCTTATTCATCCAACAACAATGCTCAACATAATTTTCGTTCATTCGATCGGAGTATTCCCGAGTTATTGCATATCGTCTTTGATACGCCTCAATACCATCGTCGATATGCATAACTTGAACATCTTCCTTTCTCATAAGCTCAAACCCGTTGCAATCATTGCCATTATCCGAACTCAAATACGAATCAAGTCTTGCACACATCAAGTTTCATTCCTTTATAACTAACTTCCAAAATCGCGACACAATTCCCAATTTACATATCCATTCTCATATTCCCAACTCGCACTACCAAAATCGTGCTACCGATTCATCGCGCTAACTTAAATTCGTTCGTACGATTTCTCCGTGCCTACTCAATTCGTTCCGAAGAAGTCTCCGTACTAACTCCAATAAGTTCGACTGGGTCGACTATTTCCTCCACATAACATTCGTTCGCTATGCTCAGCCTATCGTTCGACTTACGCTTAATGAATCCTCGCCCGACGTATCATCCATAAGTACGACTTCACACATAATTGCTCAACTCGATTCATCGAAGCATACTAGCGTCGACTCCTATCAAGTCATTCTCGCTCGAGTCTCGGTACTACTCCGTCCGTTGAGGACAAACGTATCGTAACAACATAATTGTCTCGACGAAATCTATCGCAAGTCACCAAATGGCTTAACATAGCTATCGCCAAGTGGTATCCCATATACCACTCAGGATCGAGCCTATCGTTATCGATACAATGTCTCACTACATCGATCGCATAATTGGTATTGCATATACCACTCGAAATTGAGTCATTACTCGACACCACATTCCGCATAGGTCCGACTTCTATCTCAACTTAACCGTGTCATGGCGATCATATCGATCACACCCGCAACATTCGCTTATTCAAAGCTCAACGTGACATACGGCCAACATAAACGTTCGTCCACTCAACTCGACTTAGCGACCATCTCGACTCGTTATTATCGCATCCGCGATCTTTCAATCTCGCTCGTTGCAACTCGTGCAACAACTCATTCTCGATACTTACGGTCTTTACTCAGTCGTGCGCAACATATCGCTATCCATCCGCATAGCCATACAACACGCATCATACCATATCGACTCGTTGCACTGATGCAACGAACGATCCACGACTTGCTGCACCCCGTACAACCAACGACACATAACCATTCTCATAGCCACATAACACGCATCGCCTCACATATCGACCCGTTACACTTCGTGCAACCAACAACACATATTTCCTCGCACTTAGTGCGACCGCCAACACATAACTCCTCGCACTGCGTGCGACCAACATTACATATATCCTTGTACTTCATGCAACCAACATCACCATATTCGTTGCACTTCGTACGACCAACATTCCATAACACGTTGCACTCCGTGCAACCAACATCCCATAACTCGTTGCACTTCGTGCAACCAACATTCTCCGACGGCACCCGGAGGTATCGTAATAGTCACGACATACTTGTGGCAGACGTAATCACTTAATATAGACTTATTGTATGGAACATCCAATGTAGCATCGAGCAGATCCATGAGCTATGCGGTTGCGAAAACAACTTAGAGTCAACTAAATTTCGATATCGAAGCAACTGAAGGTCAAAGAGATTCGTGCACGGTCCAAAGGATGGAACCGCTCTGATACCAACTTGTCACGCCCCGATCCGAGAAATCGCTCGTCCTCGCTAGATTTTATCCGAATCATCGTCCTCGCTGGGGCGTGATGCCGCACGAGCCTGGAGTTGCGCTCGTGCAAGGCAAGATAACAGGTTCACATAGAACTATCTCAATTTGATAACATAAGCAGCGGAAGGAAACAAGGTAATACACAAGAATCTCTTTTTATTCATAATGAACTGAAGGTTACAAAGGCTCTGACTAGCCCAACATATATGCCAATTGGCTACAACGCTCATGATCTCTCTAGCTCACAAAGGATTACATTGTTCCATACATTATGCCCCTTTATAGCCACCAAGTAGTCTTCGGCCGAACATCTCCATGTCGCAAGTCCGAACGCATATGCGGAAGCTCCTCTTGAACGCCAAGGACCCATGCCTCGACACGTCCAAGCCAAGCACCGCCCCGAGCCGATCATAACCTGAGCCTGCACATAAACTAGTGGGGGATTAGTGCTTTCGTCCTCGCTTCGCACTGATCAAAACCCGCTCGCACCCAAACCAAACACTAATTCATTTAGTGGAACATGCATCTTTCTTTGTGGTCTTTCTATTTAGCCTTAGGATCGATTTCATGGCAATACTCATGCATAGCAACTTAACATAATGTGTCCCCAGCCGTGTTCCTGCAGCAGATACAGTTAGGCATGATATAAACATAACTTAGTACTCGTGCACATCCCGTCCCATTTTTCTTAGCCTGCAGTGGTTAGAACTTAACATAAGCAAACATACGATTCGTGCAACCGACCAATCATAAACGTAAACATATGCATAATGGGTGACAGGCCCTGCGCCTGCACCCAGCTCTCATCTCAGCCCACCGGCCCTAACTATATGAAGGTCACGGTGTTTCGCACTGTAATGGACTTGGCATCTCTTATGTGTAAGCCTACAATCGCTTCGATACGGGTTGCTAGCCCAGTATCCGAAGGATCCCAAACTTACGGATATCATAGCTTATCACAGCACTGGACGGTCGCAATCCGTCCGAATGTTGTGCACCATAAATACCACACATAATTCCCTCCTAGGCCGAACGGTCCCGGCGCCCCGGCGTAACCGTTCGAGGGAAGCCGCACCCGTGCACGGGCAATCCGAGTCCATTGACCATGTAATACGTACCATAGCATACAATCCATAGCATACCAACCAATCTCGTATTCCATAAACATAGTCGCATCTCATAAACATAATCTACCATTCGCATGGGGAGCTCCGACGGCGTTATGCCCCAACACATCCATATTGATGCACGACGCCCAACGGCTTAGACATCTCGTACTCATATTCACGCATCCCGTTCATAATGTTATTCGCATAGCCTACTTTCGTATTTACTTAGTCATTTCATAGCATAAGTGCCCGAGGGCACGCTCAGCACCGTAATCAATATTCTACGCCTAGAGTTCAATGTTCTCGGAGCCGTGCACATGATGCACATCTCAATATCATCTTTCAATGTTCTACCATCATTGCCCTACCGCGACCCGTGCACTTGATGCACGCCGCTTCAATTGTTCGATTGTTCAATGTTCTATCTTAGTGTTTGATGCATACTTAGACCTTTACTCGTCGAGCCACACTCGCTATCTCGATAACATAATACGCATACCATAACATATTTTATTAGACGTGAAGGAATAGGGAGAGAGAGTCAAGAACCCGCCCACCTTAAGTCTTACGCCTTGCCGTTCTGCCGTGTTGATGCGCCTCGCTTCCATAACTCGATCGCATAGCTAACTCTCGGACTTAGCCATTCCTTTGAACTACTCGGTTGATTTGGCCTATCGCGCCCATGCCACACTCCGTTGCAAGGCCACGATTTGGTTTTACGGACACTTTACTGCATAAGGCAAAATGCCGACCTCTTATCGTCCAGTGTAAAAGCATAGCCTGCACACCAGATCAACTAAAATCAGCACTTGCTCAAATGGGACTTATCCTTTGCATCGATTCGATTCATAGATTCCAACCGATTTAAAGCTTACCTTTGGCCAACGTAACTCTTGCATCGATTCATATCGATACCTCATCGGGTTAACGCAACTCTTCGAGTCAACGACTCAACGTAATGCACCGATGCGGAGCGGGGCATTACACTACTAACTGTGTCGACCTCCTCTGTCCCCTATGCGCTCACGTCCATATAGTAAGATCGGATCTCTTTCTTCCCTTGACATCAATCATTGAACCCCTTGTAAGATTTTGTTGATCATTCTTAGAGAAACTGAAGAACCCTTCATCACCGGGCTTCTGGGCTTTCCAACCAAAATAGCTCATGTATTGGTCTTCAGATGCACATCTCCAATGGCACTTGCCTTCGACATATTACCCTTGCCTATCTATAATACTCCACAATCATTTGTCATGTAAGTAGCAAATAATTCCCTATTATGAGATACATGTGTTGAAGACTCCGAATCTACCAACCAAGTATGTCATCGTAGGGGAGGTTCATAGTCACCTCGTCACCTATAATAATAATAATAATAATAATAATAATAATAATAATAATAATAATAATAATAATAATATATTACCTCCACAAACTGAAGCTGCTATTATAGTGTTCTCACTTTGTTTTCCATTGTCACCCTTCTTCTCTCTCTTCTACGCAAATCAAATTCTTTTACTATGGTCTTTATTGTCGCAATGATAAAACTCGGAGTCTTCATACTGATATTTGGACTTTCCTCTTATCTCATCCTTGCCGCTTGGACCTCTGCTTTTACTCTTCCTCTGATTCTATAACACTAATGCCTTATACTATATGATGATGAAGATGTGCCCAAAGATTTTCTTCGCATCTCCTTATTCAATACCCTACTTTTGGAGAACTCCAAAGCCATGATACCTTCGGGAGCAGAAGTGATCATAGACATTCGTTTAGTTTTTGACGAGTCCAGTAAAGAACCCAACAACCAAATCCCTTGAATTTTGTTATCGAATTTGACCCCCATTGCTGACAGGTGATCAACCACATCCTAAAACTTATTCACATGATCCATTATCAGTGTACCTTCCTTGTACCTTAGACCTATGATATGTTGAACCAAAAATAATTTGTTGATGACGGTCTTCTTGGTATATAAGGACTCCATCTTCTCCTATAACGTCTTGGCATTATCAATATGTCTGATGTGATTGTAAACATTCGCACCTAAAAGTTGTTTGATATATCTGCAGACGTGTTCATGCTCAAAATGACCAGTCATCCTCGAATTTATTAGTAGCCTTTTGGAAATCAAACATTTGTAGATGCAACTTCTTGAAGAAGAGAAGATTATTTATCTTACTATGTCAATAGTGATAGTTCATGTCATTCAGGTTAACCATAAAAACTGGTTTCACGCCTATAATTTTTACTTGGCCAATCTGTCAAACACCTAACAACTTGCAACTTGGATCAGATACCAATATGTTATGAATATTACCATTCCTGACCAATAGAAACATGTAAGGACTGTACTAAATCATAAAATCCTGCAAACATGCGATATCATAGCACAAACAACACAAACACATACATGATGATATGTAAAACCTAAAGAGGATAAAACCATGGGACGATCAAAGTCCAACCCGAAAAAACTCCACTACTAAAAAATGGAATATACTGACTCCTTCAACTTCTCCCAGCTACCCAAAAATGGATCAACCACAACTACTCAACAACAGGAACATATTATAATAAAGAATTACATGGTTTACTGAAAGCGAGAATATGAAAAAGAACCTTCATGGATCTTATCGAACAATATCATTCAAATCAAACCATGCTATGCTCTAGTTCTAAAATATGTAGGACCAGAAGTCATGGTAATGGCCAGCAGGTGGACACCAGCCTAATTCAAATACGTATACGTTGTCTAGAATCAAGCCTATCTATAACTAGCTAGATCAAGTATAGCTCAATCGACAAAATATAATTTCAAGTATAGACCAACTATACTAATGCAGGTCAGAGTATATCGTCACGGTTACGTTATTGTACCGAGGGAGATTGCAGTTATAACTTGAAATATGATAAGTTTCGGAGAGTCGACGAACGCTCATGCTTGATGGTTCCCTTAGAAAGAAATATTGTCATAGATTAGAAACTCATGCTTGTTTAAATATTTTAGTAGAAGGCTAGGATAAACACTTCAAATGTTTAGCCATGATAGAGTTGAGTCAGAGTGGTTGCTTAGACTTCAAGGTGAACATTAACCTTAACAAGAAGAACCTAGAACATATTTGACTTAACTTTCTACCTAATGCCTAAAATGGTTATAGCTTGAAATATGATAAGTTCGTTAGCTTAGTTAAGAAGATTGACAGATCCTAGTGGATGACGGATAGAGTTATAAGCAGTAGGATAAGGTTAGTTGTGTCACCCTAGTATTATGGGGATCTATATTAAGGATTCAAGGAAACATAATTAAATGATCTCATTTTAGTAAACTCAATAACATTGTATTTATGATTGAGAATGAGCTTTACAAAAGTTGATACAACTTTATCATATTTTCGAGAAAATCCTCACTTGGACGACCTAGGAAGAGCAATAAGATTGGGATATATGTTGACTTTAAGGTAAACCTGAAAGATGAATTTGAGAATTTTTTATATGGTGATATAATTTTGTGTTTCGAAGAAATAGTGTGATCGAAGGTGGGTAGATGTCCTCAATATAGACAAATTTGATTCTTTGGTCGTAAATTATTTGTTGGGAGTATTGATTAAGTTTATTAGGTTTGGTTGATAACTCTTTGGTTTTGACAGACTTGAATGAGTAGGATATAAGTGGATTAATAAAAAAAATTAGTTGGCTACATTCGACTGCTATTATAAAACCATAAAATTTGCTGAGAATTTGGACTTGGGGTTGAAGTATAGTACATGTTTGCTATTATGGATAAGAAGTTGACATACTTGTAGATAAAGAATATTTGATTGTAGTGGTCAAAGTGACTAGTGATATGATAAAGAGGAGTACACAAATGGAGTATGAGTACCTACATTGAGGACTTTTGTAAGTAGAATGTGAGGATTTCATTATTGATGAAATAATTTGATCACGTTGTACTCGTGATGGGATGTGAGCATTTGTAGAGTTAGTAGCCGATTGCAATTACATTTGAATTTTGTGGATCACTTAGATGATACAGCCTGAATAAATTATATTATGATATCATGCAAAGGATCGATGGAGGTAATTTGTGCAATATTAAATGAAAATAATAAATACCGATGAATATATTTAAATCAAGGAATATAAATTTGAAATGATGCGAGGTAATTTGTTATATGACATAAATAAAGTTGAGGATATGGCTATAAATAGATAAGAGAAATAAGGATATAATTTTTTTGATTGCTTGTTAGTTGTGTTGTTATTCCCGGGGCTTGACCAAAGATGGAAAACTGATGCAATCGAGATCTGACTCACACAAGAACTTTGTAGTGATCAAACTCAAGGTCTACGATGATACAAAAAACCAAATAGCCAGATTACAATATGGAGGAAAATAGAGAAAAGAAGATCTCTCGTTCTTCCTTGCAAACGTGTTGCAATTGGGACAGAACGAGTTACAATAATCTAGAGAAATATGAGATGAAGAAAAGTTGCTGGGGTGTCAAAACACCGTTGCTCAAAGCAAGATTCGCTCCACACGAATTGCTTCCAGGAACCAGCAAGTTGAAGAACTTGTGGAACGCTCGAAGTCACCTCTGTTCTGACTCATCGGATGGACTTGCAACGGCGGTAGCAGCTCGCTCTCTCTCTCTCTCTCTTTTTTATGACTTATAAAATTCGTAGTCTCCCACAAAGGAGGCCAGAAGAGAGTATATATAGAGAGATGGTGGAAACCCTAGCCGCCTCTTCAGTTATGGAAAGATTAAATTAAATCCCATAAAGATAGGAACAAAATTAATTCAAATCCAACAAAAAGTGGATCTGAATTAATCGTATTGAATCAGTCTTTCCATAATTGATTAGTAGCCTGCACAGTCAGCGGAGCCCTCCATGAGGTAGCAGCAGCAGCAGCCTGGCTGCATGAGCCGCATGGACCGCATGGTCCGCATGGACCGCATGAGGCCGCATGAGCCGCATGGACCGCATGAGCCGCATGAGCCACATGAGCCGCATGAGACCGCATAAGGCCGCATATGAGCCGCATGCCGTATAAGACCGCATGACTGCTGACGTGTTAAGTGCAAAGTACGCCAACAAAATGCCACATTACGCCTCATGAGCCCATGAGCCCGAGCCCGAGCCCGAGTCCGAGTCCGAGTCCTAGTCCGAGTCGCTAAGCCCCAAAGGGGCTTAGCTCCAAATGGAATTAATCCAAGAGAATGACAAAAGCATTAATGCTTAATCCTTGGAGCCTTATTCTTACCTCCTAGTAAAATCACCCACATGGTTCTCTCCTTAGAGTCACCACCCCATGTGCATCTCTCAACAATACAACCAAGTATATATGTTGAGATAACTCATGGTGCATTTCCGATGTGGGACTAAACTTTTACAAGGCATGTTGAGAGCAAGCTCTCTCTAAGTAAAGAAAGCACCAACATTCCCCCACACATCACAACATATATATATGTCCAGGGTTGAGCGTTCCCCACAGTAACTGTCCATTTTGTATTAGGATAGATGTCGCTGACGACTTGAATCTTTCCGCATGGGTTAAATAACAATGTGATACAAGAATGGACTACGCCTTGAATTCTGTACCATAATTGTATTTCTTCCCACTCACAAAGTGTAGTTACGTGTGCTTCTGGCTGCACGTTAAAGGCCCTGTGCCAGCCTGGTTTCAGTGTATAATTTTGGACGTCTACAAGTTTACCCTCAAGAGACGGCCTGATATCTCTTTCCATACACTATAGGTGAGTTCTTTATTAAAGAGACATGGCATGAAGCCTTGCGCTTCCTTGCGGTGCTACGCCGCTATGACATGGCCTGAAGCCGAGGCATTACCCTTAACTGAAAACCTCATCGTAGTGTCATACTACTGTAGCATGAGGTCTCAGCCTCTTTGTAGTGCCAATCTACTCAGCATGAAGCTTAAGGCTTCCTTGCGGTGTTACGCCGCAACGACATGGCTTGCAAGGCCGAGCCTTTACCCCTTCCTGGGTACCTCATCGTGGTGTCGTGCCACTGTAACATGGGGCCATCCTTCCCTTTGTAGTGTTGTCTACAACTCTTTAATTACGTCATACAGCATTAGGCTACCTGCCTATTTGCGGTGCTACACCGCTATGACTTGGCTTGCAAAGCCGAGGCATTACCCCAGACCTGGGAACCTCATGGTGGAGTCACCCTACTGTAGCATGGAGTTTCACTCTTTATAGTGCTGCTCTACCGTGCTTCCTGTAAAGCACACCAGGCATTCACTCTGCCTGAGAACTCATTAAGGCGTTTAAGCCAACCTTCCACAGGATATGTTTTTTCGCAGAAAATACATAGTAGACAACAGTGGTTGTGGGTCCGTATCCCTTCCATGTTCCAGAGAACAAGTATCCACTGTTACGTGACAGTTTCCCAGTCAGTGATCCTCCTTTAAACCAAAAGTTAGATGCCTAGTAGATTTCTCTTTGAACTAATATCATAAAACTTTATGGTAGGATTACAAAGACTCACTATCAGAATGCCTTCAAGCCCATTTTACAAGCTGTGTCATTGACCAACTGGTGCTTGAGACCCTTTGTGAACGGATCTGCCAGGTTCTCCTGACTCTGAACATCAATCACTGAAATTATACCTCTTTTGATAAGATCGTGTGCTGCCCTGTGCTTCAACCGCACAGTCCTCTTCTTCTCGTTGAAGAGGTCATTTGATGCCACCGCCACAGTCGCCTGGTTGTAACAGTATATCGGTATCGCCGGTATCTGAGCCCCAACCACTGGAAGATCATACATGAGCTCTCGAAGCCATTCTGCTTCATCTGCTGCAGTTTCAAGTGTATAGAATTCAGATTCCATGGAGGAAAGAGAGATTATAGTCTGCTTCTTCGACTTCCACGATATAGCAGCTCCATCCAAGGAAAAGGCATATCCACCTGTGGATCTCTCGCTTTCCACCTCTGAACACCAGCTAGCATCACTGAAGCCTTCCACTACTGTCGGATATCTGTTGTAGTGTAGTGCATATGTCTGAGTCTTCTTGAGATATATCATCACCTGCTTTACAGATTTTCAGTGCTCAATCCCTGGGTTGCTTGTGAACCGACTCAGCATTCCCACGGCGAAAGCTATGTCA
Organism: Iris pallida; assembly: GCA_029216955.1. Classification (NCBI taxonomy): domain Eukaryota; kingdom Viridiplantae; phylum Streptophyta; class Magnoliopsida; order Asparagales; family Iridaceae; genus Iris; species Iris pallida. The sequence continues at coordinate 370,022 of JANAVB010020000.1, forward strand.
GGCCTTATGGCAGTGGTTGCGTACATCAAACTACCGATAATGCTAGAGTACTCCAGCTGCCTGACGCTTTTCCTCGAGTTTGGCTTCAGCTTCTGATCGTACCTGTATGGCGTATCGATCCCTGGAAGATCCTTATACCCATAGCGTGTGAGCATCTTCTCAATGTAGTGAGATTGTGACAGCGCTACTCCAGTGTCTGTCCGGATGATCTTTATGCCCAAGATGATATCTGCAGCCCCCAAGTCCTTCATACTGAACTTGGTTGAGAGGAACTTCTTTGTCTCCGTGACACAGCCTATATCCGTCCCTAGGATTAGCATGTCGTCCATGTACAGACAAACGATGATTCCTCTTCCATCAGCGAACTTTGTGTAAACACATTTGCCCTCTCGCTGACTTTGTAGCCGTTTGACCTAATAATTTGTCAAACTTCTCATGCCACATCTTGGGAGCTTGCTTCAAACCATACAATGATTTTACCAACTTACAGGCTTTATCTTCAAGACCTTTGACGATAAATCCATCTGGCTGTTGCATGTAAATCTCTTCGGTCAGCTCTCCATTCAGAAATGCTGTCTTTACATCCATCTGATGTATCACCAACTTATGTATAGCTGCTAGAGCGATTAACATTCTGATGGTGGTCATCCGAGCTACTGGAGCGTACGTGGCAAAGTAGTCTATCCCCTGTTTATGAGAAAATTCCTTGGCTACCAGCCTGGCCTTGAACTTGTCAATAGTTCCATCTGCCTTCATCTTCTTCTTGAAGATCCATTTACATCCGATGGGCTTTTCTCATTCAGGTAGATCTACTAACACCCATGTGTTATTGGAGGTGATAGAGTCAAACTCGTCATTCACTGCCTCCTTCCAGAAGATAGCATCTCTGGTCTTCATCGCCTCATCATAGGTAAGCGGATCTGCTTCCACATGATAGGTAACAAAGTCATCTCCGAAGTCTTTAGGTCTCCTCGCTCGCTTTGCTGATGGCTCTGCGAGTTCTGGTACAAGAGTTGTTTCATCAACAACAGCTTCTTCTTGGACTACTGGCCCATGTGAGATATCAGTCTCATTTGCATCTACATCATTTTCCGGAATGTCCGAAAGAACAATGTTTTTGTCTTTTGCAAACTTGTCTTCAAAGTATTCAGCATCACGAAATTCGATGATATGATTTGACTCAATATCAAGAAATCTCCGAGCATCACTTTTCTCGGCATACCCCAAGAAGATCACATTCATAGTCCTTGTCCCCAGCTTCTGAATCTTCAAATCTGGGAGCTTCACATATGCCAGACACCCCCACACTCGAATGAAATTCAAGTTTGGTCTGACTTTGAACCAGAGTTCATGAGGAGTTACGTCCGAAGTTGCATATGGCACTCTATTCAGAATGAAAGTGGTCGTTAATGCAGCTTCTCCCCAGTAGCATTTTGGAAGACCTGCAGTAAGCATCATTGAATTCATCATTTCTGTTAATGTTCAATTCTTCCTCTCTGCTACTCCGTTGGATTGAGGAGAGTATGGAGCAATAGTCTCGCATATGATTCCATGTTCTTTGCAGAAGGATACGAAGTCATGAGACCTGTACTCTCCACCTCGATCACTTCTTAACCTCTTGAGTTGTTGTCCAGTCTGCCGTTCAGCTTCGGCCCTGAACTCTCTGAACTTCTTGAAAGCTTCATCTTTAGTCTTGAGCAGGTAGATGAATGCATATTTTGAGAAGTCGTCGATGAAGGTTATGAAATACTTCATCCTGGCCTTCATGGAGAAATGTTTGAAGTCACAGATATCGGAGTGTACCAACTCCAGAAGATCTGTGCTTCGATTGACCCTATGAAAGGGTTTCCTGCTGATCTTCGTCTGAGCACAGACTTCACACTTCTCCACCTTACCCCCACATTTGGAGATAAGTCCTAGACTAGACATTTTGTTAATTCTTTTACAATGAACATGTCCTAGTCTATTATGCCACAACTCAAGAGAATAATCAAAAAATACAACTGCATTAATGTCATTAAACTGGTTGACAAGCTGAATTTTAAACATTCCTTCGGTTTGATAAGCCTTCCCGAAGTATGTTCGCTTCTTGGACATCACCATCTGACCAGCATTGATGTCCATCCTCAAGCCTGCGTTACAGAGCAGGCTTCCAGGGATCAGGTTCTTGGCAATCACCGGAACATGCTTCACACCTTGAAGCGTCAGAGTGTTACCATAAGTGAGTTTCAGTTCCACAGTCCTGATCTCCAGAACTTCAGCTTGGGCCTGGTTCGCCATGACAACCTTCTCAAATATCGGTTGGTACGTGACGAACCATTCCTTGCCAGAACAGACATGGCAAGTCGCACCATTGTCTATCCACCAGTCAGAGTCAACCCCCACAGTTGTGACCTGTGCGATCATAGCAACAATATTAGAAGCCAATAAAACCTTACTAGGCTCACCTTTCTCTGATTGTTTAGGCTTGGATCTGCATTTATTCTTGTAGTGGCCTTTCTTGCCATAATTGAAACAAGTCACGTGGGACTTGGACTTCTGTTGCTTGAATGAAGGACCCTTCACTTTTAGATTGGTGAAGTCCTTTTTCTTGTAATGAGAAGCCGCCTGCTTCCCCTTGGGATCTCTCGTCTGCACTAGATTGGCCTTAGCCAACTGTTTGGACAGAGTGTTCATCTTCTGTTGGGAACGCATCTCGTCCTCAACATGGATCTCTTGAAGTAGATCTCCCAAGCTAATGTCTAGCTTCTTTCTGAGCATCCTTGCATAGAAGGTACTCCATCCAGCAGGAAGTTTTGAGACGATCCCTCCAACGACAAACTTGTCGAAAAGGGGCATCTCTTCGTCTTCCAATTTTTGACGCAGCTTCAGAAATTCCTTCACCTGTGGCAACATGGACTTCTCGTCCTCAAAGAGCAATTTGTGATATTTTTCAACCACAAACATCTTGCTCCTGTTCCTGTCTTCTTCATACAGTTGTTCCACAGACTCCCATATGTCTCTGGCAAATTCCTTTTTCGAGTAGGATTATGCCAGGGAATCCTCCATAGCATTCAGGATGAGAAGCCTGCAGATGCTGTTTTTCCTTCTCCATTTGGCCTAGAGTTTGGTAGCCGCATTGATAGCAGCAGTAGACCCAGTGTCTAGAACAGAAGGTTCTTCCTCCAACAGCACATGATCAACGTCTTTGGATTGAAGAGTTAGATAAACCTTCCTCTTCCAGACTTGATAATGCTCTCCATCGAACTTTTCCAACTTGCAGTAGTCCGATTGGACAAGCGAAGCATTAATGTTTTCCATCTACTAGGATCTTGCTTTGAGATTGTTATTCCAGGGACTTGACCAAAGATAGAAAACTGATGCAATCGAGATCTGAGAGTCGCACAAAAACTTTGTAGTGATCAAACTCAAGATCTATGATGATACAAAAAACCAAATAGCCAGATTACAATATGAAGGAGGAAAATAGGAAAGAGAAGATCTCTCGTTCTTCCTTGCAAACGTGTTGCAATTGGGACAGAACGAGTTACAATAATCTAGAGAAAGATGAGATGAAGAAAAGTTGCTGTGGTGTCAAAACACCGTTGCTCAAAGCAAGATTCGCCCCACACGAATTGCTTCCAGGAACCAGCAAGTTGAAGAACTTGTGGAATGCTCGAAGTCACCTTTGTTCTGACTCCTCGGATGGACTTGCAATGGCGGCAGCAGCTCTCTCTCTCTCTATCTTTTCTGACTTATAAAATTCGTAGTCTCCCACAAAGGAGGCCAGAAGAGAGTATATATAGAGAGAGGGTGGAAACCCTAGCCGCCTCTTCAGTTATGGAAAGATTGAATTGAATCCCACAAAGATAGGAACAAAATTAATTCAAATCCCACAAAGATAGTAACGAAATTAATTCAAATCCCACAAAAAGTGGATCTGAATTAATCGTATTGAATCAGTCTTTTCATAACTGATTAGTATCCTGCACAGTCAGCGGAGCCCTCCATGAGGCAGCAGCAGCAGCAGCCTGGCCGCATGAGCCGCATGGACCGTATGACTGCTGACGTGCTAAGTGCAAAGTGCACCAACAAAATGCCACATTACGCCTCATGAGCCCGAAAATGTCACATTATGCCTCATGAGCCCGAGCCCGAGCCCGAGTCCGAGTCCGAGTCGCTAAGCCCCTTTGGGGCTTAGCTCCAAATGGAATTAATCCAAGAGAATGACAAAAGCATTAATGCTTAATCCTTGGAGCGTTATTCTTACCTCCTAGTAAAATCACCCACATGGTTTCCTCCTTAGGGTCACCACCCCATGTGCATCTCTCAACAACACAACCAAGTATATATGTTGAGATAACTCATGGAGCATTTCCGATGTGGGACTAAACTTTTACAAGGCATGTTGAGAGCAAGCTCTCTCCATGTAAAGAAAGCACCAACATGTGTACCATAGAATAAGGTAGTAGTAACCTCTCATCTTCCATCATTGCCGGTAGGTCGTCCTCCTTGAATTTTGAGGTTGAAATTCTTTCAAGGTGGATAGATTGTAGAACCCCTAACTCTATCTTAGTTTATATAACCCACTGGCCCTATCTATCTATGTATCTATCTATCTATCTATTCGATTCTACAAGACAACGTTATTTATAATAAAATTTTAATTTTTTTTCAAGAAATTTTTTCTAGTGCGTGCGATGCAAGTGCACGTTAGTAGTATATGATAAAAAACCAATTAAAAAAAAATCTCTTGTCTTCTCTCTTCTTCCAAACCACCCGCGATTCATCCGTACCCCGCATTTTATTGTGCCTCCACTGCTGCTTCACCGCATTGCCATTGGGCCACAACCACTTGCCAATGAAGCAACCGTTCGCGTGTTCGTCCAATCGATGCTCCGACCACCACTAACGACCACAGTGTTGTTGACTCCCCGAACCCTTCCTGTGCACCTCTCCGTCGCCAGCCGTTGCCTCCAGTGCACTGTCGCCTCACCGTACCGCCAGTCGAGCTGCAGTGCCGACTCATTCGTAGCCTTCCAGACTTGAGGAGCTCACTCTCCTCCTAACTTTAGGTAAACTGCAGTTTTATTATCACAGGCATACCACTTTTAAAGGATGAGTAAATTTCCAAGTAAACCTATAAACAATATGTTAGATTGCAAAACTGTCCAAAATAAAATAAAATTTATTGTTACCAATTTTGCTCTCAGCAATAAAATAATAACAATGGTTTATGTGTGCTGTATTATTAAGGCTAAATAGAATAATTTATAAGTCATATATATTATAATAAAAGAATAAGTAATGTAGAAGTTAGCATACATAGGAAGATCAGGTCAAAAATATGAATAGGTAATTTTGGAAATAACCCCCTGAACTTCAATTGCTTAAGAAATATCAATACCAGAATACCAGATCTTCTATGTACTTTCCTTGTTAGATACAATAAATTCCAATTCTCTTGTTTGTTCCTACTTTAATTCCAAAGGACAGTAGCAAAATATAACTTATGTAGGCCACTTTGTAAATAAACTCCACAAACTTATTAAAATACAATTTGACTTACATTTATGGTATAGAAAGGTATAACCTAATATATTTTGTAAATAATAGATAAACGATTAGAATGCTTATTTAAGAATATGTATATAACAACATAAATTAGTAACTGGTAATAGCAAAAAAAAATAGAATTTTTATCTAAAGATATAAACTAAAAACAATAATGATATTTAATTATGAATAATCTTGCATCACGTTTATAGGTTCTTTAGGTTTGGACTGTCTAGACTTGAATCAGACCATGGTACCTTTGATCTCAGCCGACTATGGATGTGACTTCACACAAATATACATTATCTCATATTTATTGTTTTATTATGTATTGTTGTATGTTTATATTTACTGTTTTCCATATTACTTGTGGATATCATGTGCGTCCGAGGATGACTTGGGTGCGTCGACGATCGACGTCGACAATAGCTTCTTATATTTGCATATCATGGTCTAGTTGGTTAGTAGACTATCTAGTTATTTGTTGGGATATCTTCATATCCCATATGACCTAATATGCATTCATTGGACTTGGAGGTGAGAAACTGGACATATCGTGTAGTCTACCTAGACAATAGTATAGGACGGGAAGAACAGTCACTAGACGTATGGACTACTTTGCACTTTTCGATGATCGTACGCTTCGATGGAGATGCGGGGTGAAGACCATGGATATATAAATGTGGAGTTGGCCTCTAATGTCCGTGGGATGTTATGCAGTTGCATTGTATATATTGAGGCCACTAGTCTCGAATGAGTCTATGTCGATCCCAATTAGCCAGAAAACCCATGTGTGCGAAAGTTATCATCAATTGCATTTACGTAGCTTGGTTATTTTACTCCGTTCCATATTTGTGTTTATTATATATTTGACATATATATATTATGTACCTCGTTACATCCCTCTGAGGACCTTCTTTCTTTCAGGTATTTGCTGAGCTCCCTTCGCTGCATAATTGGTGTTTGCTTCTTCAGGATTCGGGTATATTTAGTTGATACCTTCATCATATTCATATGTCATTACACTAAAACAAAAAACCCTTTTAATGACGGCTAAAAAGCGTCATTAATGACAAACCATGACGCTTTTTTTTCAAAGCAACCGTTATGAAAACGGGTATTATAAATATTTTTTAAAAGCGTTATAAAAAACCGTCATGAATAGTTTCTATAAAATCGTTATGAATATTTAATATATAGTGCACAATTCAGGACTTTTGTAAAACGTTATGAATAGATAACACTTTATACTATTCAAATTAGCATATTTATAATGCTCTATACTGCACATTATATATTACATTCCAAAAACTTAACATTATATATCACCATCTTTATTACATTTCTCAAAATTGAGTACATATCAACATCTTCATTACATTCTCAAAATAGAATATCCAAATACATATATATATATATATATTTACAACTACCAAAATTGTCCACATCAAAACTTGGCCACATAACCAATAATTATGAAAGATCAACGACAGCCGAAACACCAGTGAAATCCTGAGAAAAAGAGAAGACAACCAAATTAGTCCATATAATTCTCAGGCCTAAAAATTAAATCTAATCATGAAATATCAAGAGAAAAGAAAAAAAAACTAGGCCATGATAGGGATCAGGTATTTGTCCCATATCTGGAGCAAGCTTGACAGAATAATCCCTTAGAAAAGAGTTTTCATGAAAATGGAAACAATCATAACATTATATAGAAACCATAAAAAACTATTGCAGAGATTTTGTAAGAAAAAAAACCAATTCCAACGACGCCAATGCCAACGACGCTAATGGCCAAAGCAGGGCCTGCCTCTCACTTACTGTTGTGGCCTCCCAAGTCCAAGTTTCTCATTCTAACCTGTCAAGCAGTGAACTGTTTGCAAGGGTATGGACTGATACATATCCAATTATTGGACATATACAAATGTGAGGGGAATACTGATACAAAACATATGGCTAATGACTGAGGTATACAACTCGATTACTGATACAATGTATATTCCCTTACCTAAGATAGCTTCTATAAAAATGGGATCCCTTACAATACATATATATAATACTGTATCAGAAGTAAGGACTAGACTTATCAGTTCAGAGAGAATAAACCATAAATGAATCAAAAGCTAACCCAGTTAGACAGGGACTGAATAATGAGGATAGGACTAAACAGTGTGCCAAAGTGGACTGGAATATCTAATTAAAGACTGAATCAGAAAGTTCAGAGGTGACTGATACAAATGAAGCTTGGGACTGAATCATTTGAACATCTAATCACAAAGATATGACTACTACGTAAGTATAAGATACATGACTGTTCAATTAGCTAAGTAAGGAGGGGTTGAAATCAAAGTCCCAACAGGGACTGAATCATATATGGATCAAAGACTGAACAGAGCTATGGACTGAAACTTAATGATATATAGAATCTGAACATGGAAGGGAACTGAATGCCTAATAAAGGATGGGGTTGAACAACTCAATGCAATATAAGATGGAACAATTACTTGAACATTGTGTTAACTGATGCTAGCATGAGGATGGACATTTGTCTAAGTGGACTGTTAACTAGTGGAGGAGAGTATAGGCAAATAGGTTTGAGTATAGGAAAATAGGTTTCAGATTTGACTATTCAATCCCTCCTTTAGCCTTTTAGGAGGAGAGTGGATGAGTTCAGTTGATATCAGTCATGAGGTTGGGAAGCTCGAGTGTAGTTCATTTCTGATTTCAATCTCTTTATTTCTCTTGTTCAATCAACTGGTACCTCACTGCTCTGTTTGATGTTTGGATTTGAAAATATGGTATTCCATTTAGTTAGAAGAGGAAAGCTTGAGTTGGGGTGTATTTGAATGCAGCCTTTTGTGAGTTCAGTCGACTGATACTCATAGAGTATCAGTCTCAAACTCTAATTGTTCAGCCCATATCTTTAATTATCAGCCCTTGCTGCATAGATAGCTAGCAGTAGCAATATCTTAAGAGGAGATATGAAGGGTATCTTGGTTAGGGGTTGCATTAGTTAATTTGACAAGGGGGAGGGGACTTAGAACCGAGCCGTAGCAGCAACATTACCATTGTCCAGTCCATAGCCATTGTATCAGTGGTTAGGAGCTCAGGTTAAGTAGATTATATGGTAGTGGTGGAAGGGAGTAGGGTCGGGCATTTGTGAAGGCCATGTAGCTTTGTATTGTGAATCCTCCATAGGTTAAGTAGACTATATGGTAGTTGTTGTTGTCTGATATATCATTGACACCAATATAAGTTCCGGTGAAATTTTAAATCATAAACTGAGAGGTAATAGCTTATTTCACCTATGTGGTTGGCATCTCGGGATCACCTTGCAAACTTGTGTGGCCCTCAGAAATATGAGCTCCATCCTGGGGTAACGGTTCTCCCATTGTAGGAAGTGGGTCTTGCGTCACATTTGATTCAAAGGAACCAACATCCGGTACAGAGTTGCTAGAGTCTGGCGTAGGAATACCGATGGATTCTGTAACTCCAGTAATAGCAGCAGTGGGATGTGCTACTGCTTTCTTGGCTTTGGGCTTCAGTTTGGCCTTCAGTTGAAATCTACCAACAGTGGCTGCTGTTAAATTTACCACATTAACCAACGAACGTGGCAGAAGAGAACTAATTGTAAGCAGCAGGACTGTACCGGTTGTCGACGCAGGCTGAACGTCTTCACCAAGGAGATCCATACCGTAAAAAATAAATGCATCCTGAAAAAAATAGTTAGCCAATAAACAACACGACGTCCAAAATGAAGCAGTACATAAACTAACTCTGCCTCCTTCTGCTTCACCACTCCCTCCACTGTCGCGGCTGCCGCCTCGCCGTCCTCTACGACCGCTGCGGGATTGCAGTCGTCCGGATACCTAACGACGACGACGGGACAGACGCAGTGGTGCACGCAGTAGTCACTGACGCTCCCGAGGTGGCCCTTGTTGCTCCTCCTGGACACGCCGAAGACCCTGCTCCCCATGATGACTGCGCTGAGCCCGAGTCTCTCGACCTCGAGGCAGAGCCTCTCCTTAATATCGTGGTCCTTAACGATGTGGATCTTAAAGGGGATCTGCGATCGTCGGATCGAAGAGGTTAAACATAGGGAAGAGGAAAAATTAACACGGGGGGAGGGGGTGGGAAATTAGGGTTAGGTTTTGGGACGGACCGAATGAGTCGCCGAGGCCGAAGTCGTGGCGGATGATCCAGCCCTTGCCGGTGCCGAGGACGATGACGTCATTGTCGGAGGCCATGGGAGGTGATGGTGTCGCGCCCCTTAGGCCTGGACGCTGGACCGAACCCTAATTCTGAGCATGGGAGCGGAGGAAGAGGAAGAGGAGGAGGAGAGGGGAAATGGAAGGAGAAGAAGGTTGCTGGAACGCTTAATATTAATAAGTTTGCAAAATATTACAAGTTTGTCACCGCTCTAAAATATTAATAACGCTTTGTTTTATAAACGTTATAAAAAGCCCAGAATTAGCCCAAACCGTCATAGAAAAAAGGTATTTCGAACTTTTATAACGCTTAGGTATCAGGTGTCATCAATACGTCTTATCGAGCGTTATTAATAGGCCTTTTTGTTGTAGTGTTATATTTTATTATCGTTTACTTTTTTATGGTGAATAACCTAGTTTTGCAAGCTATATCTTTTCTCTACGAGCATACTCAGACAATTGTATTAGTGTCTGCTCTACTTTATTATATGTTGTCTATTATTGATACTTGTAAAAACCAATGCATTAATGCTTGACCAACACTAGTGTACTTGTCCATACTTGAGATTATATGTCACATCCCAGTCCCAAAATACTTAGGACTGGACACGTGTTGGCCAGTTGGTACACACTCAAGGGTAAACCCATTATATGGAAACCCCTCGAGCATGCACTTACGCTGAAGTCATTGGTATTTTCTGTATCTCATCACAAATTAAACAAAGATCCAACTGATAGAATAAATGCTAAAACAAACCAACAAGTCAAATATACAAAGATTGATGAAAAGGTCTGGTAGAGACAAATCCACTGCTAACATAAAGAAAGTAAAAGCAAGTAATAAAGTAGAGTCCATGCTAAAATTCAACTAAGCATTAGCAATATCATCAACTGTATCTGCACCAGGAAAATTAACTTATCACCCTTCGTAATCCTGCGTTAAACTTTGACCCTTATATGTCATCAAATAGCACTTGATCCAAACCTTTAATATGTCCATCTAGGCTCAATAGTATATCGTTAGTGTCATAGTTATACCAAATAAGCATTAAATTTTACATAAATCCTTTGGACCTATTTTCCATTTTTGTGGCATATTAGTGATATGTTGCCGCTATGTTGCCACATCTGATACACCTCAGAAACTCCTGATACAAGCTGCAATATGAGCCCAACTTGTTTTTATTGACTTATCGAACTTCTTCTACACAAATATGGAGTTCCTCATACTCCATGATGATCTCCACGTTGGAATTAGGGAACCTGACCCAATATCTAGAGTAACTATTTCCTTTGGAGATTACATGCGAAGATGTGTATGTAGGTTAGAATTTATTTCAAGAGATGTTTTTCTTATTAATTATTTTATGTTTCATTTTTTCATGACACAGTGAACAAACAAAACCAATAAAGAGGGCCATCTCAGTAGAAGGAGAAGGCCTTATGGGCATAAAACCCCAACAGACATTTGTGCCTCTAAATTCAAGGCTGAGGAGCCATACTACTTGGAGTTCCATGTTGATAAAATTTCTAAAGATATATGTGGTTTCATTCCAATGACTTTCCTGTTTTTGTCAAGTTTAATACTCTAGTAGAAATAAACTAAACCCTGCCAATAAAACACTTCATACAAAGACGACAATGAGTATCAAACTTATCCATATACTTACAAGATTATGACATTTGTCATCACTTCTCATCTACTCACAGTCATGTAGAAGCATGGAAAAATCATACAAATGCGCTACGAGCAACTAGGTGCATAGCTAAAGAGTGCAACCCTACAAGGAGTAAAACTCCGCGGGCACCAAATTGCCACAACCAGACAACAAGATTCATGCGCCCAAAAAGTTACAACACAATATTGAAAGTGCACAAAAAGAAGATTTTTCATTAATATTCATGATTATAATACAGTGGAAATCTATTACATAAATGGATTTCATTGACATTCATGACTACATAGAAAATCTGCTACAAAATTGGCTCTGCCTTAATTATTCAAGATAGGCACAACTCCTTCCTACGCCATGCGGACGAGCCGTTGCTAGCGTGCACAGCTCTGTCTTCGGCCATGTGGATGAGCCGTTTTGTCTTCGGCCATGTGGATTAGCCGCTGGAAGCGTGCGCAAGCGTTGGTCGAATAGGGTTTCGAATGACAATCAATCGAAACCATGTATTCAACATCTTGGCACTCTATGTCGTCTCGGGGTTAGAACGCAGCTAGTGCACCACACTAACAAGGACTGATCCACTTATAATCAGTTGAGCTCTTCTCAGTCTTCTGACAAAGTTCTCTATCAAATTGGCCACTTCCTTGAACAGCGAACTCTATGATTCTAGCCCACGACTGACACAAGTATTGTCAAACTAGCAAGGAAGATCGTAGTCATCGGGGTGCAGTAAAGTCTCTGACATAAAGCGTTGAAAAGAAATGAACAAATGAGTTCTTCCTAAAAAATACTCCTATTTATAAGCCATGCAAGGTCAAACCCATGTGCTACGTGGCAGCCAGTCAAAGGCTCCCAACTAATGGAATGAACCTGGCATTTATGGAAATGAATCTGCCACATTTAATTTTTGACTAAGTTCCAGTCAAAAGTTATCACTTTTTGAGCCCACTGCAGCGACATAATTTTGGAAGTTTTGACCGTGCCCCAAAGGTACATCCCCCAAAAGTGTAGTCACCTGGAACACGGAGCCCCAAAGGCGCAGCTTCCAAAAGCGCAGCCTCCTGGAGCATTGCCTCAAAAGGCACAACGTCCAAAGGCGCAGCCTCGCGAGCACAGAAACGCAAGCCATCACTTCAGTATTTATGACACGCTGACACATTGTATCAACCGACAGTTGTCGGATATCAATTGTCACATACCCGCTCTTGACTTGGTCAAAGAGCGTAGCACTCAAAAAACGCAGTCTCCATGACACTCAAGTGCACAGCTCTCATCCATAAAAGCGTAGTACTTGCCAATGGATGCCACGTGGCCAGCAATGGCAAAGTGCCTCTCAGGCACAGTCGAATCCTATCAACTACAACGAATAAGATCATTGAGAAATGTACACGTGCCACGTGTCATTGACTCAGTCATGCCTATGAACGGGTGCCAACCACCCAAGATCTTAGCAACAAACGAATCTCAACAGTTGCTACGTGTCATCTCATCCGCAGTCCAACCGTACAGATTACAACAGATTCAATTCTATCTTCGAGCACACAGCGCTCCTACGTGCCAAAAACCCATGTACGCATCACATATGTATGTGTGGGTTGGCTGTCTCATCATCATATAAATAGAAGGAGTCCTCCTTCTCTTCATCTCCAGCTCGGATTATCCAGAGAGAGACATCCAGAGAGTCAGAGCAATTTTTTTTCGTTGTCAGATCGTCAACAGAGTAAAGGAACCACTACAGTGTTTGATCTCCATCGTCACATTTTTTCAGATTCATTTGTACGTAGATTTCTTGTTTAGGATTTCTCTTGTACTTTTTTCATTCAAGTAGTACAAAAAGTTCTCCAACTTTTGTCAATAGTGAACAAACTGACGACTCTGCTGGGGACTTTCTTCTCCTCCAATGCGATGGTAGTGCCGCAATCTGACGATAATAAGCTCGAGTCCTCTCAAATGATGTTGGTTGTTCGTTTCAATCAACAAGCTTTTGAGGACTTGCTCTCAGAAGGCAGCACGAGTCCTTCGAAGTGGCTAGCAAAGCCGAAGAAGACTCGTCGAACCTGGGTGTCCAAGATCACTGTGTCGTGCAACACAGCTGAAGGGGAAAGGCACAACCACTCTCCTACTCACGGAGCCTACGACACAGGAAAGATCCTATGTCTTTGATAAAATTACTTGCCTACTGGACAAGACAAATTTGGATTCTGGGTACTATGTGCCTTTGAGGGCTAGTATGATCGAAGAAGTCCAAGGTAGCATGCACCATGCGTTCCCAACGTGCTACACCGACAACAAGCCAGAAGCATGCATGGACAATAATGTGTGCAACTGACTGCAAGTTGTACAGAACTGACTCAGGCGCTGCTGTGCCCACAATAGGTCATTTTCAAATTTATCTTGTAACTTGGGCGCATCTCATGCGTAAGAACCAAGCCAGAGGGCAAGCATTGTGATGACAGACTCATGCGCTCAGCTCGGCTGCCTCATAAACAGCCTCCTACCGATGATCTAAACGTATCTTATGTGCAATAATTAGATCACGGTGCGCAACATTCACATGTACACCCATGCGCTCAGCTTGGCTGTGCGCATGAAGTGGGCATAAATGTGAACATCTCTTCACACGACATGCGTAACGTGATTACTCACTAACGCAAAGGGGGAGAGACGATCGTTATGCACAATGTGCCTATTCTACGACATACTTGTGCTAACATCATCATCAAGTAATGTTGTAACAAGGTAACAACATCTCCACCAGCAAGGCAATCCGTTTTCCAACGACCGCAGGCAGCAGCACCTGTTCGACATCATCTCGAAAAGAGGGTGCCAATAGAAGACGAGGATAAACTTTCTGTCGCCTCGTGCCATGCTACATGGAACTCACCTTCCCTAAATAAAAGTTCCAAGAACTCTTCTGTCTCGGCTAGTGCACCAGAAAGCCAACCCCGAGGTAGCAAGCTAGCTGTGACCAGCACTGGTGTATTCCAATGCACCAAGTCAAAAAATAAGTCTTCCTCAGGGGCGACTACTGCTTCATCGACAGTGCGGGCTGGGGTAGTAAATTCCCAGTATTCTATGAGAATCTGTCATTTCAACTAGACGAGGTTTTGTATAGAACTGACACCGATGCATCAGGGGGTGTGTATTATCTGCAGGCTGGGGGTGGCTATCCCCTAGATTCTGAGGTTGACATCAATATGCTCGTCTTCCCTCAGGACAGTGAAGCTCAAGGTTCTGAACCAGAGAGCGAGAGATCCACTGCACCATCTACTTCCCATTATTTGATGTCAGTATACATGACATGGGGTGATAACACGGGAAGCAGTGAAGGGTTAAACCATCAACAATGTATCGAGGTCCTCGAGACAGGTACACGTTAAGTGAATCCATGCAAGCATTGACTCAGGTGGTCCTGGAGCTCAAGGATAGGTTTTCTCCAAGGGCTTCCGCTCCAACAAACCAGGATCCTGGAACCAATGGAGAGGTTAACGCACCCTCCCATGTTTCATCTACCACTGAGAACCGTACTCTGCCACGGTCATCTGTCCTGCCACTGTCAAAGGACATACATGAGGCTCTCAGGGAGCTGCACGCTTGCTTTGACGCCAAAGAAAAGAGCGAGGCACTCCAAAAACTTGGGATTCAACAACCATACAATCTTGAGTGGAACAATGTGATTTACCCTCCCAAGTATAAACCATAGTCCCTAACTCTATCCGACGGAAGGAGTCTTCTCGTCGGTTCCTAACCTAGTTCTCCTCCATGATGGGGTATTTGCCAAAGGACGACGTCCTTCTAACAAATTTCTTTATTTGGGCGTTACAATGGGTAGCATAGGAATGATTCTGCAGCCTCCCTGATAACTGCATTTCATTTTTTGATGATCTTAAGTGGCTCTTCATCTCCCGATTCTATGAAGGAGAATGGACATGACAATGTCCTCTCTCATGGACATTACCCAGAAAGAAAGGGAGCCAGTCTCTGCCTACATCGAGCGCTTTTGCCACGCAGCCTTGAGGCTACCTTTCGATATCCTTGAGCCAGTGCTAATGGATTTATGTCGCAAGAACATGGTGTTTGCCATTAAATATAAAAAACAAGGACTACAAAGGAACTGAAATTGATTACAAACTCGCTTGTACAAAAGAAAGCCTAGAAATAAATCCTAGGAAACGATCTAAGTACAATTGTTTAAATTTTTGATTCTGGGGGGTGACGATGGAGGCTCGGGAAACAGTCGCAACTCTGTCTTACTCCTTGGACTATCGGATACAGTCTTCGCTCTAGTGAAGAAAATGCTCTTGATTTGCCAGCCTTTAGCATAGGTATGGTACCCTGCTATTTATAATAATTTTTGAATGAAGCATATTTTGGGCCGCATGAATGGCCATGTAGCCGCGTGGCTGTAACAACATATGGGGACTCGATCTTTGGCTGCCAGCTAGTGGATTTGTTGAGATTTTTTTGTTGTAGCAAATCTGGGTGGTTGAGACTTGGTTTTACTTGGCCGCATGGGACCTCCAAAAGCCTTCCTTCTGCGGCTTGGTTTTGCTTGGCCGCATGGGATCTTTGAGAGCCTTCCTTTTGTGGTTTGGTGAGAGCCTTGCTTCTGCGGCTCGAGTCTACTTAGCCGCATGGGGTCTCTAGGAGCATTCCTTCTGCGGTTTGGTTTTACTTAGCCGCATGGGATCTCCAGAAGCCTTGCTTCTGCGGCTCGAGTCCACTTAGCCGCATGGGGTGATGATCAGCAAAAACATAGACTGCCTTGGTGGAGGAACCACTGTCTTATGGCAGTAGTATAGTTGATGGCGACTTGGGTGCAGTGATGTCCTGGAAAGGGCTCCTCACACACCAAGGTTGTTTCTCTCTCCTTGTATTTGTGAATGACCACCTCTCGCAAGTCGAGAGCAGATTGATCTACCTTTGCATCCGTTTTGTGGGCCCGGGTATCCCGAGCGTCCGGGTACGTAGGTATCATATTTGCTTCCTGATCTGAGGCTAGTAAAAGTACTTGCTCTCGATCGTTGTAGGAAGACTTTTGGGACCATCATATTTGCTCCCTAATCTGAGGATAGTAAAAGTACTGCTCTCGATCGTTATAGGAAGACTTTTGGGACCATCATATTTGCTCCCTGATCTGAGGCTAACAAAAGCACTGCTCTCGATTGTTATAGGAAGACTTTTGGGACCATCATATTTGCTCCCTGATCTGAGGCTAGTAAAACTTGTCACAACCCACTCCCGGATAATCGAGTACGAGTTCGTGTCCAAGCCCAGTCTACGCCGCGGTATCGGCGGTAGTACGATGTCTAGCCCGCAATAAACAAAGTACTCATAAATATTAACTACTCATTCACAACAACTAAATCTACTTTACAAAATATAGAAGTTTTACATTTGAAGAAGAATGTAAGTTTTTACAATTATAAAAAACTACCACACATCTAACTAGTCTTCTATGGTTTGGCCTTCGAGTCTCTATCTCCCCCTCATATGGTCCATAGCGCAAAAGTAGACACGTCATCCTCACCTATAACAACGATCCAGTCAGGAAAGGAGCAGAGTACAACCATATTGTAATTAATGTTGTTAGTCCAAAATACGTTAGAACAACGAGAAACAATGATGACAAAGAGTATATAAAGAACTAGCACTACCCAGGTATGAACGATCAAGATATGAGCTAGCAAAATATAAACTAGCAAGATGGGATCTAACAAGATATAAACTGGCAAGATGTAAACTAGCAGGATATGAACTGACAAGATAATGGACTGGATAAAAGAAAAATAGAAATCACTATGTGTGTGAAATACCTTTTAATATGTGAATGACTGGGCTAATACGGCATATCATACGATGGCTATCCACAATAGCAGGGTACGGCTAACTCATACGTGGGGTGTATGACTTAGCTATCCACAATAAAAATAAAAAGGGTTCGTTCACGTACTTACTGGGTATTTCCCCTCCCGACTCACTAACAATCAATAACGATCAATGATACACTAAGAAGGGTGTCACAATCGTGTCTCAATGAAATATCAAGCAATGACTCAACGAGATATCAAACAAGAAAACTATAGAGTAAACATTATAATGAACTAAAACATAAATACGATACTGTACTTTCCTGAGTCCTTGCCCAAATCGTAGCCACAAGTAGAGGATGAGGGAAATGCCGATCTAGAAGCTGTCAACCTATAACACATATCGCACCACGAACCGTACATGAAAACCACAAGTCAATTCTAATATTCTAGTTCGAAATTCATGGAATAGTGGCTAGTTAGGTTACTAATCTAATAATAATTAATTCTGGAATAATTCACTTAAAACCTAATTTAACCTAATAATAATCTGAATATAATCTAAACATGCAAGTTTGGCCACCAAAAGTCATGTTTCCAATTTTGGAAACCATGACACGCAAATCGAGGCATGCCGCTGACTATCTAGTCAAACGTTGTGAACTCTAGATTTTCAAAGTGCACCTTGGTAGATTTCAGCGCCGCGAGTGCGCTGGAATCAATCGTGCCGCAAAATCATGCTTTGGTCAAAAGATATCGCCGTTATGGCTAATCGTGACCAAAATGGTGAGTTCAACAGAATAACTAAAATACTAGATGAACGAATTAATTTTTGAAAAAACTATATGTCGTAGATCTCTGTGTTAGCTTTCCGAAACTTCAAACGGTTCATGATTTTGATTTCTGGTTCTCCCGAAATCTCGAAAACACCGAAACGTGTCAAGTTTCGGACAACCGACACTCTACGAATTTTCCAGAAATTTAGGAATAATATATATGAAAATAAATTACATATTCAGAAAGCTTACCTCGATACGAATCCAACAAAAAAGGGTGCACGAAAAGCACGTCGGAGTTGGCGAAAATCGCTTCGGGAAGTCGAGATCTCTACTAGAACTCTCTCTCAAAAAGACGGCTGAAATAATCTAGGGTTTTCGATTATAATAGTATATACATAGGAGAGAGAGAGAGAGAGAGAGAGAGAGAGAGAGGCGGTTCAGCCTGGACGCCGACAGGTGGGCCCCCCCTGGGTGAATTATTGGGTAATTAATTATTTAATTCAGAAAATTATTTAAAAATTATTTTAAGTCCAAATAAATCAAAATAAATTGCAGAAAAATCCAAAAAAATTCTAGAAAATTCTAGAAAATATTTTTAAGTGTCTAGAATCTAAATAAAATATTTTTAACACAAAATATCATCATGTGACCTCACAGTAAATTTCCAAAGCCTATAAAATATAATTTCTATAGTTTTTAATTATATAAAAATTCCCAAAAATTCTAAAAAAATCTAGAAAAATTCTAAAATATTCTACAAAATATTTTTAGTCATTTAGAGCCTAAATTAAAATATTTGGTTCAGAAATACCCTCGTATAACCTTATAGTAAATCCTGAAAGTCCTTAAAAGCAATAAAACCTTAAATATTAAATACCTAAAAATGTTCAAAAATTGTAGAAAAATATAAAATAGCGAAATAATATATATATAAGCTATCTAGAGATCATATAACCTTAATATGGTCATAGCCCACCTACAAGCTTTGGCATGACTCATAATGACCATAAAATTAATCATAAACAAATAAAATTAAAAAAATTAAAAATTTGGGAAGTGGGCTTACAAATCTACCCACCTTAGAAAAATTTCGTCCTCGAAATTTCGGAGGATACGATTGAGAATCAACATCTAGGTAAAATTAGGAATCTAGCAGAAGAAAATCAAATAGGTTGTAAAGATTGCTAGGAGCCAAATAACATTCCAAAAATAGAAGGATAAGATAAAAATGTTCAAGAAATAAAGAAAAAATAAGAAATAAATCAATAGCCATATGTCGGAAGGATGTAGTCTCTATAATATTCAAAAACTATAGGTATACATGAAGTCACTTTACCGAAAATTTATGCCCCGCCAGTGTACATCTGACTGCGGTAAACCTTGGCATCATGACTCAAATATAACATAGTATCGAACACTCTATCAACTCTATCCAATGTTGACATAATAAATCAAAGGATCAATAATATAACTAGCATATAGTTTTAGTAATATTCGACAACCTACGCATACTTAAAATTATTTCAACTTAGGGGTCATGCCATGCCAGTGCGCTGCTGACTGCAGTGAACCAGCAGTCTCCATAATTCAAATAAATGGGGACAATGCGCATCTGCCTTACCATTGTAAGTCATTGAAAATTATTTCAACTATATCCATAAGAATTTTAAAGAAACTTCTATAAATTCAAACAAGTCGATCATGATAAGAAAATGTAAGTATCTATCCTTGAATAAAAGTATCAGTTTTGAAAACAAAACGATCGCAAAATGAACGAAGATGACTTGAATTAATATATAGATAATTGAACCAAGATTAGGAATTGAAAATAAAACAATCACAAAATAGTTTTAAAAATAAAACGAGATTTAGAGAAGGTAGAAGATAAAATGGTACAAATGATCAAAATTAGAAATTGAATTCTATGAAGGCCTAACTTACCAAACGGATAGTCTACCCACCTTGGATCCTACCAACATGTCAAAACAAAATAACATATTCTCTTAGAAAAATTCTTTGATTTATCCACACCGAGACTTCAATAAATCATTAACTAAATCACATGGCCTATTTAACAATCTTAACTATCCAAGGGTCAAATTGAACAAGGGACTCCTGGGCCTATTCATTATCATAAAATCAACTCAAAACTAATTGTGAATGAGCATCCTAGTCGCAGGCTTGCAGTAGTACGACTAACTTAAGTACTACCGCAAGTTCGCAATCTTTTGCGAAAATAGACCTGCATGGGCCACCATAAAAACTTGTCACGGCCCACTCCCGGATAACCGAGTACGAGTTCGTGTCCAAGCCCAGCCTACGCCGCGGTATCGGCGATAGTACGCTGTCTAGCCCGCAATAAACAAAGTACTCATAAATACTAACTGCTCATTCACAACAACTAAATCTAATTTACAAAGTATAGAAGTTTTACATTTGAAGAAGAATGTAAGCTTTTACAATTATAGAAAACTACCACACATCTAACTAGTCTTCTATGGTTTGGCCTTCGAGTCTCTATCTCCCCCTAATATGGTCCATAGCGTAAAAGTAGACACGTCATCCTCACCTATAACAACGATCCAGTCAGGAAAGGAGCAGAGTACAACTATATTACAATTAATGTTGTTAGTCTAAAATATGTTAGAACAAGCGAGAAACAATGATGAAAAAGAGATATAAAGAACTAGTACTAGCCAGGTATGAACGATCAAGATATGAACTAGCAAAATGTAAACTGGCAAGATAGGATCTAACAAGATATAAACTGGCAAGATGTAAACTAGCAGGATATGAACTGACAAGATAATGGACTGGATAAAGAAAAAATAGAAACCACTATGTGTGTTAAATACCTTTTAATACGTGAACGACTGGGCTAATACGACACATCATACGATGGCTATCAACAATAACAGGGTACGGCTAACTCATACGTGGGGTGTATGACTCAGCTATCCACAATAAAAATAAAAAGGGTTTGTTCACGTACTTACTGAGTATTTCCCCTCCCGACTCTCTAAAAATCAATAACGGTCAATGATACACTAAGAAGGATATAATAACTACAGTGTCACAATCGTGTTTCAATGGAATATCAAGCAATGACTCAACGGGATATCAAACAAGAAAACTATAGAGTAAACATTATAATGAACTAAAACATAAATACAATACTGTACTTACCTGAGTCCTTGCCCAAACCGTAGCCACAAGTAGAGGATGAGGGAAATGTCGATCTAGAAGCTGTCAACCTATAACACATATCGCACCACGAACCGTACATGAAAACCACAAGTCAATTCTAATATTCTAGTTCTAAATTAATAGAATAGTGGCTAGTTGGGTTACTAATCTAATAATAATTAATTCTAGAATAATTCACTTAAAACCTAATTTAACCTAATAATAATCTAGATATAATCTAAACATGCAAGTTTGGCCACCAAAAGTCATGTTTCCAATTTTAGAAACCATGGCACGCAAATCGAGATGTGCCATTGACTATCTAGTCAAACGCTGTGAACTCTAGATTTTGAAAGTGCATCTTGGTAGATTTTAGCACCACGAGTGCGCTAGAATCAATCGTGATGCAAAATTACGCTTTGGTCAAAAGATATCGCCGTTATGGCTAATCGTGACCAAAACGGTGATCAACCGATCAATTCTGAGTTCAACAGAATAAACAAAAAACTAGATAAACGAATTAATTTCTGAAAAAAATATATGTCGTAGATCTCTGTGTTAGCTTTCCGAAACTTCAAATAGTTCATGATTTTGATTTTTGGTTCTACCAGAATCTCGAAAACACCTAACCGTGTCAAATTTTGGACAACCGACACTCTATGAATTTTCCAGAAATTTAGGAATAATATATATGAAAATAAATTACATACTCAGAAAGCTTACCTCGATACGAATCCAACAAAAAAAGGGCACATGAAAAGCACGTCGAAGTTGGCGGGAATCGCTTCGGGAAGTCGAGATCTCTACTAGAACTCCCTCTCAAAAAGGCGGCTGAAATAATCTAGGGTTTTCGATTATAATAGTATATATATAGCAGAGAGAGAGGCGGTTCAGCCTGGGCGCCGACAGGTAGGCCCCCTGGGTGAATTATTGGGTAATTAATTATTTAATTCAGAAAATCATTTAAAAATTATTTTAAGTCCAAATAAATCAAAATAAATTGCAGAAAAATCCAGAAAAAATCTAGAAAATTCTAGAAAATATTTTTAAGTGTCTAGAATCTAAATAAAATATTTTTAACACAAAATATCATCATGTGACCTCACAGTAAATTCCCATAGCCTATAAAATATAATTTCTATAGGTTTTAATTATATAAAAATTCCCTAAAATTCTAAAAAAATCCAGAAAAATTCTAAAATATTCTATAAAATATTTTTAGTCATTTAGAGCCTAAATAAAAATATATGGTTCACAAATACCCTCGTATAACCTTACAGTAAATCCTGAAAGTCCTTAAAAATAATAAAACCTTAAATATTAAATACCTAAAAATATCCAAAAATTGTAGAAAAATATAAAATAGCTAAATAATATATATAAGCTATCTAGAGGTCATATGACCTTAATATGGTCATAGCCCACCTACAAGCTTTGTCATGACTCACAATGACCATAAAATTAATCATAAACAAATTAAATTAAAAAAATTAAAATTTTGGGAAGTGGGCTTACAAAAGCACTGCTCTCGATCGTTGTAGAAAGACTTTTGGGAGCAGTCCTGTCCGTTTGTCGCAGAGGGCTGGACACGGAAGGTTCTGTACAACTTTCCATCAGGGGCCCGTGTAACAATTAACGGTACCCGCTGATGGCCAACAGATTGGATAGTTGACTGGGCTTATTGAGCTCGTACTGCCCTAGACTTCTTCGACTTTGCACCCGAAGGTGCGTAGTAGGAAGAGTCCAAGTTAGAATGAGGGAAGGAAAGTTGGTACCCTTTTCAAAGGAGGGTAGGGGCTCTATATATAGAATGGAATGAGCCATTTCTTCTTCTCCTTTCCGATGTGGGACTAAAAGCAATATCCTCTTTTCCATGCTTCTACACATGGTCCCAGTGATTAAGCTCTGGCATAACGCCCCCTAATGTGCAGAGTGGACGACATTTATTATCAGTGCCGATAGTGCTGAAAAGGCTGTCCGGGACGCACACTTACTGCGGGTAAACTTCCCTACACTGGACGACAAGGGAAAGCGTCCATCCTGCAGCAAATCTGCTAAGACCAGTAGGGGCAGAAAGGGGAAACAACCCCTAACCATCAACATTTCCAAGGGTTCAACACCTGTGAACCAAAAGCCGGTAGATGTACCATGACCGAATGAAAATTATTCCTTCAATGATGATGACGTGTTGGAGCTCTTCAATATGCTGATGAAGGATGATAAGCTCCAACTTTCTCCTCCCTAGCGTCCGAACGGGGTAGAAACGGTGGACAATCCTAACTATTGTCACTATCACAGATATGTGCACCAGTCAATATGTTACTATTTCATGTTAAAGAAACAAATACAAAGGCTAATTGATGCCAAGGTCCTCTCACTTGACTATGAGGACAAAACTGTCACTGCATGTGACCCTCTGTTTGGTAACTTTCGCACAACGGAAGCCCAAGACGACGTTATCCCAATTCCCAAGGCAAAAATGGAGGTTGTTAACCTTCCGTCAGCCAGCGACAATGCCAAGGGGCTGGTTCCACTTACAACATCGGGAAACAAAGTTATGTGGGTGCATCCTAATCTCGCTCAGGACGTGATGCAGCCGACGACATGTCCCGCAAAGAAAAAGCAGTCTAAGTCGTATCGCATAATCTACGCTGCAACCGATGAGGCGCTGATTGGCAAAACATGATCATATCTGTCCTACCAGCAGAAAGGCAACCTGGTCTCGGAGGAAGATGCACCTCCATCTGCCACAACTGCTACACCCGATTCCTCAGAATCAGTTCCGTCCATCCTCCTGTGGCGGATAAACAGAAGCGGAAGGAGAAATGCTTCGACAAACAAATGAGAAAAGACTCTGCAGTAGGGGCAATTAAACCTACAACTTCAATATATTGGCACAACTTGCCAATACTACAGCGAGGTTGTCGCTCTTCGAGCTTCTCCGTATCTCCAAGGAGCCATGAGATGCCCTCAGCGAGATATTACAACATGCTGACTCCTTCCTCAGCCAAGTCCAGCAGCCTAAAAAAGATCCTGCAGCTTGCCCACATTGTCATAGTGTGGTCGAAACAATCCCCAATATCACTTTCCCTCAGTAAGACTTGTTTCTGAAAAATAACAGGCACAATAGACCCATGTACTATACAGATTATATTGGTGCCATTAAAGTAGATCGCATGCATATCGATCCGGGGTCTTCTTTTAACATCGTACCCCAGAGCCTGCTTCAGACATACCGATGCATCAACTGTCTGCTTCCAGCACAACGATCAGCGACTTCAACGCCTCCAGAAGCATCCTTCTGGATAAGATTCGTCTGAAATGTCAATATACGATTTGCAGACGGAGGTGACATGTTATGTCATCGACGCCGGTGTATCCTATAAGCGTATGTCTTTCATGGAAGAATTATCGGGCTACAACCAGATCAAAATGTTCCCTGATGACGAAAATCATACGTCGTTCCGAACGCTAAAAGAAATCTACTACTATACAATAATGCCTTTCGTTTTAAAGAATTGAGGGACAACATATCAACGGGCTATGAGTACCATATTTCGTAAACATCTCCAAAAAATGGTGGAATATTATGTTGATGACATCTGGTTAAAAGCCAAAATAAAGATGACTATCTAAAGGATTTGAAGACCGTGTTTGATTTGATGCGGGCACATCAGCTGAAGATAAACCCAACCAAGTCATTTCTGGGGGTTTCCAGCGACAATTTCTTGGATTTCATTGTAATGTAAAAGTGTATTCATATTGACCCTGAAAAGACCAAGGCTATCCTTGACATGGATCTACCGAAGTATCTCAGAGACCTTCGTGACCTGCAAGGACGACTGGCGTATATCCGATGACTCATAGCAAATCTTTTTAGGTGATGCTAACCCTTCACCAAACCGATGAAGAAGGAAGTTTTATATGTCTGGACTAAAGAATTCCAGCAAGAATTGGACGACATTAAAAAATATCTCAAGAATCCCCCAGTTTTAGTGGCCCCAATTGTGGAAAGACCTTTCTTGTTTTATGTTCGTACAATGGACCATTCTTTCGATGCTCTGCTAGCTCAGAAAAGTGATACAGGCCATGCACATGCCATCTACTACCTAGTAGGACGATGATTGTCATCGAACACTGGTACAATCCGGTTGAGAAGGAATGTCTGGCTTCGGTGTTTGCCATACAGAAAGCCTGTCATTATGTAGCGGGGCAGACATTCCATGTTATCTCTCGTGGTAACCCCTTCAGAGTTTTCAAGACTAAGCCGGGAGCGCTTAACTCACGACTAGCTACATGGGAAATCTTGTTATCACCATACGACATGGTGTTCGACCCATAAAAGGCGGTCAAGGGTCAAGCATTGGCTAATTTTACAACAGTACATCCTGTACCGAAAACGTCAAAACTCTATGATGATATTCCAGATGAAGTCTTGGAATCCAACATAATCACAGAGGAGCCCGTCTCGCGAATGTTCTTCGACGACGCTTCAAGAACGTGACCTAAGGGTAAAATTGTCACAGGAGTGGGAGTGGTCCTGGTTACTCCCGAGGGCCTTGTCATTTATCGTGCATACTATCTCATGGAACCATGCACCAACAATGTGGTTGAATACAACGCACTCATCATTGGACTCCAACTTGTTAAACAGTTGGGAGTTGACTACCTAGAGGCCTACGGCGACTCGAAGTTGATAGTAAATCAAGTTTGATGCTAGCACGAGTTCCGACATGAAGATATACTCCCCAACTACCAGGTGACTGTTGATATAATCACCACCTTTATAGGGTTCTTTATAGAACACATGCCTCGATTGCAGAATCTGGAGGTCGACACTCTTGCTGTCCTCGCTGCCTCCTTAGCAGCTCCTGTCGGGACTCAACACTCTGTCATAGTGACTGGCCGAGAACTAGTGTGCCCTAAGAAAACTTATGCATGTGTCTGAACTACTCTTCGTAGGCAGACACTAACATCGATGTTAGGGATTGGCGATTCCCTTTTATAAATTATGCAGTTTACGGAATCCTTTCCGATGACCCGAAGGAAGCCACTTTCGTCATGAGACTCTCTCTTCGATTCTATTATGATACTGTTACTAAAATGTTTTATCATTGCTCCTATGGTGGACTCCTCCAATGTCTATCTGATGCCGAAGCAAAGGAGGCACTCCGGGAAGAGCATGATGGTACTTGCGAAGCTCATCAATCCGGTCCTAAACTGCAGGACCGACTCCGACATATGGGCTACTATCATGACCCACAATGATGGCATATGTTGTTCAGTATTCCAAGAAGTGTAGAGCATGTCAGCTATATACCGACTTTATACATCAACCCTCTGACTTCCTATATCCCACAGTTGTGACTTGGCCATTCGAAGCAAAGGGTATGGACATCATTAGAGCCATCAGTCCTCCGTCCTCTAAAGGGTACCGATTCATCCTTGTCATCATCGACTACTTCTCTAACTGGGTGAAGGCAATACCACTGGTGGAGGTGAAAACTTTAAACATGATTAGCTTTGTCAAGCATTAGGCTTCGAGAGCCGGTAGGCGCCATTAGAATACACCGACTCCACCACAAAGGGACCTTCCCACTTGGGCTGGAACTTTTCGGCCATCTTACGAGTCATGACCATCGGTCTTCTTACTGACAACACAAGGTCACCTACTTGAAATTCCCTTTACTAAACCTTTTGTTAAAGCCTCCGAAAATTCAAGATTGGTATAACTTGATGCTTTGCTGAGATAGAAGACGCTTTTCGTCTAACGCTTCCAACTTTTGTAACCTAAGGCGTTGGTTGCTTCCTCTATCAGCTGGTTGGTGATGGCTACTCGTAGAAAGGGAATCTGGATCTCCAGCGGATAGACTTCTTCGCTCCCGTAAACCAGAGAGAATAACGTATTGCCAGTTGGAGTCCGGACGGTCATGCGATAAGTCCATAGACATTTCCCCAGCTTCTTATTCCAGTCACGCTTATCGGCTGACACGACTTTCTTGAGTATCTTAACAATCATTTTTTTGAACGCTTCCGCCAATCCATTTGCTGCTGGATTGTAGGTTGTCAAGGCTACATTTTGTATTCGATTTTTATCGCAAAACCGATAGAAAGCATGGCTTATAAACTGCTACAAAATTGGGTCTGACTATATACATTTCTTGAGTATCTTAACAATTGTTCATTGACATTCATGACTACATAAAAAATCTGCTACAAAATTGGGTCTGACTTAATTATTCAAGATAGGCACAGCTCCTTCCTCGGCCATGCGGATGAGCCGCTGCTAGCCTGCACAGCTCTACCTTCAGCCACGTGGATGAGCTGTTCTCCTGTCGGCTATGTTGATTAGCCGCTGGTAGCGTGCGCAGGCGTTGGTCGAATTGGGTTTGGAATGACAATCATCCAAATCCTGTATTCAATATCTTGGCACTCTATATCATCTCGGGGTAGAACGCAGCTAGTGCACCGCACGAACATGGACTGTTCCACTTATAATTAGTTGATCTCTTCTCAGTCTTCTGACAAAGTTTTTCATCAAATTGGCCACTTCCTTGAACAAAGAACTTTATGATTCTAGCCCACGACTAACACAAGTGTTGCCAGACTCGCCAAGGAAGATTATAGTCATCGGAGTGCAGTGAAGTCACCAACATGAAGCGTGGGAGAGAAATTAAAGAATGAGTTCTTCATAAAAATAGTCCTATTTATAGGTCATACGCGGTCAAACCCACGCGCCAAATGGCAGCTAGTAAAAGACTCAAAATTAATGGGATGTACTGACATTTATGGCAATAAATTTGCCATATTTAATTTTTGACTAAGTCTGAGTCAAAAGTCATCACTTTTCGAGCCCCACGTAGCGATAAAATTTTGGAAGTTTTGACCCAAGTATCCTAAAGGCGCAACCCCCAAAAGCGCAATCTCCTGGAACACGGAGCCCCAAAGGCGCATCTTTCAAATGCGCAGCCTCCTGGAGCATTACCTCAAAAGGCGCAACATCCAAAGGCGCAACCTCGCGAGCATAGAACCCCAGGCCATCACTTAAGAAATTATGGTACGATGATACATTGTGTCAGCCGACAGTTGTCAGATATCAGTTGTCAATTGTTAGACGTTAGATATCAGCTGTCACATACCCGCCCTCGACTTGGTCAAAGAGCGTAGCACTCAGAAAGCGCAGTCTCCACGACACTCAAGAGCGCAGCTCTCATCCATAAAAGTGCAGTACTTACCAACGGATGCCACGTGGCCAGCAATTGCGTAGTGCCTTTCAGGCATAGTCGAATCCAATCATCTACAACGAACGAGATCTTTGAGCAATATACACACGTCACATGTCATTGACTCAGTCATGTCTATGAATGGGTGCCAACCACCCAAGATCTCAACAACAAACGAATCTCGACAACTGTCACGTGTCATCTCATCCGCAGCCCAATAGTGTAGATTACAATAGATTCAATTCTATCTTCATGCACGCAGCGCTCCTGCACTCCAAAAACCCATACGCGCATCGCATATGTGCGCATGGGTTTGCCGTCTCATCAGCCTTTAAATAGAAGGAGTCCTTCAGTCTTCACCGCTAGCTCGGATTATCCAGAGAGAGACATCTGGAGAGTTAGAGCAATTTCTTCTCGTCCTCAGATCGTCAACGGAGTAAAGGAGCCACTACAGTGTTCGGTCTGCATTGTCACACTTTCCCAGAATCATTTGTACTTAAATTTCTGTTTAGGACTTCTCTTGTACTTTTCTCGTTCGAGTAATACAAAAAGTTCTTCAACTTTTGTCCATGAAGAACAACTCATGAACATAATACAAACATAGAATGCAAACATACAATGTATCATAGATATCGGGCTCATGTTTCTATTTCATGCCCAACTCTCTTGACGCTTATGGGTCTACGCCTAAGAGGCGACATTTCTCAAAATTGAATGCATATGAAGGTTCTTTCACAATCTTCCCCTTTCAAGGTCTTTTTTTTTTGTCAAAAATTGTATTACAATTTCTTAGGAATGTTTAGTGTAGCCGAATATCCTATAATACACTACCAGCATAGATGAGTTTTTATCCGTGTCGCATATCAAAATGATTCAGACTTGTGGCAACTAAAGTATTATACTGCATTTATAAACCTAATTTGTGCTTCTTCTTTTCGTATTTTTTTTAGCGAAGAACAAAAAATTATTGA
The DNA here is from genome assembly GCA_029216955.1 of Iris pallida. Lineage (NCBI taxonomy): Eukaryota > Viridiplantae > Streptophyta > Magnoliopsida > Asparagales > Iridaceae > Iris > Iris pallida. The sequence continues at coordinate 399,410 of JANAVB010020000.1, forward strand.
AATATCTATCAAAAGTTGGGTAAGAGAGAGCCGAATCATACAAAACATGGGAGAGAAAATGGTTCGTCACCCTACAAGAGCAAGCACTCGTAGAAAAATTGTCCATGTGAACCCCACTCTTCACTAAGCATTTCAAAATGGTTCAGACTTGTCTTAGAGGAAGAATTTGCTTATCGAGTTAGAATTGAATGTCCTCTTGCATGCAAAATCAAACTTGGACTTACCATCTCTTTCGTTTGGACTACTAATATTAACTCTTTTGGTTGGTCTACTATTAGGAGTAAATGAATCTTTCACATAAAACGCCAAGAACCATCTAGTGCTACAAGGAGCGCCTTGTTGCTAAGGGATACGATTGACAAAAAGGTGTACATTGTACATACAGTTTTAGTCTAGTTGTCAAACATTGTCACAATTCATTTGAGATATGAATATTCTCATAATTGGTGTATTAAACAACTCAATGTCTCGAATTCTTCCTTCCACGTACACCTTGGAGAGGATTTCTATAAGGAAAAACTATTGGAATTTAAAGACACCTGTTTCACTGACTATCTACATCGTCTCCATTACTCATTGTATAGTGTCAAACAATGAACATGGGAATGGTTTTATAATGGGATATTTAGATTTTGAGTCTCAAATAATTAGAATATTTGTGTTTGGATTTCCATAATAGACATATTTAGTATTTGGGTCTCCGATAAGTACTTAAGATATTTGTGTTTGGATCTCCATAATAGACATAATTATTGTTTGGGTCTTGGACTAACGATTAACTGTCAAAATCCAACTAAAGAAAGAAAAGAAAAAGAAAAGAGGAGAACGAAAACAGGGGAAAATTGGGAAAAAAAGATAAAAATAATAATAATAACAAAAACAAAACAAAAGAAGAGGAAGAGAGAAAAAATCAAAAAAGGAAAAAAAAAAAAAAAAACACGACGGTAATAAATTTATTGTGGGAATAAATTTACCTGGTATTGGTAATTTCTGGAAGTAAATTTGTCCGGGAAGTAAAGTCTAAATATTCTGGACAAATTTATTATGGGAAACCTATTCCCATGTTTGGTTTAGGTTAAAAAACAAATTTTTGAAAATTACGAATACCCGTATAAATAATCTACCCACAAAATATGGAGTCATATCCCGTAAGAATATACAGGGTTTTTTTGCTCGGACAATTTTTGTTCATTTTTTTAATCCTTTTCCATTCTTTTAGATTTTTTTTTTCATTTTTTTTATTCAGTACTTTTAGTTTTTATCTTTTTTTTCCCTTTTTCGTTTTTTGTTTTATTTCATCATTTTTTCTCGTTTTTCCCTTTTTACTTTTTTCTCCCTTTTTTTGGTTTTTCTGGTTTTTTTCAGTTTCTTATTCATTTTTTCGGTTTTTTATTCGTGTGTTTTTTTCATTTTTTTTTTCATTTTTTTCATTTTTTTAGTTGAATTTTATCAGTCAATCGTTAGTGCAAGATCAAAACACTAATTATGTCTATTATGGAGACCAAATACAAATATTATAACTTACTGAATATCCAAACACTAATTATGTCTATTATGGAGACCCAAACACAAATATATATCCTAACTTATTTGAGACCTAAAGTCTAAATATCCCTTTAATAATCGTAGGTGTAATAAATAGAAAAATGACAAGATGCAAAAACACAGCCGATCATCAAGTTTTACGTGGAAATCCAAATTAGAAATAATCACGGTAGTAACATATTGTTTTTTCCTTCCACTATTTTCAGATGATACAGTTTACAAGATGATCAAATTCACGGCTATTTATAAGCTCCCCCAGAAACCCTAAACTAGTTAGGATAATAAATAAATAGCATTCCTAAAACATCCTCGTCGGACTCTCTTCGGAAGGATTATTTTGTTGGTACAGCTGAACCAAACGATTATTTTGTTGGTGTAGCTGAACCAAACCGACTTGGGACCAAACGATTTAATTAGGACTCAAGACATCCTAGCACTAGAGGTAACATCCTCTCTTCATAATCAATTTTGGATGCATCTCTTTTTATCAAGAATACTCCTATGTGAGCAAAAAATTAAGAAGAGAAGTAAAATTTCAAAGAATCAATTTGGTTCTATGTTGTAGAGATCTACCATGTGAATCATTTATTTATTACAAGTATTAATGAAAATATTTTGAGAAAAAAAGGCATAAGCATGAGTCATAAAAGTAATTAAGATTTATTCTAATTTGAGGTTTATTATGTGCATGATTAGACACAACATATTGTAGGTATCCTTGTAAAATGTCATCTTTTATTTATTTTTAGAAGAAACCTAAAATATATGTTATACAAGATCTACATATAAACTAATGAAGCTAGTATCAGTAATTAATTAGGTATTTATGGCTTATGGTGTGGTTCTTTGTTGTTCCATTAATTAGGTACTGATTAATGCTTGTTCTTAAACTTTGCAGTTCTCCTCTTTGACTTGATTGCACTGATTTCGTGCACTTGGTTTTTTAGTTAGTCCCTGAACGTTTATGTACTTTGCTTACAAAAATCCTCAACCAACAATTATTATTTAAGAAAAGGAGAGAGAAAATGGAGATTTTTATTGGAGTAGCCTATTCAGCTTTGTCAAAAATCGACAAGTGGGTGTCGAGTATAGCTGGAAGGAATGTAAAGTTGTCATTACAACAAGAAGTATAAATGTATCTCGCTCCATGAAGTGCCAACAACATATCAAGGTAGAACCTTTATCACCAAAGGAATCATGGGATTTATTCAAGTTCCAAGTTGGAGATGTACTTGAAAAAAATGATAATTTAACCAAAGTGGCAGTGGATGTTGCTAAAGAATGTGGTGGGCTGCCTCTGGCTATCACAACCCTTGGGAGGGCAATGAGAGAGAAGGATGACATTGACACATGGATCTGTGTACTAGATGATCTACGGCAAGCTGTACAAACAGACATTGAAGGTAAGGAAGATTCGAACGTATTTAAATGCATAAGGAAGAGCTTTGACTTTCTGAAGAGCGATGAAGCCAAATTATGTTTTTTGTTGTGTTCATTATTTCCGGAAGATTGGGAAATTGATATTACAGACTTTTTTCGATACGTTGTGGGAGAAGGAATCTTGCGGCATGTTTATAGTATGGAAGAAGCATGGAACAGAGTGTGTAGGTTGCTTGATGAACTGAAAGATTGTTGCTTGCTATTGGAGGGCGACGACTCGGAGCATTTCAAGATGCATGATGTTGTTAGAGATGCTGCTATCTGGATTTCTTCTGATAGGGCTTATGGATTCTATGGTTTTGCAAACAAGGGGTTAAGACGATGGCCTGAAATTGCGCAAGTGGATGAGTGTCAAAGAATTTCCTTCATGGGAAATTCCTTTGACTCTCTACCAGCAGAACAACCCGTATTCCCAAAACTCCGGACTATGATCTTGAAGGAAACTCGGATATCAACAATCCCGGATGGGTTCTTTCAAGGGATGGAGGCTCTCTTGGTGTTGGATCTAAGGTCAGAGAAGATTGCGTCATTGCCGTCATCATTCCCATGCCTGGTCAATCTCAAAGCTCTCTTCTTATCCCAATCCGGAAAGGTAAACTTTGATGTGACCAGTTTGCCACTAATTGGAGAATTGAAGAACCTTGAAATACTTCAACTAGAGGGCTTTGAGTTCGGTAGTGCCGTACCAAAGGAATTCGGAAATCTGACGAAGTTAAGGTGTTTAGATCTGCTAGGCTGCACGGGAACGATACCGCGAAACCTGATATCAAGATTGTCTAGATTGGAGCAGCTATATCTCACAGGGGTATTCAGCAATTGGCAGGTTGATGATGAGGGTAGTAGTAGCACTGGAGACAGTACTGCAGGTGGATGTGGTGCAGCTACCTTTGCAGAGCTAGCAAGTCTGTCATGCCTAACCACCTTACATGTTGATATAGAGAACCCTGATGTCTTCTTGCAACAACAGGATGATTTGAACTTTGTTCCATGGCCGGCACTTACGGACTTCAAAATATTTCTAGGAGAAGTAGAAGCATGGATACGCCTGGTCAGCTTTGAAACCGGAAGTAGAAGCAAGCTGCGCGAACTGGCAATTGAAGGGTGCCACAAATTGGTCGATGTGTTGTTGCCAAGTTGTATGTTGTTAAGAACACACCAACTTATGGAAAGCCTTGAGATAAGGAGATGTCATAAACTAGAGAAAGTGTTGAGCTTAGAGCAAGAAGAAGAAGGAGAAGGTGGCCAATCTGCTGCAGCTGGTGGTATAGTGCTCCTGCCCCGCCTTCAAAGTATTCGTCTATGGGACTTACCAGAGCTAAGGAGTGTATGGGGGGATGATGATGGTGGTGATGTAATGATGTTGGCAGCTGGGAGCCTCCAAAACCTTGAACGTTTGTTCGTGTGGGATTGCAAGAGCTTGAAAGACGATCATATACTACCTCCCATATTCCCAAGCCTCCGAAGATTGGACATAGACGGATGTGACAGCTTGACCTATCTGCTCTCCTGGAGACAAGCAAAAGGCCTTCCACACTTGCAAGAACTTTGTGTTTGGAATTGTGGAAGAATGGAAACAGTAGTAATTAAAGAAGAGCCCGAGGAGGAGGTGGAGGAGGAGAGTCATGTGCTCCCTTCTCTAACACACTTGAGCTTCCTCAACCTGCCCGTGTTAAGGAGCTTCTTCCAGGGAGGACAATGCTCCAAGTCACTCTCTTCTTTGGAGTATCTCCACGTGGGAGAATGTCCAAAGCTGAAGAAACTGCCACTGTCGTCGTCGTCACCACCGGTCGACTTGGAATCTTTTAGGGGAGACAGCTGGGAATGGTTTGAAAGCTTGGAATGGGGGGAAGACCAAAGCATCAAACGACGCCTCCGACCCCTATTTCAACCTAATGTAAGTTGTGTCCTATACCTATGTCTTTTTCTTTTCCCTACTATATATATATTATCATACAAAATAGGACAATTCTGTCTTCTGATTTATCAAATTAGCCTACTCAAAATTCTATTTAACAAAATAAATTATAAAATACTCTCCTATAAAACCATATTAAACCAACGGAACCAAATACGGAAGGAAAAAAAAAACTTTAAAATACAATTCATAAATTGAAACTAAACATAATATGACTTAAAATCTTATCATGTATATTGCATAATCAAATTCGTAATTTAAAATCTCATCTATACTAGCTCATATATATTCATTTTAACCCCCACATGTTCTCATAAAAGATGCATCCTTTCCAAAAAATTTGCATTTGAAAACTACAATTAGTTTATTTTCTAGATTAAACTTATAATAAAAAATTTCCCAATTTATTAAATAAAATATTTTTTTATATTCTTAATTTTTGTCACAGTTTAAAAACCTTCTTGGAACGTTTAGGGAATTTTCTCAAATAATATTCATGATTAATTTTAAAATCATTTTGTGACCTTAAGGAAGTTTAGCCAAATATATAATCATATGTTCATTTTTCTAACAGAATGCTTTCCCCCCAAAGATTGGAGTTTCTTGGGTTGCTTCTATCGTAAGAAAAAAAAAAAAATAATCCTCTAAGATTAAACCGGGTTCAGTTTGGTTCATTATATATATATATATATATATATATATATATATATATATATATATATATATATATATATATTTCTTTTTTTCTTTTTTTTTTGGTGAGATGCAGTCTGCTTATAAGACTGAGTTTCAGACATCATGAAATGACGACATAACATGAATGTACTCTCCTTTTTTAAGGAAAAAAGACAAAAAAAAATGAAAGTACTTTATTTTTGTAAATAAAATGTTAACCCTTTTATCTTATAAAATAAAAAGATGTTATTTAAAACAAAATCCAAAAAAGTATTTAACTTCATGCATGGGATGGGTTTTTTTTCTTTCTTGCATTTAAAACAAAACCCAAAACAAAACCAATTCCATAAAAATGGGTCTATATTACTTTTTACATCTCTAATTAGCATACTTTTCTTATGAAGTGATGACAGCGTAACTTCTGATGTTGATCAAGAGTCCAATGACGAGCTAGGTCAGGTGTACTCGGAAGAACAAAAGTTGGAAGATTGGTCGAGGACCTCAACCTTAGATGTAATGATCAAGAGGAAGTATATATGCAATGCCAAATAAATATATATAAATAAATAAATGACAAACCTACAAAAGAATACACTGCCAGAAGATGAATATTAGCTTGATTGTTGTTTAACTTCTGTAATTGTTCTAAGATGCATGTGTAAATATGTGATAATAATGCCATGGATTTGTTATGTTGCTAGTTATGGTCTATGTAAGTATGGTTAAAGTATTGTAATTTGAACCTGGTTTCTATATATATGTGATGATCTTTTATATATGGAATTTTTATGTTAATAGCTGATACGACTATGCATCGATACATCTTTCCCAACAAATGCGAAGAAAGAAAATGATATTCGTTTGCACGAAAACATATTAGTCACAGAAATTTGCAAAGACCATAGTTGTCAAAGTCTTTCTTCTCTCAACAAAGGAGGGTCCTATCTAGACTAAGAAAACTTGTTGTCCCTCTAAGGAAGCATTTAAATTAAAACTATGGAGCATTTAAATGTCGGTCTCAATCCGCCATAGGGGTGTCAATTGCCCCTTAGATGTGGCCGGGGTTTCCTAAGCGTTTTAGAGGTGTTAATTACGTCCGAAATTGACCTGGTTTGAACGGTCTGGACCGAGTCAGTTTAGTCCGATTAGAATTTACAGGCCGGTTCTGGCTTAGTTCAGCACTGAAAACCCAAAACCAGTCCAACCAGAACCTACTATGAACCAGTTGGGCTTGACCGGACTGCGTCCAGTTCAAATGCGGATCGGGTCCGGTATTCTGGTCCGGTTTAAAAAAATATTAAAAGATTGTTGGACTTTGGACTTTAGGTTTTAGACTCGACTATATACAAGAAAAAAAATTATTTGTATTTACTCCTCCATTACTAATGCCTAATTTTATTTTTCCTCCATCATTAATTTTATTACTACTACTTTCATTTCTTAAGAGTTAACCCAATAATAATGGATGGAGGTAAATACAAATAACATCTGAGAGAATGATAAAATGAGGAGGTTTTAGTAATAAAATTAATAATGGAAGGAAACCGAATTGGACATTAGTAATGGAGATAAATATAAATAACTCAAAGAAAAATTGAGATAAAAAATGTGAAGAAAACACGGAGTGATTTTTGATGCACCGTATAAAAACGGAAACGATTAAAAGCCGTGAGCTTTACTAAAGATGATATTTTATGAATTTTTTTTAAGAGGAACAACTGAGATGGATAGTGCAAATACATGCACAAGTTTTCAAGAACTTAGATCTCTATCACTTTTGTACAAAGAATCCATAAATTTGATCTCTATCATTTTGAAGAACACATATTAAATACTCCAATATTTAATCAACTGTGGAATGGGTCGGTGAGACGCCTATGATGCCCATGTCAACCAAGAAACCGACACCCAGTTAGCAAGTGCAATTCCGAACTTTCATTGTTATCAGCGCTGACCCGTCTATCTTCCAATTGGACATGATGTTCTCTGCCAATAACACTTCAGCCATATTTGGTTCGCATAATTGAATTAGGATTAAAAATTATTCATTGTCTGTGTCTGGATGCCAAAAAAAAAAAAAAGGAGAAGAAAAGAAAAAATGTTCTCAAACTAAAGTAAATAGAGAAAAAAAAATGGTTACCCTCCCCACCCAAGAATTTACTTTCCTCCAAATTTTTTGCACATATTTGGTTGGTAAATTGTAATTTTTCGAAGAAAAAAGAGAGAGAGAGAAAACAATTGATTTGATAAACGCTATATTTGGATGGTAATTGTTAGGTTTTTTCTTTGATTCCTGTAAACAAAATAAGAAAGTTTAGAGTTACCGACCTCTGATGAAGTCGTATACAAAGAACTACTCTAAGAAATTATTCGAGAACAATGTACAGACTTATTTTTGAATCCTCCTAGAGGTAAAATTCTCGTGTAGCTCCGAAAGAAACAATCCGAACTTAGCTTTTGCCCATATAATATGATGGAAACTTGAGACGAGGGTGGTCAAGACGAAAGTGGTCGGCGCTAGCACGACAAGAGGCTCGGCGAGTCGCTCTCTAGGTTCTTCGAGATGAAGATGAAAGATTGAGTTGAGGTGGGTGAGTTGATAAGGTTGGGTGCATGAATATTTACAATGACAAAAAATGGTGATTTTAACTTTAGTTATGGTAAAAATATAGGAGAAAGTAAAGGTCATGGAGAACCTTTCAAAATGTTGTTTTAGACTTGGTTTTTTCAAATACAATTGAACGACAATATTGTCCTAAAAAAAACCAAGTTCCGAAACACATAGGACAATTAGAAAAATATATAAGAGTGGAGAACTTCTAAGCAAATAAATACTATGCAATAGTTGAGATGGAATATAGCCTTAAATCTTCATAGTGACTATTGTGTTTATCTGAAGAAGTATTTGATGGATTATGTCTTGAATCAGACTACTTGAAACAGATTCAGAAAAATAGCACACATAGTACGCTAGAGGTTCTTGAGTTTATCGGGTGGCGCATTTGATTGGTCATGTGCACTTTTTCTTATTAATTAGAGTTATGTGGGATCGACATGTCCCATAGTCACGGCCTTCACGATCTCCCATATAGATAAGTCCTCAAAGGGTTGGTGATTGGTGTCAACACAGCATAAATATGTTTGGACCTACTAAAATTTATAAAACTCATCTGAACCAAATCTAACTGGAACACTGTCATCATACGGATGAGATATCTTTGCACAACTTCATACAACCGTTTGGGCATTAATTTTGAGAAATTAAACTCAGCGTCAGTGCTTCATATTAGTCACCTAAGTCCAACTTGTTTCTACCCATTGAACCGGCTTCTTGGGATCTCTAGTCAGACTCGGTTGGGTTGCTACTGCTGGTGACTTACATATGGACTTAACCCCATCCCCTTGATGATTCAAGGATTAATGTCCTAGATAGACCATTCGTCAAGGGATCTGTATGGTTCTTTTATGACTTTTATAGTCAAGAACCACATATTTATTTGCTTAATAGACTTTTTATTAACTTGTTGTGCAGCTGCAGGTGCCTGTTAATCTTAGAATTCAGAGAATCATGTATTAGCAATTCCATAACACAATTTATAAAACAAATAGATGTATAAACTGTTCGGGGATTCAATAAGTTTATATTCAGTCTTGTACAGGTTTATATTCAGTCTTGTACTTTGTTGAAATATATAAAAATTGTAATTGTCCAGGTAGCGTAGTCATCGAACATATACTATGTCTTGGCGTTCGTTGTAGATTTGTTCGTTATCTTCAGGTGGGTTGGCATCGCTTCCGCGGCAACACTATACCATGTACGTGCGGGGTGTTCTCAATTCATATATTAGGTTTGCCGAGATAAGATAATTTCCAGATCAAAGTCCAAATGTATTGCCTAATTTCAACCCATAGTGTTCAACTCCTATAAGAACTAGGCCGAGTTTATTCAATTTTACTTGTACTAGAAGTTCTACATGTACGTAGGGCTGCAAATGAGCCATGCCGGTCGTTCTCAAGCTGTTCGAAGTTTGGCTCGATAAAAGCTCGTTTAATCTCAGTTTGTTTAGTAAACAAGCTGAGCTCAAGCTTCATTTTCGAGCTCGTTTAATAAACGAGCCAAGTTCAAGCTTAGAAGTACTCAACTCGTTTGAGCTCGCAAGCTGGCTTGTTTATGAGCTTGTGAGCTAGCTCGTTTAGGAGTTTAGAAGCTCGTTTGTTCTTTGTTGAATTCTATTTTTATATATTTTTGTATAACAATATGATTGTATGTATTATATATTTATATCTCATTAATAATTGATATTAAGCAACTTCTTTAATTAATTTTTGATAAATAAATTGTTAATATTACATGTACTTGAATTCAAACCTAACTGACTTGAAATAGAGTTCGAAATCAAGCTTAATGAGCTTGAAATAATGTTGAGCAAGCTGAAATCAAGCTTAACGAGCATGATTTTTAGCTTATCGAGCTTGTTTATCGAGCTTGAATCAAACTTGCTTATCAAGCCAAGCTCAAGCTCGAACCAAGCCAAGCTAAAGCTTAATATAAACAAGCTCGAGCCAAGCTCAAGCTCTAAAATAAAAAAATAAAAAACTTATCAAGCTCGAGCTCGATTAATTCTAGTCAAGCCAAACTGGAGCTGGCAAAAACTTGGCTCTGCTTGGCTCATTTGCAGCTCTACATGTACGTTGCACGTGTCTTTTGTCTGTATCTTTTTTCACTTTTTAAATGTATACTTGTATGACAAATTTGTTTTAAAATAATGTAAAATATTTTAAAATAAATTTATTTTTAAAATAATGAATACTTATTATAGTTAGAAGTATATAATTATTAGTAGTTAATAATTATGTTAGTTTACAAAATTTTTCATATAGTTGTAGTGACTTGATCAAACATTTGGGGCATTATTTTATTTATAATCGATTCTCTTGCTGAGTCATGGTATGAGTTAGAAGAATATTAATTTCTACGTTGTAGGTGGCTTCAAAATTGGCATGAAGTGTGGAAAGATTTGCCATGATGGACCAACCATATGGGGGAGAAATTTTCGTCCTATTCAATCATTAATTTTTGGACTTTCCACGTAAGTATTTTGGAATAAAACACTGGGGTCACTATTAAAATATGATCTATTAGCGACGTAATTTAGCGACGAAATAAAATAACGTCGCTAAATATTGAATATAGCGACTCCTTTTCATAGACATCGTAAAACGTCGCTGAATAGCGACGTTCCGCGACATGAGATAAAGTAGGTCACTGAATAGCGACGTTCAGCGACGTAACTTAAGTTATGTCGCTACATAGCGACGTCAAAAGCAGACGTCGCTAATGTTTTAATATATCCCGTTCGAAACTTTCATTTTCCTTTCTCTCTCTCCCAAAAATTTTCCTCCGATGACAGCAGCCTCTCCTCCGACGACGAAGCCCCCCTCCTCGTCGCCTCCCTCCTCCGATGAAGCCCCCCTCCTCGCCGCCTCCCTCCTCTGACCGAGCCGCCCTCTTCAGGTAAACCCTAACCCTAGCCCTAGCTATCTAGACACAGACACGGACACAAATGTGGGCACAGACATAGACACGAGAACCCAAACCTTAGCCCTAGCCTAAGGTTGCAGTATGGGAAGTAGGGAGAGGGCACAGACACGAGAACCCTAACCCTAGCCCTAGACACAGACCCTAACCCTGTGGTCACAGATACAGATACGGACACAAATGTGTGTGTGTGTGTGTGTTGTAGAGGTAGAGGGGACTTGTGCTCAAGCCAGGCATAGGAGAGGAGAAACTGAACAGAATGTGTCTTGTGTGTGTATCGATCTTGGGTAAGGGTCTTAACAACAATATGGGATTTTCCTGAGAATAGGAGAGGAATGGATACACAAGGTATCACTTCTATTTTCAGGCTTTGTTCAGAAGAGAGCACAAGTGTGTGTGCAAGGTCTGTGCATGGGACAGCAAGCCAGGAAATAGGGAGTTGATACTTGGTATCATAGGTAATAGGTTGTGTTGATGGATAGTGTAAGGTAATAGGTAAAGTATATTATTGGAAAATTAAGTAGTTAAGGTATTAGTGTTAGTTAAGTTATTGATGAGTATAAGATACTATAATAGATAGTATATGATAAGGTAATAATAAAGTGAGTATTACCTACTAGTATCTAAGGTATGGGTTATTACCTTAGTCTAAGGATTGGATATTAGGTAAGTGTCAAGCTACCTATGGGTTACATACCCCCATGTAGCAATATATATGAGATACAATTTCATTGTTCAGGTTATCCAACGGAATTCATTACTCAAATTATGAAGATACACTACTCATTATAATAAATACTTAGAGTGCAAAAAACACACACACACATATTATTAAGTAAGATACAAGGTAGACAAGGATAAGAGGATATATAGATAATAGGTTAAGTGGTGATTTCTTAATGCAAGTATGGTAGGATTTTGGAACTTAGATATCAAGTTATAATACTAGTGTAGGTATTTATGATACGAATTTGTGCCTATTGGATAATTGTGTGTCCAACTTTGCAGAATTATTTCCAAATGGATATGAATTACTACTTGCGGTGTCGTTCATGAATGTACAATCGTCGTCCTGATGATATGTGCGGTGCGCGGGATGAATACATAGCGGGAGTAGAGCAGTTTCTGCAGTTTGCCAAGGCGTTCCCTCGGTACATGGATGACACCAAAATTAAGTGTCCGTGTGTGAAATATCATAACGTAAAATATTATCCAGAAGTGGAAGTGACATATTATTTGTACTCGAGGGATTTCATGCCTAATTACTATCAGTGGACTGCACACGGAGAACTTGTGTCTTTAGCATCAGAGCGGATTATGTTGAGCCGTATATGCATGCGGGACCTAATTTTGTTTCAGATAATCATGCATACGACGACGGGTGCGTGAACATGGTTTTCGATGCTGCAGGGCCAGTTTCGTTCATGAGGCAGCTGAGGAGGCACCCAATGTCGATGCTGTAAAGTTCATGGAGTTGCTAGAGAATGCAAGGACTCCATTGTATCCTGGTTGTGAGGATCATTCACTGTTGGAGGTGGTTACAAGACTGTTGAGCATTAAGTCAGCTTTAAACATGTTGCAAAAATGCTACAACCGAGTGTTGGAGTTGATTATAGAGATCTTGCCGGCGGGTGCTAAGTTACCTAAAGACTTATACCGGTCTAAGAGGATGGTGAGATCGCTCTGGACGGGATACGAGAAAATCGATTCTTGTCGCAATGGGTGCATGCTGTACTACAAAGACGACAAGGACGCAGATGTGTGCAGATTTTGTGGTGCTGATCGCTATAAGATAACTATTACAAGAAGGTCTACCGGTGCAAGAAGACCGACCGATTCAATGCACTACTTGCCTTTAATGCCACGGTTGCAAAGATTATTTATGGTGAAAGAGACGGCCGAAAATATGAGTTGGCACACGCGAGAACAGATTGAATGAGTGTTGGATCACCCATTCGATGGAGAAGCGTGGAAGCACTTTGATCTAGTGTATCCTGATTTTGCTTCAGATCCGCGTAATGTCAGGTTGGGGCTATCTTCTGACGTTTTACTCCTTTTGGTCTTTTGGGATCCCAGTATTCGTGCTGGCCTATGATTGTCACTCCGTATAACCTACCGTCTTGGATGTGCATGAAGACTCAGTACATATTTCTAACCGTTATAATTCCTGGTCCGAACAATTCCAAGAGGAACATTGATTTGTACTTACAGCCTTTGATAGATGAGTTGAATCAGTTATGGGAAGTAGGCGCTAACACGTACGATGTTTCCAGGAAGCAAAATTTTCAGATGAAGGCAACCCTTATGTGGACCATCAACGACTTTTCGGCCTATGGAATATTATCTGGATGGAGCACTCATGGCCGTCTCTCTTGTCCGTATTGCATGGACCGTGCTAAGGCTTTCCGTTTAAAACACAAAGGAAAACCATGCTTCTTTGATTGTCATCGACAATTTCTGCCAAAAGATCATCCGTTCAGAAGGAACAGGAATATATTCCATGCCGGCGTTGTAAAAAATGGTGATCCACCGTCAAGGTGGTGCGAAGCCACGATATGGGAGGAGGTTAGAGATTTTCCAAGTGCTATCGAAGATCCTACAACTGGGTACAAGTGCGATAGACTTGGTAGAGATCATAACTGGACAAAGAGGAGCATATTCTGGGATCTGCCATATTGGAGTACCAATCTGATCAGACATAATCTTGAAGTCATGCATATTGAGAAGAATGTGTTTGATAACATAATTAATACAGTGATGGACGTAAAGGAAAAAACTAAAGACAATCCTAAGGCCAGGTTGGACTTAGAAGAAATATGCAAACGCCCTGCGTTGTATTTGATAGAGGAGAATGGAAAACAGTTCCTGTCGAAGTCAATTTTCTCACTGGACAAGGAGGATAAAGTGAGACTTTGTCGGTGGATCCAGGGCCTAAAATTTTCAGACGGATATGTGTCAAATCTGAGAAGATGTATCGATCCGAAGAAAAATAAATTGACGGGTAAGAAGAGCCACGATTGTCACGTATTCATGGAGATGTTAATTCCGATTGCATTTCGGGAATTCTTACCGCAGGCAGTTTGGGATCCATTGACGGAGCTTAGCATATTCTTCAGGGATCTTTGTTCTAAGAAATTGCTCGTTGATCGTCTAGAAAAGTAAGAGAAGGATATTGCGGTAACACTGTGCAAGCTAGAGAGGGTGTTTCCTCCAGGATTTTTCGACTCTATGGAGCATTTGTCGATTCATCTTTCCTATGAGGCACGTGTTGGTGGACCCGTCGAATATCGATGGATGTACCCGTTCGAGCGATATTTGAATCACCTAAAAAGATAGGTGAAAAATAAGGTACGGGTCGAGGGTTCTATTTGTGAAGCCTATGTTCTCGAAGAGATTACAAACTTTTGTTCGATGTCACTACAAAAATTTGTCAGATTAGCGACGTTACAAAACGTCGCTAAACTCGATGAAAACGTCGCTAAGACAATTTAGCGACATTTTGGGCGACGTTTTACAAACAACGGAAAAAACGTGTCGCTAAACGAGAAAACGTCGCAAGACGTCGCTACGGCGACGTTATTTAGCGACGTTATTAACGTCGCTAACTAGCGACTTATTTGCAACGTTTCTTTGTTGACGCTAATTAGCGACGTATAAGGCGACATTACTTGGTTGTCGCCGTTTAGCGACACTGTTGCGACGTTTTGGCGACGACGAGCTGACATCAGATTATGGTGCCACGTATTGCCACGTCAGCAATTAGCGACACTTTTAGCAACATTTATTAACGTCGTTAACATTTAGCGACGCCTGGTAACGTCGCTAAAACCGTCGCTAAGTTAAAAAAATAGGTTCCAGCATGCAAATGGAGCTGGAACTTGCCAAAATACAGAATACATAAAACAAAGTACAGAATCCAATCCCTGGGTTCGCCGACCCCCTCGGTGGAACACTCAACACCGGCACGCACAATACATTCCAGAATATACAAAAAATATAAAGAAAAAATACTATCCGCAACGAATCTAGGTGAATATATAATATCCTCAACAAACCAAATCAATATTCGCAAATACGTACAAACTCAGTATCCTCAACGAAAAAACTGAATATCTCCAAATACGTACAAAGTCAAAATAAAAAATACATAATCCAATCCCTGGGTTCGCCAAAAATATAAAAACAAAGATTGACACAGTACTAATTCATATGTGTTTTAAGTGTGAGAACGGATGGCTCAGAACACAACCCAAAATTCATTCTAGCATACATTAGTGTGGATCATCTATGTTCTGTACATATGGTGTAGTATACGTTCTTATCGAATCTAGTATCTAGTATCGGAAGAATGTAACAGAATCACGATGAACTCACATAATGTAATACTAAAATATCATCTACTACTATATAAGATATAGTGATAGGTTGTCGTATCATCATTGCCGAGGGATGAGGGTCGGAGGACAGTCAACTTCATCTACGGCTACATAGTTACATGAGCTAGTCGTCGCGAAACATCGCTATGACGTCGCTAATAGCGACTAATTTAGCGACGTTAGTATGAACGTCGCTAAATTCTAATTATATTCCCCTACCAATTCATTTCCCCCCATTTTACTCTCTCACTCTCTCTTCCCCCCTCCGGCGCTCTCACTCTCTCCGGCGCTCTCACAGTACTAATTCATATCTATTTAAATGTGAGAACGGATGGCTCAGAATACAATCCAAGATTCATTCTAGCATACATTAGTGTGGATCATTATGTTCTGTACATATGGTGTAGTATATGTTCTTACGTATCTAGCATCTGAAGAGTGTTACAGAATCAAGATGAACTCACATAATGTAATACTAAGACATCATCTACTACTACATAAGATATAGTGATAGGTTGTCATATCATCATTGCCGATGGATGAGGGTCGGAGGACAGTCAACTTTATCTACGGCTACATAGTTTCTGCCTTGCCAGTCGAATGGCTGCAGGGACTCTGTCCTGATCACCATGTCGTACCGTAGATTAATGCAAATAAAGCTGGAGCTGGAGCCAAAAATACAGAATCCAAAATACAAAATACAGAATCCAATCCCTGGGTTCGCCGACCCCCTCGGTGGAACACTCAACACCGGCACGCACAATACATTCCAAAATATACAAAAAATATAAAGAAAAAATACTATCCGCAATGAACAATGTCAATATATAATATCCTCAACAAACCAAATCAATATCCGCAAATACGTACAAACTCAGTATCCTCAACGAAAAAACTGAATATCCCCAAATATGTACAAAGTCAAAAATATAGTACAGTCAAAAAATGCAAAAATAAAACTACTGATCGCCTGGAGCTGGAGCTGGACCCGGAGCTGGAGGAGCGCCACCAGATGACGCACAAATACCGCTCGAGTGAGCCAAAGGCATGCAGCCACTTCCCTCCCTCCATTCCCCCTCTCCCTCTCTCATGCTATCAATGTCACAACTTTTCCAGTGCTGCTCCCTCTAATGATGATGAACGCAAAAATCAAAGACCCCCTCTCCTTTCTCACTCTTCACAGTTCTCACAACAGGAAGGATTAGTGCTTTCTAGTTCTCTTCCATCCATCAATTTCTCCATTCTGATCAAGCATCTTCCTTCTCCTCTCCTCCACCATGGCTCTGGAACCATCTGCTCCTCCCTACTTTCCTTCTTCTTATTTGACTCTCTCAGCCATATATGATATCCACCTCAAGTGTAGAGTCGGGGGAAAAAAAGTGGACAGGAAGAGGAGGGGGAAGCAGCACAGCCGACGGCATGACCCGAGGAAAGTACAGAGGTTTTCTTCAACATCCGTAGGAGAACTTTAAGGATATATCTTTTCACAACATGTCACCTTGTCAAAGACCCATAATGTGAATATCATGTTACCGCGGTGTCGGAAGACTAACATGTCCTAATTTTTTAAGCCATGTGTTTTGACATAATTCTCACAACTCTTTTCTCCTATATAGTAATCTTGCATTACTACATAGGAGGAAAGAGTTGGGAGGATTATGTCAAAACACACGGCTTAGAAAATTATGACATGTTAGTCTTCCGACACCGCGGTAACATGGTTGTCACATTAAGGGTCTTTGACAAGGTGACATGTTGTAAAAAGACATATCCTTATAGTTCTCCTACGGATGTTGAAGAAAACCTCTGTACTTCCCCCGGGTCATGCCGTCGGCTGTGCTGCTTCCCCCTCCTCTTCATGTCCACTTTTTCTCCCCCGACTCTACACTTGAGGTAGATATCATATGTGGCTGAGAGAGTCAAAAAAGAAGAAGGGAAGTAGGGAGGAGCAGATGGGTCCAGAGCCATGGTGGAGGAGAGGAGAAGGAAGATGCTTGATCAGAACGGAGGAATTGATGGATGGAAGAGAACTAAAAAGCACTGATCCTTCCTGTTGTGAGAACTGTGAAGAGTGAGAAAGGAGAGGGGGGTCTTTGATTTTTGCGTTCATCATCATTAGAGGGAGCAGCACTGGAAAAGTTGTGACGTTGATAGCATGAGAGAGGGAGAGGGGGAATGGAGGGAGGGAAGTGGCTGCATGCCTTTGGCTCACCCGAGCGATATTTGTGCGTCAGATAAAATAGCAAAAATTTGATTTATCTCCAAGTGTGAGAACGGATGGCTCAGAACACAACCCAAAATTTATTCTAGCATACATTAGTGTGAATCATCTATGTTCTGTACATATGGTGTAGTATATGTTCTTATCGTATCTAGTATCTGAAGGATATAACAGAATCAAGATGAACTCACATAATGTAATACTAAAACATCATCTACTACTATATAAGATATAGTGATAGGTTGTCGTATCATCATTGTCGAGGGATGAGGGTCGAAGGATAGTCAACTTTATCTACGGCTACATAGTTTCTGCCTCGCCAGTCGAATGGCTGCAGGGACTATGTCCTGATCACCATGTCGTACCGTAGATTAATGCAAATGGAGCTGGAGCTGGAGCCAAAATACAGTACTAATTTACCATGTCGTACCATTTTACTCTCTCACTCTCTCTCCTCCCCCCCTCTAGCGCTCTCACTATCTTCGGCGTTCTCACACTACTAATTCCTATGTGTTTTAAGTGTGAGAACGGATGGCTCAGAACGCAACCCAAAATTCCTTCTAGCATACATTAGTATGAATCATCTATGTTCTGTACATATGGTGTAGTATATGTTCTTATCAAATCTAGTATCTGAAGGATATAATAGAATCAAGATGAACTCACATAATGTAATACTAAAACATCATCTACTACTATATAAGGTATAATGATAGGTTGTCGTATCATCATTGCCGAGGGATGAGGGTCGGAGGACAGTCAACTTTATCTACGGCTACATAGTTTCTGCCTCGCCAGTCGAATGGCTGCAGGAACTATGTCCTGATCACCATGTCGTACCGTAGATTAATGCAAATGGAGACAGGGCCAAAATACAGAAACCAAAATACAAAATACAGAATCCAATCCCTGGGTTCGCTGAAAATACAAAACACAGTTCTAATTCATATGTATTTTAAGTGTGAGAACGGATGGCTCAGAACACAACCCAACCGGAGAGGATACTCTGAGAGATCCATCTGAGTAGGACGTATACTCTGATAGATCACCTTTACAAGAATGATATCAGTAGTGGGATTGAGTGTTGGAGAAGATAATATCAGAGTATACGTCCTACTTAGATGGGTCCCTCACCGTTACTATTTTTTTCTGACAGCATGGTGGATGTGCTCCGTCAACAGATTCTTGCTCTGAGCCAAAACTTTGCCCCGGAGCTCAAGTGGACGCCTTCGTGTAGAGCTCGAGTGAGAGATTCCTGACAGCATGGTGGTCTCGTTTGTCAAAGTATCCGTGCTCGTCCCACAACCAATCAAATTTTTTTTATTTCTAATATCTTGAATATGAAAATCTGTTTCACATTTAGTTCTTATATACCAGAAGGTAGAGCCAAATGTGAACAGAGCTTCATATTCAAGAGATTAGAAATAAAAAAAAAATTGATTGGTTGTGGGACGAGCACGGATACTTTGACAAAGGAGACCACCATGTTGTAAGGAACCTCTCACTCGAGCTCTACACGAACGATGTCCACTTGAGCTCCGGGGCAAAGTTTTGGCTCTGAACAAGAATCTGTTGACGGAGCACATCTACCAGGCTATCAGAAAAAAATAGTAACGGTGAGAGACCCATCTGAGTAGGACGTATACTCTGATAATATCTCCTCCAACACTCAATCCTACTACTGATATCATTTATGTAAAGGTGATCTCTCAGAGTATACGTCCTACTCAGATGGATCTCTCAGAGTATCCTCTCTAGTTGGTTGTCGTATCATCATTGCCGAGGGATGAGGGTCGGAGGACAGTCAACTTCATCTACGACTATATAGTTTTTGCCTCGCCAGTCGAATGGCTGTAGGGACTATGTCCTGATCACCATGTCGTAGTCTAATACAATCCAGAGATTGACACAGTACTAATTCATATATGTAGTCCAATACAAATAGTCTAATACAAAAATAACCCAATACAAATAGTCCAATACAAATAAGTACTAATAGCTAATGAGAACCACGCAGCTCACGTAAAAGCTCATTGATACGATCACACAACCACCTCGAATAAGTGGGATCGATGGCGTGAGGAGAGATGTAGTCCCTTGCAAGTGCTGCATGAATAGAACTTTCGGTCTCACTAGCTACCGGTGCTGGATGAATAGAAGTCCCGGTCTCACTAGCTACCGGTGCCACTTCCTCCTTAACAGTAGGAGGAGCCACCTCAGCATTCACTGTTTCCCTCAAACGACGTGTCGCTCTGCGGGTTATGGGTGCCATCTGGTAAGATCAATATTCACAAATAATATAATTGTAACATAAGCAAGCTAACTAAAGGAACCATCATGTAATTTGAGTATATTTTCGAAAGCAGATAAAGTACAAAAAATTTAATTTTTTGCCAAGTGTGAGAACGGATGGCTCAGAACACAACCCAAGATTCATTCTAGCATACATTAGTGTGAATCATCTATGTTCTGTACATATGGTGTAGTATATGTTCTTATCGTATCTAGTATCTAAAGAATGTAACAGAATCAAGATGAACTCACATAATGTAATACTAAGACATCATCTAATACTATATAAGATATAGTGATAGGTTGTCATATCATCATTGTCGAGCGATGAGGGTCGGAGGACAGTCAACTTTATCTACGGCTACACAGTTTCTGCCTCGCCAGTCGAATGGCTGCAGGGACAATGTCTTGATCACCATGTCGTACCATAGTTTCTGTCTCGCCAGTCGAATGGCGGCAGGGACTATATGTCCCGATCACCATGTTACCAATTAACCAACCAACAAAACAACTTGTTACAAATATCGGCACTATCGGTGCGTTCGAATCGGAGTATCACATTTTTCGGTGTCGGAAAACAAATAATTATTACTAAATTATCAGATTTTTCGGTACTATCGGTGCCCCTGACCAAGCCTCCCCCCTACACCACCCCTAACCCGAACCCTAACCCTGCACTCCCCCCTGCTCCTCTCCTCCAGCCGCCCCCACCCTCCCTGCTTCCCTCCCCCAGCCGCCCACACATACCCGCCCCTAACCCGAACCCTACCCCTAGCTCCCCTCCCCCAGTCGCCCTCGTCCCCCCTGCCCCACCCCTCCAGCCACCCCCCACTCACCCCCGAACCACCCGCATCCCTCCTGCCCCCCCGAGCCATGCGACCCCCTCCAACCACCAACAACCAAAACAGTCGGAGAGAGAGAGAGATAGAGAGAGAAAGAAAGGGAGGGGAAGAGTACCACGTACTGGAGAGGGGGAAGAGTCGCCGGAGAGAGTGAGAGTCGTCGGAGACAGTGAGAGCGCCGGAGAGAGTGAGAGCGCCGAGGAGGGGAGGAGAGAGAGTGAGAGAGTAAAATGGAAGGAAAACCCTAACCCGAACCCGAACCTGAACCCGAACCCTCCCCCAGCCGCCCTCGCCCCCCTTCCCCACCCCTCCAGCTACCCCTCACTCACCTCCCAACCACCCGCATCCCCCCTGCACCTCCCCCCGAGCCACCAGCACCCCCCAACCACCAACAACCAAAACAGTCGGAGAGAAAGAGAGAGAGAGAGAGAGAGGGAGGGGGAGAGTCACGTACCGGAGAGAGTGAGAGTGCCGGAGAGAGTGAGAGTGTCGGAGGGGGGAGGAGAGAGAGTGAGAGAGTAAAATGGAGGGAAATGAATCGGCGGGGGGGATATTATTAGAATTTAGCGACGATAATCTTACCGTCGCTAAGTTAGTCGCTATTAGCGACGTCCGAGCGACGTTTCGTGACGACTAGATCATGTGATTAACATACGTCGTTGTTACGTCGCTTAGGTCTGTCACGACCCGCACCCGTTTTTTTTTTTAAAAACGGATACGAGACGTGCCCAAGCCAGCCTACGCCGCAGTGTCGGCGGTAGAACGCTGTCACGGCCATGAAGATCAAAATCACAAATAATCCAATGCTCATTCGCAGAAACTAATTTAACTTACAATGATCACAAGTTTTACATTTGTAGAAGAATATAAACTTGTACAATTCAATGAATGACTACAACTCAACTATCTAGCTAGTCTCTAGGCTTTTGTCTGCAAGTATTCCCGTCACTCCCCAAGCTAAGTGAATCCACGGCTAACCTGAAAATGTTGGTTTCCAGTCAGGAATGGAACGAGCACAATTCACTGAATGCAATTTCAAATAAAGAAGATGACTATAGAACAAAGGTTAGATATCAATTATGAGTTTTGAAAATAAACATAAAATACAGAAAACCAATAGTAAATAAATAGACACAACAGACTTTCCCCAACTGCTAGAAGTACCTTTGATATGTGATCGGTCTCGGGACAATTATGCGACACTGTCTACACTGTCTAAAGTTACACTGTCTACACTGTCTAAGTTACACTGTCTACGTTGTATAAAGCTACACTGTCTACAGAAAATATTGCAATAAAGAAACACTGTCTACAAAATAATAATCACGATCTACACCATTGAAATGCAGTAATAATCATGGTCTACACTGTCTACTTTGCAATAAATAAATCACTGTCTACACTGTCTACAAAAATAAATAAAATACTGTCTACACTGTCTACACTGTCTAAGGTCAGATCACACATCGTTGGTACTTCTCATTCCCGACTCAACAAATTTTAATAGAAAATAATCACATAACCAATGGCCAATCAATGAAATATAGTGAAAATTAATATCGAAATGCAGACAATAAACTGTACTCGCCTGTGGTCCTCTGCTGGTGAAACCGACAGTCTGAACTACTAAATGTGCCACAATAGCTAAAACCCGTACAAAAGTCCCCGGATGCTGAAATAGACAATACCAATGATTTCAGAATAGTCAAATTAGCTAGGATTGCCTATCCTTAAGTCCAATTCTGGACACATGGGCAAAACAGTAATTTCGGATCAAAACGATGTCCGCCGTTGGACCCGCTTTGCACCGAAAAGCGTGCCAGAGTCAATGGTCTCTAAAGTCATCAAACTATATGTCTACGGATTCAGTTTTTCGATACGAACCCAACCGTATGTCCAGAGTTGGATTCCGGCGGGCCGTGCACAAAATCGCCCGTTGAGCGGGACCGTGGGGCCCGCAAAACGACGTCGGATTCGACTGTCTCAGAATTGGACCAAACTTGGCATACAGGACCAGAAAAATGATACGGTCCTGATGGCGTAGATTTTATCTCGATCTGACAAGCGTGTACAAAGTTATGACTGAATTTGCATTGGACGGATACGGGACGATTCCGACGGATACGCGTCGAATTCGTCATGCACACGCGACCAATTTGAATTCCGTCAAAGCCCACACGACCACAAAGTCGTTATGCAGCTTTCGATGCTGACGGTACGCGACCACATCGTCCGGAATGGCGGGACGTACGTCGTGTGGAAGGATTTTTCAGTTTTCTATATTTCTGAAACCAGGTTTTTCTTGGTTTTCAAACTGGATTTTCTTACTGTACAAATAGCTAAAAATTAAACCAAAAGTGGGGTTTCCATCTCGTATATGTTGTCAACAAATCTGTTCAAGCGGTTTCCCATGGTTCGCGTTATCCTAGTCGAGAATCGACCGCGAACTTAGAGTTTTAGTACTGTTTCTAATCTTCTAAAAATTGGGTTTTTCCTCGATTTGGATCTCGATTTCCATCGCACCTGGTGCGAATCAAAATAAACTAATTGAAGGGATTTCAAGATGGTCATGTTGGCTTTTCGACCCAATTTACGGTTGGCGAAAAGACGGAGTATCGAGGGTGGGATCATACCTCGAAGTGGGGGTGCTGCCATTGATTTACTGCTTGTTGTGCGCCTGAGCGCGCGCGTTCGGTCGTCCGTCCTGCCGCCGGTGGCTCGTGGCTGGCCGTGGCCCCGCGGGGTGGTTCGCCCCGTTGGCTGGGTCGCCTGGGGTGGCAGCGCGCGTGTCGAGGGGTTAGGGTTTTGGTGGTTTACTCTCCCTTTCGAAACCCTCGTACGTGTATGAGAACGTTCTGTTCTCAACAGAACCGGGGGGGGGGGGGGTTTATTCTGTGCTGGGGAAAATGCGTGGGCCGGCCTGGGGCTTGGCCGGGCCTACTGCTCCTTAGTCTTTTCTTTTCTTTTTTTTTCCCATTTATTCTATATTTCTTTTATCTATTCCTTATTCTTATATCTAATATATATATATATATATATATATATATATATATATATATATATATATATATATATATATATATATATATATATATATATACATCTATACAATATGTGTATATATATATACAAGTATTCACCCATATAATATATATTCATTTATACATACACACACATACTTTTACCTATATATATACACGTATACATATATAAATACTTATATTTACATATATCTATATATAAATATATATTTAATATATTCGTATATACACACGTACGTATATATATACATTTATATAAGTATATATATATTGTACACATACGCGTATGCAATATTTATTTATATAATCCTACACATATATAATATGTATTTATATATTCATAATAACATACCCTTACACACATATATCCTTACATCTAAATGACTCTATAATACCAATAACCCACTAAATAACCCAAAGAGTTTTGGTGAACATGTCGGGCCCTAGGAAAAACTATACAAATATTCTAAAACTATATTTAAATATTAATAATACCCATTTTGTATAAATAACCAATTATTTAGAAATTATCATCAAGTCCACCCAAAAAGCTAGGAAATATTTGTACGTACCTAAAAGTATGTCCTCATAGGCTTGGGCTTGGTTCGGGTTCAATCTGGACTAGTTTGGTAGAGCCGGGTTCCGTAAAACTCAATAATTTAATTTATAAATGAATAATCTTCGGTAAGGGTTAAGTCGCGACTTGGCCTGGTTTTCCTAGTTAGGATACTCATAAGATTTTGTATTCCCCTACCATGGCTAAACACTAGTCAAAGTGCGCTACCGCACTATCCGTGCCATGATTTCTAGGCGTCTTGTACTCTCATTCCTAACCATGACTAAAATCATCTACCGTTATAATTAACTAAATAATTATTTATAAAATCTAAAACCACCATTTAAATAAAATAAATAAAATAAAAAATATTTTTTTAAAAAAATTCCGGGAAGGGAGGCTACAAGGTCATCGCTAGTAGCGACTATTAGCGACGTACAGATAAAATGTCGCTAATGTACACAATTTAGCAACATTTTGATAACGTCGCTAAATTTACGTCGCCAATTAGACTGATTTTAGTAGTGTGTATTTCAAGCCTCATGTTACAACTAATAGAACGAGAGCTTCCAGAAACGACGACGGAGATCATGAATGTAATGATACAATACTGAAGGTATTCAATGCTCCAGGAAAGCCATCGGGTAAAATAAAAAAGAGATATCTGAACGATGATGAGCTAAGGGCTGCTCAGGTGTATATATTACTCAACTACGATGAGGATGAAGTAGAGAAGCTGGAGGGGTAAGTAATTAATACATCTACATTATTTTAATAGTATTGATTATTATACTATTATATTAATTGAACGATGTTATTTTCAGTATATTTAATGATGATGTGAGGTCAGGTAGGCCACACATAACAGAAGAAGAACTAGAATAATAAATGAGGCATTATCTACCATCATGGTTGAGTGCATTTGTAAGACTTGAGAACTCTGTAATTATCTTTCGGTATATGCACTTGAGAATGAGCTTAATTTCTTTTTTTCGTGGTATTTAGGTCGATCGTCCATACGCAAGACTTGAGAATGAGTCTATTAGAACGCTAGCCAAGGGACCAATTTATGCTACAAAAATATGGCAAGCTACTGTGTGAATGGGTTTAGGTTCAAGTCAACAACTTGTCCGATCAGAGACAACTTTGTGGATCTCGATTCCACCAAAAATAGTTGTTTGTGTATCAGATCTTTGAACTACAAAGATGTTGATGCGGGCAACAATTTCTATTGCGTCCTACGGGAGATTGTGGAGCTGACATATAGTTATGGAATAGAGCCTGCTAAGATTGTGTTATTCTGGTGTGATTGGTTCGATCTGATTGAAGGTCAAGATTGGAAAGTAGACAAGCACGGTCTTGTGGATATAAAGTATCGGCGTTGATATCAAGCCTATGAACCATTTGCCCTATCAAGTCAGGCTCAACTCGTGTACTTCACAAGTTATCCTAAACGGGGAACAACACGGTCGGACTGGTGGGCAGTATGCAAGACCAAAGCTAAAAATACCTTTGAGGTTGACGATATAGCTTATCAAGAGTATGAACTACCTCTTGTAACAAATATTATAGAAGTGGACACGACGGAAGTTTCTCATTACACATCTAATTGTGTAGAAGAAGTAGAATTATCTGAAGAGGAAGATGCAGATGAAAGTGAAGATGTAGAGGAGGAAGAAGAAGAAGAAGAAGAAGATGATGAGCTAAACGAACAAGATAAATTTTCAGAAGAGGATTAAATCTGTACGTTTGTTTTATCATCATATTTGATACTTTAGTGACACTTTTGTGACTATGATATTTTTCAAAAATCTGTGATGTTTATCATATAAATATGTATATTTATTTTATTGTCACATGTTATTATCAGGTATGACTAGACCAGGAGGACGACGCGAAGGATATTATGTTAGGCAGTCCCGTGTGCGTCAGGCTGGGAAGGCAGATTCTGTATCCTCATCCTCGTCTCCGAGTACACCAGTGTACCGTTCTATTCCCGGTCCATTATCGGGACAGGGTAGTTCCAACAGGTTGGCGACTCCTCCCTCGTCGTCCAGCATTCCTTCCGCGTCCAGCATTCCTCCTGCCGACGGCTCCATGGGGAGAGCCGACGCCGAGCATATGGAGGACGACGATCAGACTGATCCTAGTCAGGCAGGAGGTGAGAGCGACCCTCCATGCGCTCCCCCGGACGAGACGCGTATGGAGATTTGGATGGACGGGCCTACGAAGTAAGTTAATTAGTTAATATATATTTCTCAAATGATTATATGTACATATATATTCATGAAATTTATTATTGTATAGATATCGGCCTCCTGTAGTACAGAGACAGCTGGGGTTATTTCTGAGGCAGAACTATGGTGGGCCTTGGATTAACTACTCAGATGCTCTCGCAGATAGGAGGGCTTTTGGTTGGCCCACTTCAAGGTAAAAATTTATTTATTTTTAAATTTTAATAATCATTTGTGTATATTATACAACACTTTCTATTTTACTTCTTGTAGAGGATCTATTTCTATCCACCACACCGGGCGACGAA
The DNA here is from genome assembly GCA_029216955.1 of Iris pallida. NCBI lineage: Eukaryota > Viridiplantae > Streptophyta > Magnoliopsida > Asparagales > Iridaceae > Iris > Iris pallida. Next base: position 426,394 of record JANAVB010020000.1, read on the forward strand.
GATCGAGGCCTAATTTTTTGCCGTCGCAGGCAAGCTCATCCGTGATGCGATCTACGACCAGAAAACTCGTGATCGCTCCGGAAAGTCGATCCATGGTTGGCTCACGCCAGAGCAGTGGACTGCAATGAAGGCTAGATTCGACGAGGTCAGGTACCAGGAGCGGTCTGACAAGGCCAAGGTGGCAAGGTCGAGCGCCAGTAATTGGTGTGGTGGCTCCATTCCTATGATGGAGCATTTTTGTTTTCTGGTACATTTTCTTTACCGGACATCATTTTATATATAGTTGGACAGAATGTTTAATACTAATAATAAATAATATATTTTAACAGATAAAAAAGGGTGAGGACTCTAACATGGTGACCGTCTTCCTGGTCACCCATCGGAGGGCTGGAGAGTTTATTGACGAGAGGACGATGCATGCATATGTACGTTCTATTCTTTATATTAATTTACTATAATTTAGAAAATAGGAAAATAGATATTAATATAGACTTTAGCAAACACTTAGACGTTAGTAAACAATGTTCTAGGCCGAGTTTCTTCGGCTACAAGAGGAGTCTGCTGCTGCTATTAGTGCGCCAGCAGAGGAAGGGGCTGGTACTTCCTCCCAGCCGCCTACAGCTCCATCGTCGGACGACCTCTGGATGACCGCCATTGGTGGTCTTCAGAAGGGTATGTACTACGGTACGGGATCCTACGACGCCTATTTGGCTTCAGAGTCATCCCGGGCCCCCTCTGTCAGTGCGCAGTCTTCAGCTTCGCAGGCGTCATCACGAGCTCAGGATATTGGTCGTTAGATCGACGAGCTGTGTTGCGAGTTACAACAACAGATTTTTGATCACCATACCGCAGAGCGATGATCCGACGATCCGATGATCACCGGACGATTTGATGCGGTCGAGCGCAGTGTACAGGATCCGATGAGTCTGCAGCAGGCTACCACTGCCAGCTTGCACACGCTCACCGAGTCTACAGAGCGCACAGAGCGTAGACAGGTCGAGCTCGAGGGATCGCATAGGACCGTAGCTGCCTCACTCACCCAGCTGCATACTTCTCTTGAGGAGAGTACTCAGAGGATGGTGTGTCACCCCCAGTTTTCAGAAACAGGGGTTTTTTTGTTATTTTTTATTTTAGAATATTTTTGAAATTATTTATTTATGTATAATATTATTTTGGGGTTATTTGAGTCGGGTTCGAATTTCAGCTCAATCCGACTTGAAACGGGGACCCGAGGTAGTTTTGACTCAAGTGGGATCCACACACTAGTTAGGCATGGCCCACATAATAATATTTTTGGTTATTGTGTTAGAGTAAATTTTCATGGATAGGTTTAGTTAATTAGAGCATTTAAAACTAGACTAATTTAGCCTCAACCTAAGCCTTTTCCAAATTAATTCAATTAGAGAGAGTGGGGAGCATTTTGGACTTTTCTAATAGGGACACCTCACCCTTTTTGGGTAGCCACCTATAGGGGGATAAGGGGTGAGTCATCATCTCTTCCATTTTATTTTATCCATCCATTTTCTCTCTCTTGTTCTTCCCCAAATTTCTAGAGAGCAACCCTATTCATTTTTCCACCAAATCAACTCCTTCTTCTACCGAATCTTCTTCTTTTCTTCTCTACTCCATGAAAGGAAGGAGCTAGCCAAGTTTGGGAGAATTCGGAGCTCGTTCGTGTCCCTTTGGAATCTCTACGTGTCGGTGTCGGGTCGGAAGGCTTTTCCTTTGAATCTCTCTCCCGGAAGGTATAATCTCTCCTCTAAACCACACCAACATGCATATAGGATCATTTTGAACCCGTAGGAATGACCCCCATGGTTGTATCTCCATTCGTGTCTATTTTGTGTCCATTTGGAGGTCATAGGAGTGTCCTTGTGTTGTGGTATCGTGTCCAAATGGAAAAATTCCTATTTGGACACATGTGAAATTATTGTGTATTGATTTAATGTTGTTTTAATATTTAATCCCAGATTTCTATTGGCTTTGGGATGTGTTTTCCTAAGTATCATATTGTATTATATTATTTAATCTATGTGTATATATATATTGGTTATATATGTTATTCTCTATATATATATATATATTATATATATATGTGTATATATATATATGTTTTTTTTATGTATATATATATATATATATATATATATATATATATATATATATATATATATATATATATATATATTGTGGCTTATATATATATGTATTTATATTATGGGATGTAAATGTGTATACATTTGTGTTCATGAATGGGGGATGAGGGTTCGGCCAAGGGAAGGAGGATTTAGAATGTGTGTTTATTGAGAGTGGTGGTGTAGTTGGTGATTGTGTGTGTTTGTGTAGTATAGAGAGTGAGGGATGTGTATATATGTAGGTGTGTGTGGGGAAATTGAGATAGAAGAGTGAAATAGAGAGGAGGGGTTGAGAATGATGGTAGAGTATATGTGAGTATGTGTGTTTATATTAGAGAGGGATGTAGAGATTGATGGAGAGAATGGGAGTGAGGGATTAGTGATAGAGTGGAGTGAATAGGAATGATAGGAAAGGGGGGAGGAGCTGTGCTAACAGCAGTCCAAATCAGTCCCTTGGCAGCTCCCATACAAGCCAAACATGTCCCATATTTCAGCACAACAGCCCCTACAATTAGCCTTAAAACAGGCCCATAACAGCCCCTTTTGTAGCTGTCCTAAACTGTCCTAACCAGGCCACTAGTTGGCTGTCATAAACCAGACCATAAGGCTGTGCAAACAGTCCACCAAACCCCCTCCAAACCACCCATTGAAGCTCCTTAACAATGCCTATATTGCTGTCTCCATATCAGCCCTTGCTTAACTCCCATATCAGTCCTTAAACACCCTATTCCAGCCCCTCATTTCAGCATACAAGTTGTCCTAAACCTGTCCAAACTAACAGTCACGCCCCGATCCCGCTGTGTCTTTTCGTCCTCGCTTCGGGCTCTTTGGGACCATTCGTCCTCGCTAAGGCGTGATGCCGTGCAAGCCTAAGTTGCGCTTGCACAAGGCCAAGGCCTGAAGCAAGACAAGATAGACAAGGTTGACAATATGCAGCGGAACGTATCGCAGATAATTGAAGCAGCAGCGGACATATTTCAGAATACAAGCATTGAACACAATGGTAACAAGAAACAATTCTCTTTATTGATTTCATTTGAACAGATTACAAGCTCTCGATTCTCTCTGATACAATGTTACATTCTCTCAAAACTTTACAGATTACAATGATCCCGTTCCCATACATTACATCCCTTTATATACAAAACCAACTCTTGTAACAGATGGCATCTCTTGGCATCTCTTCTGATTTCTGGCTCCTGAGGATGAGGCTCGGGCTATCGCTTCGGACTATCCTTCTCGATGCATAGTACACCTGCATGAAGACTGATGGTGGATCAGTATATCAGCATACTGGTGATTATGAACAAGAGCTACATTTGTCTGAAATGATCACTATTCATTTAGTGAGAAAACGTTTCTTGTGATGTGATCTTGCTAGTTTTACCTAGATTCATTCCATGCATATAGAGTCAGTTTACATCTCTTTTGAAAACATCTTTGAAAAGCCAACATATCATTTTCATCTTAGCCGCTGTGCCTTCCACGGGTTCAGCTCGTCGCTAACCGCTGTGACTCGTATGGGTTCAGCTCGTCGCTAGCTGCTTTGACTCTTGGGTTCAGCTCGTCGCTAACCGCTGTGACTCGCATGGGTTCAGCTCGTCGCTAGCCGCTGTGACTCTCTAGGGTTCAGCTCGTCACTAAGTGGATACCCCAATGCACATGCAATATCAAATGAAACCATCATGCATCAATCGAGCAAGTCATAAACAATTCCATCTTCTTTTCAAACAGAAAACCATTCTCTTTCTTAGCAGACAATGTGCCGATTCTCTTATAAGCATACTCAAGATTACTATCTTGTTATTAGTAATACATTCATTCAAAAGCTCAGATTCATATTAGGCACAAGTGAATCATAAAATGAGACTTCATCCACACATCCAGATCAATCGTCTTCTGTTGCAGAGCCAGCAATCCGATCTTTCTGTTTATCTAGTGCCTTCGCGGAGCGGGGCACTACATAATTATCCACCGAAAAGAAGTTTCGTCCTCGAAACTTAAGGAGAAACTTACGATATCCTTAGCAGCGATAGTCCTCATCCTTTGCCATCATCAATCCATGAAATCTCAATTCAGATCATATCAAAACTCTTGTTCAATAAAGCATTTCAATCTCCTTCAATCAAATCGATACAATCGGCATTATAAAAATATTTACGGACTTATTGTATGGAACGTTCATCTCATTGATGATATCAAGCAGGCAAGGAATTCTCAATCGGAGGAACATGTACGAATTCAATTGAATCAAAATTGGCCAGAGGATCATGTTGCTCTGATACCACTTTGTCATGCCCCGATCCCGCTAGGGTCGTCCGTCTTGCCTGGATCCCTGCGGGATCGATCGTCCTCGCTAAGGCGTGATGCCGTGCAAGCCTAAGTTGCGCTTGCACAAGGCCATGTACCTGCACAAAACGACTAGTCAAGCAAAAATACACGCACGCACCCATTAGTTAAGCAAAACATATACACGTACCTATTCATTGCAGAAAACCAAATATTGGACACAGAGATTTGAAATGGAAATACTTCTTTTATTGATAAACTTGATAGGAATACAAGTACAAAGTTTTGCAAACTCAGAGTGCCTTATATTAGCTACATGATTCTCTTTGAAACTCTCTCTTTTGAAATTAGCTGCAATGCCCATACATCATATCCTTTATTACAAGCTGGTATTGAAAGACACCTTCAAAGAAAATAAAAACTTGAAACTTGACTGGAATGAAAATGAAACTTCGAGGCGATCCAGGAGCTCTACTGGGCTAGACGAGCTTTAGTGCCTCACTTGAAATCCTTCTGTCTCCTTTGCTTACTGAAAAAGATGTCCACAACGTGGGTCAGCACACATCATGTACTGGCGAGTGGCTCTTCGCCGAAACTCACAAATATCTGCACTAATTCAACATGTGAAGCTACATATTTACTAGTGCTCTTTCTACTTGTCTAGGTTCTTTTTAACAATTCATTAGAAACAATGACAGTAGAATAATCATAACCAACTTACCAACGCCGACAGTCATCCCTGCATAAAACAGGTTAGCATAATTTGCATTTGATATAAAGATATACTGTTGAATTCTGCATCTTTTGTTAGGTTGCAATGCACTCTGATTTCATAAATGCAACTAACTATATGTCGGTCCACGGGTCGTTTCTCGTGATTAGCCGCTGTGACACATGGGTTCATCTCGTCGCTATTTGGACATTGATTCAACACTCGAGGTTTCTTGTACCTCGAAATGTCTAGACAATCTCCCCTAGGCCGAGCGATTCCAGGTGCCCCCAGACCCGCTCGAGAGATCTAGTTTCCTTGTATACAAGTTATCCAGGACCTATGCATACTCTATAAGGCGACTGTTAGGCATCACATGTATTTATGCTTCGCTTTGGTTTGTGACAGAGCTTGTAGCTCCTAGCTTTGGGACAATTCTCTTACTATGGCAATGTATACAAGTTCGTCTGTACACATCTAAACATTTAAAGCATATTCATAGGCAACATATGAAGTGGCAACATAGAATCCAGCATATGATTCAATTCATTATCTTCTCTTTATCTTTTGTTATTGAGGTTTCGTTGATCACAAGGACAAGGCAACAGAGTGGACTAGAGATCATTTTTATTAGGGCGTACAAATAAATACAAGCCCGGTTAGAGCAACTCACCAAGATGAATCTTGGTTGAGAGAAGGAGGGACTTCACGCGCCGTTCACGAACAATTCACGCGCCCTACATTGGCACCAACAATTGATTAGCATACTTCGTCTCTTTCTCTCAAGATTCGGAATGAATACGAAATACGATGAAAGCGAACAATGAAAACCAATTATCAAAAACCAACACGAAAACGCATTCATCAAAACCAAGCAGCGAAAGAAAACATCCAACAAAAACTCTTGGATCCATTTCAATAGAAGCCAATCCACCAATTGGAGGTTCATTGCATTTCATCCGTGATCAATCGATACCGACAAAGGTTTCCCCAAAGACTGGGTCAGCAAGTCGTAGGTATTACATAGTGGACCGCGAGGAACGGGACACTACACTAACAGCCCATAATAGCAGCCATAAACCTGTCATTATATCACCCTTTGACAGCCCCTTTGCTGTCCAAAACCTGCCCTTAGAACCACCCAAAATCAGTCCCCAAACATACCAATAACAGCCCTTTGTTCAGTCCTATTCAGTTCAATTCAGCCTTAGAATTCAGCCTATTAGCAACCCCAAACAAATCCTTAACTGTCCCTACATTCCAGCCTTGTGGCACCCTCAACCCAGTCCAAAACAGCCCCAACCCAGCATTGTTTCAGCCCACATCTACCACCATCAAAACAGTCCTAAACCAACCCTTGTACAACCCTACATAGCAGTTCTTAACCATGCCCATGCCATGGCTGTCCATACCAACCCTTGTTAGCCCCATATATGTAGTCCCAAATTCAGCACTTGGTTGTCCCCATCCAGTCCATTTATGGACAGCCTTAAACAGCCGATCTAAGCCCATATCAGCCCCCACATGGACACCATATATCAGCCATATTAGCCCCTTTGTTTAGCCTATATATTCAGCCTATATTTAGCCTCAATTGCCCCATGGTTTAGCCTATATATTCAGCCTATATTTAGCCTCAATCGCATGGGTTCAGCTCGTCGTTAGCCGCTGTGACTCTTGGGTTCAGTTCGTCGCTAACCGCTGTGACTCGCATGGGTTCACCTCGTCGCTAGCCGCTGTGACTCTCTAGGGTTCAGCTCATCACTAAGTGGATACCCCAATGCACATGCAATATCAAATGAAACCATCATGCATCAATCGAGCAAGTCATAAACAATTCCATCTTCTTTTCAAGCAGGAAACATTTCTCTTTCTTAGAAGACAGTATGCAGATTCTCTTATAAGCAGACTCAAAGTCTAGCATCTTGTTATTAGCAACAACATTCATTCAAAAGCTCAGATTCTTATTAGGCACAAGCGAATCATAAAATGAGACTTTGTCCACTCACCGAGATCAATCGTCTTCTGTTGTAGAGCCAGCAATCCGATCTTTATGTCTATCTAGTGCCTTCGCGGAGCGGGACACTACATAATTACTCACCGAAAAGAAGTTTCGTCCTTGAAACTTAAGAAGAAACTTACGATATCCTTAGCAGCGATAGTCCTCATCCTTTGCCATCATCAATCCATGAAATCATAATTCAGATCAGGTCAAAACTCTTGTTCAATAAAGCATTTCAATCTCAATCCATAAATCGATAAAACATATGCCGGCATCATAAAAATATTTACGGACTTATTGTATGGAACGATCATCTCATTGATGATATCGAACAGGCAAAAAATTCTCAATCGGAGGAATATGTACGAATTCAATTGAATCAAAATTGGCCAGAGGATCGTGTTGCTCTGATACCATTATGTCACGCCCCGATCCCGTAGAGTCCTTTCGTCCTCACTTCGGCTCTTTTGGAATCGTTCGTCCTCGCTAAGGCGTGATGCCATGCAAGCCTAAGTTGTGTTTGCACAAGGCCAAGACTTGAAGCAAGACAAGATAGACAAGGTTGACAATACGCAGCGGAACGTATCGCAGATAATTGAAGCAGCAGCGGACATATTTCAGAATACATGCATTAAACACAATGGTAACAAGAAACAATTCTCTTTATTGATTTTATTTGAACAGATTACAAGCTCTTAATTCTCTCTGATATAATGTTACATTCTCTCAGAACTTTATAGATTACAATGATCTCGTTCCCATACATTACATCCCTTTATATACAAAACCAACTCTTGCTACAGATGTCATCTCCTTGCATCTCTTTTGATTTCTGGCTCCTGAGGATGAGGCTCGGGCTATCGCTTCGGACTATCCTTCTCGATGCATAGTACACCTGCATGCAGACTGATGGTGGGTCAGTATATCAGCATACTGGTGAATTATGAACAAAGAGCTACATTTGTCTGAAACGATCACTTTTTATTTAGGGAGAAAACGTTTCTTGTAATGTGATCTTGCTACTCTTTACCTATGTTCATTCCATGCATATAGAGTCAATTTACTTTTCTTTTTGAAAACATCTTTGAAAACCAACATATTATTTCCATCTTAGCCGTTGTGCCTCCCATGGGTTCAGCTCCTCGCTAACCGCTGTGACTCGCATGGGTTTAGCTCATCGCTAACCGCTGTGACTCTTGGGTTCAGCTCATCGCTAACCGATGTGACTCGTATGGGTTCAGCTTGTCGCTAGCCGCTGTGACTCTCTAGGGTTCAGCTCGTCACTAAGTGGATACCCCAATGCACATACAATATCAAATGAAACCATCATGCATCAATCGAGCAAGTCATAAACAATTCCATCTTCTTTTCAAGCAGGAAACATTTTTCTTTCTTAGAAGACAGTGTGCGGATTCTCTTATAAGCAGACTCAAAGTCTAGCATCTTGTTATTAGCAACAACATTCATTCAAAAGCTCAGATTCTTATTAGGCGCAAGCGAATCATAAAATGAGACTTTGTCTACTCACCCAGATCAATCGTCTTCTGTTGCACAGCCAGCAATCCGATCTTTCTGTCTATCTAGTGCCTTCGCGGAGCGGGGCACTACAAAATTAGTCCCAAAACAGTCCTATATATATGCCTATGTGTGTGGGGGGGGCTTAGTGGGTATATAAGTGAGCCTATATATATAGCTAATAGCTTATAGGTATTAGCCTATATGTGACCCTATAGGAGAACCTATATGTGACCATATATGAGGGAGTGAGGAGTGAGTGTTGGTGTGAGTGAGTGTTCAGTGAGATGTGAGAATGAGATAAGGGTAAGGTATTGAGGATAGATAACATGCAACCTAAGATGGACTAGATATCTAGGAAACCTATAGTTCTTGGTAGGTAAACCCTAGATAGGATAGTATCTAGCTACCCTAAGGAGCCTAGGCTAGTATCTTGAGTATTAGCGGGGTTTCCTTTGTAATGTGTAAGGTAATCGGGATTACCTTGGTAAGGGTAATGTAGGTAATGCCTAGAACTAAGGTATTTGAGTTTGGAGTCTAAGATAGGGTTAGAACCTGGTTCCCTTGGTTGGTAATGATCAAATATAGTGCTCCTAGACTAGTTTTGACGTCGGTTGACCATTTTGACCAAAAGTCAACCGAGAGTCAAACTTAGCCTTTAAGCAACTAGATTTGACCGAAACCAAACCAGAGTTGACCAGTTGACTGAAAATCAACTGTTAGTCAACATTAGACTAGTTTGACCTAGGAATGACCCAGGGTTGACTCAGTGTTGACCACTTAGCGACATCATTTTTTTTATGTGATGACATGGCATACCTGCCACGTCAGCAGTGTAGCGACGTACATCGACCAAATTAGCGACGTCATCTCTCTGCCACATCAGCTACTAAGCAATGGATTGCGACGGATAGCGACGTAACGGCGCTAATTAGCGACGTCAGGATATGTCGCTATACGTCGCAAATCGTCGCTATACGTCGTAGATATTATGAATTTTTATAAAAAAATATGTTTGGTATTTTTGTGATGATGTGTGTCTGCATTTACAGTGTGTGTGAAGTGCAGTGTTCGAACCATCGACAGTTTCGCTTACTGTTCTATGTTTTATCTTGGATAGAAAGAGCAACAGTTCAGGGTGCACTTCTCAGAGCTTCCTCTTCACTGCGCATGGTGACCGACTGCAAGAGCTGGAGCAGATACGTCCTCCTGGTCCATCGACGGCATAGACTCCAGACGTTGCACTGCCTCCTCATGCCCCTGTTGTGCAGCTTACACAAGAGCAGTATGAGTTCATGTTATCTCAGATGCGTAGCAGGGATACTCAGTGATCCAGTAGATTTTTTATCATCTTTTTATGTATTGGCCCTATGGGCCCATTGATCATTGGTACTAATTTTCATTCTTATTTGACTCTGTTGGACATGTATGTTTGTTAGACATGTATGTTTGTGATATTTACTTTGTTGGTATTTTCATTGAGTACATGTATGATATTTACTTGGACATGTATGTTTGTGATATTTACTTTGTAGACTGTTGTGATGGGAGAGTGTTATTCATCTATTGGTTGTAGACTGTTATGATGGAAGACTGTTAATTATGATGATATCTGCGATGGGGATGACAAATATACCTACGCTGGGTTATAAGCGATGATCTGATATACAAAGGAGGTGCTGCCCAAATTTTAAAAATATATAATGTGTATTTTTGTGATGATATGTGTCTGTGTTTACAGTGTATGTGAAAGGCAGTGTTCAGAACCATCGATAGTTTCGATTACTGTTGTATATTTTATCTTGGACAGAAAGAGCAACAGTTCATGGTGTATTCTTCTGAGAGCTTCATTTTCACATCCTTCACTTTCTCGGGACGTCGTAAAGGATCCCGATAAGGTGAAGAACGTGAAGAGGAAGCTCTGAGAAGTGCACCCTGAACTGTTGCTCTTTCTATCCAAGATAAAACATAGAACAGTAAGCGAAACTGTCGATGGTTCGAACACTGCACTTCACACACACTGTAAATGCAGACACACATCATCACAAAAATACCAAACATATTTTTTTATAAAAATTCATAATATCTGCGACGTATAGCGACGATTTGCGACGTATAGCGACATATCCTGACGTTGCTAATTAGCGCCGTTACGTCGCTATCCGTCGCAATCCATTGCTTAGTAGCTGACGTGGCAGAGAGATGACGTCGCTAATTTGGTCGATGTATGTCGCTATACTGCTGACGTGGCAGGCATGCCATGTCATCACATAAAAAAAAATGATGTCGCTAAGTAGTCGCACTACGTCACTGCTTTGGCGACGTACTGTTACGGCGCTATATGTCGCTAATTTTGCGACGTCCTAGCGACATTGGTTGTGACATCGCAAACAGCGACGGAGGGCGACGAAATTGTCATCTGCGACTAGCTTTTCCGCGACCTTCATGTTTCGTCGCTAAAGTCGTCGCTAATTCCTATTAGCGACGTATTTTTATTATTTACCGACGTATCCTGACGTCGCTAATTTGCCTTATTTTAGTAGTGGGTTACTTTCATCAGAAGATATTTAGACTTTGGGTCCAAATAAGTTTCAAAATTTGTGTTTGGATCTCCAAATGGGATTACTTTCATCAAATGATAGTATGCCAAATACTAACTATGTATAATATGGAGTCAAACACAAATTTCAGAACTTATTTGAGACTCAAAGTCTAATTATCCCTTCATCAAATAGAACAACAACGGCAATTTAACTTCAAAAGAATGTAGGTTTTAATTCTTGGAAGAAATTCTGCATGCCAATTCAAACAAATAAAAATGCATTATATTTGACATACTATCATATTGTAAGTAAATTGCAGACGACGACCAATAGATTATGTGAATTAAGTTACACCAAATCCTTTTAGGTGTATGTTTTGTTGCTGTTATTATTAATAAAAAAAAACTTTCAATGTCTTTGATTGCTTTAATGACTGATTTTAATTCCTATTAACTATTAGCTCTTATTGTTGGTGCTTTCTTTACATGGAGAGAGCTTGCTCTCAACATGCCTTGTAAATTTTAGTCCCACATCGGAAATGCACCATGAGTTATCTCAACATATATACTTGGGTGTGTTGTTGAGAGATGCACATGGGGTGGTGACCCTAAGGAGGGAACCATGTGGGTGATTTTACTAGGAGGTAAGAATAAAGCTCCAAGGATTAAGCATTAATGCTTTTGTCATTCTCTTGGATTAATTCCACTTGGAGCTAAGCCCCAAAGGGGCTTAGCGACTCGGACTCGGACTCAGACTCGGGCTCGGACTCGGACTCGGGCTCATGGGCTCATGAGGCGTAATGTGGCGTTTTGTTGGCACACTTTGCACTTAGCACGTCAGCAGTCATGCGGCCATGCGGCCCATGCGGCACATACGGTCCATGCGGCTCATGCGGTCCATGCAGTCCATGCGGCACATGCGGTCCATGCGGCTCATGCGGCACATGCGGTCCATGCGGTCCATGCGGCACATGCGGTCCATGCGGCTCATGCGGCACATGCGGTCCATGCGGTCCATGCGGCACATGCGGTCCATGCGGTCCATGCGGCTCATAGGCTCATGCGGCCAGGCTGCTACTACTGCTGTCGCATTGAGGGATTCGCTGACTGTGCAGATTCAAATCGGTTATGAAAAGGATGAATCAATACAATTAATTCAGATCCTATCTTTATGGGATTTGAATTAATTTCATTCCTAATTTTGTGGGATTTGAATTAATTCAGTTCCTATCTTTGTGGGATTAGAATTAATTCGTTGCTATCTTTTTGTGATTTGATTCATTCTTTCCATAACTGAAGAGGCGGCTAGGATTTCCACCCTCTCTCTATAAATACTCTCTTCCGGCCTCCTTTATGAGAACTACGAAAATTAGAAGTCAGAAAAGGAGAAAGAGAGAGAGAGTTGCTGCCGCCATTGCAAGTCCATCCGAGGAGTCAGAACAGAGGTGACCTCGAGCGTTCCACAAGTTCTTCAACTTGCTGGTTCCTGGAAGCAGATCGTGTGGGGCGAATCTTGCTTTGAGCAACGGTGTTTTGACACCCCAGCATTGTTCTTCTTCTCATCTCTCTCTAGTTTATTGTTACTTGTTCTGTCCCAATTGCAACACGTTTGCAAGGAAGAACAAGAGATATTCTCTTTGCTATTTTTCTCCTTCATATTGTAATTTGGCAAATTAGTTTTATTCGTAGATCTTGAGTTTGTTCATCACAAAGTTTTGTGTGACATCTCAGATCTCGATTGCATTAGTTTTCATCTTTGATCAAGCCCCGGGATTAACAATCTCAAAGCAAGATCCGTGTAGATGGAAAACATTAATGCTTCGCTCCTCCAATCGGACTTCTGCAAGTTGGAAAAGTTCGATGGAGAGCACTATCAAGTCTGGAAGAGAAAGGTTTACCTGACTCTTCAACTGAAGGACGTTGATCATGTTCTGTTAGAGGAAGAACCCTCTGTTCCAGACACTGGATCTACTGCCGCAATCAACGCGGCTACCAAACTCCAGGCCAAATGGAGAAGGGAAAATAGCATCTGCAGGCTTATCATCCTGAATGCTATGGAGGACTCCCTGTCAGAATCCTACTCGAAGAAGGAACTTGCCAGAGACATATGGGAGTCTGTGGAAAATCTGTATGAAGAAGACAAGAACAGGAGCAAAATGTTTGTGGTTGAAAAATATCACAAATTGCTCTTTGAGGACGAAAAGTCCATGCTGCCACAGGTGAAAGAATTTCTAAAGCTGCGTCAGAAACTGGAAGACGAAGAGATGCCCCTTCCCGACAAGTTTGTCGTCGGAGGGATCGTCTCAAAACTTTCTGCTGGATGGAGTACCTTCTATGCAAGGATGCACAGAAAGAAGCTAGACATTAGCTTGGGAGATCTACTGCAAGAGATCCATGTTGAGGACGAGATGCGTTCCCAACAGAAGGTGGACACTCTGTCCAAACAGTTGGCTAAAGCCAATCTTGTGCAAACGAGAAATTCAAAGGGGAAGCAGGCAGCTTCTCATCCCAAGAAGAAGGACTTCACTAATCTAAAAGTGAAGGGTCCTTCTTTCAAGCAACAGAAGAATAAGTCCCACGTGACTTGTTACAATTGTGGCAAGAAAGGCCACTACAAGAGTGAATGCAGATCTAAGCCTAAACAATCAGAGAAAGGTGAGCCTAATAAGGTTTCATTGGTTTCTAACATTGTTGCTATGATCGGACAGGTCACAACTGTGGGGGTTGACTCTGACTGGTGGATAGACACTGGTGTGACTTGCCATGTCTGTTCTGGCAAGGAATGGTTCGTCACGTACCAGCCAATATCTGAAAAGGTTGTCATGGCGAACCAGGCCCAAGCTGAAGTTCTGGGGATCGAGACCGTGGAACTGAAACTCACTTCTGGGAACACTCTGACGCTTCAAGGTGTGAAGCATGTTCCGGCGATTGCCAAGAACCTGATCTCTGGGAGCCTGCTCTGCAACGCAGGCTTGAGGATGGACATCAATGCTGGTCAGATGGTGATGTCCAAGACAGGAACATACTTCGGGAAGGCTTATCAAACCGAAGGAATGTTTAAAATTCAGCTTGTTAACCAGTTTGAAGACATTAATGCAGTTGCATTTTCTGATTATTCTCTTGAGTTGTGGCATAATAGACTAGGACATGTTCATTGTAAAAGAATTAACAAAATGTCTAGTCTAGGACTTATCTCCAAATGTGGGGGTAAGGTGGAGAAGTGTGAGGTGTGTGCTCAGACGAAGATCACAAGGAAACCCTTTCATCGGGTCAATCGAAGTACAGATCTTCTGGAGTTGGTGCACTCCGATATCTGTGACTTCAAACATTTCTCCACGAAGGCCGGGATGAAGTATTTCATAACCTTCATCGACGACTTCTCAAAATACGCGTTCGTCTACTTGCTCAAGTCTAAAGACGAAGCTTTCGAGAAGTTCAGAGAGTTCAGGGCCGAAGCTGAACGGCAGACTGGACAACAACTCAAGAGATTAAGGAGTGATCGAGGTGGGGAGTACAGGTCTCATGAATTCGCATCGTTCTACAAAGAACATGGAATCATATGCGAGACTACTGCTCCATATTCTCCTCAATCCAACGGAGTAGCGGAGAGGAAGAACAGAACGTTGACAGAAATGATGAACTCAATGCTGCTAACCGCGGGTCTTCCTAAATGCTACTGGGGAGAAGCTGCATTGACGGCCACTTTTATTCTAAATAGAGTGCCATATGCAACTTCGGACGTAACTCCTCATGAACTCTGGTTCAAAGTCAGACCAAACTTGAATGTCATTCGAGTGTGGGGGTGTCTGGCGTATGTGAAGCTTCCAGATCTGAAGATTCAGAAGCTAGGGACAAGGACTACGAAGGCGATCTTCTTGGGGTATGCCGAGAAGAGTGATGCTCGGAGATTTCTTGATATTGAGTCAAATCATATCATCGAATCTCGTGATGCGGAATACTTTGAAGACAAGTTTGCAAAAGATAAAAACATTGTTCTTTCGGACATTCCGAAAAATGATGAGACTGAAATCTCATATGAGCCAGTAGTCCAAGAAGAAGCTGTTGTTGAGGAAACAACTCTTGTACCAGAACTCACAGAGCCGTCAGCTAAGCGAGCGAGGAGACCGAAAGATTTCGGAGATGACTTTGTCACCTATCATGTGGAAGCAGATCCGCTTACCTATGATGAGGCGATGAAGACCAGAGATGCTATCTTCTGGAAGGAGGCAGTGAATGACGAGTTTGACTCTATCACCTCCAATAACACATGGGTGTTGGTAGATCTACCTGAAGGAGAAAAGCCCATTGGATGTAAATGGATCTTCAAGAAGAAGATGAAGGCAGATAGAACTATTGACAAGTTCAAGGCCAGGCTGGTAGCCAAGGGATTTTCTCAAAAACAGGGGATAGACTACTTTGATACGTACGCTCCAGTAGCTCGGATGACCACCATCAGGATGTTGATCGCTCTAGCAGCTATTCATAAGTTGGTGATACATCAGATGGATGTTAAGACCGCATTCCTGAATGGGGAGCTGACCGAAGAGATTTACATGCAACAACCAGATGGATTTGTCGTCAAAGGTCTTGAAGACAAAGTCTGCAAGTTGGTGAAATCATTGTATGGTTTGAAGCAAGCTCCCAAGATGTGGCATGAGAAGTTTGACAAAGTTATTAGGTCAAACGGCTACCGAGTCAGCGAGACAGACAAATGTGTTTACACAAAGTTCGCTGATGGAAGATGAGTCATCATTTGTCTATATGTGGACGACATGCTAATCCTAGGGACGGATATAGGCTGTGCCACAGAGACAAAGAAGTTCCTCTCAACCAAGTTCAGTATGAAGGACTTGGGGGATGCAGATGTCATCTTGGGCATAAAAATCATCAGGACAGACACTGGAGTAGCGCTGTCACAATCTAACTACATTGAGAAGATGCTCACACGCTATAGGTATAAGGATCTTCCAGGGATCGATACGCCATACAGGTATGATCAGAAGCTGAAGCCAAATTCAAGGGAAAGCGTCAGGCAGCTGGAGTATTCTAGCGTTATCGGAAGTTTGATGTACGCAACCACTGCCACAAGACCTGACATAGCTTTCGCCGTGGGAATGCTGAGTCGGTTCACTAGCAACCCAGGGGTTGAGCACTGGAAAGCTGTGAAGCGGGTGATGAGATATCTCAAGAAAACTCAGACATATGCATTGCACTACAACGGGTATCCGACAGTAGTAGAAGGCTTCAGTGATGCTAGCTAGTGTTCAGAGATGGAAAGCGAGAGATCCACAGGAGGATATGTCTTTTCCTTGGGTGGAGCTGCTATATCGTGGAAGTCGAAGAAGAAGACTATACTCTCTCGTTCCTCTATGGAATCTGAATTCTATGCACTTGAAACTGCAGCAGATGAAGCAGAATGGCTTCGGGAGCTCATGTATGATCTTCCAGTGGTTGGGGCTCAGATACCGGCGATACCGATATACTGTGACAACCAGGCGACTGCGGCAGTGGCATCAAATGACCTCTTCAACGGAAAGAAGAGGACTGTGCGGTTGAAGCACAAGGCAGTACACGATCTTATCAAAAGAGGTGTAATTGCAGTGGTTGATTTTCGGAGTCAGGAGAACCTGGCAGATCCGTTCACAAAGGGCCTCAAGCGCCAGTTGGTCGATGACACAGCTTGTAAAATGGGCTTGAAGGCATTCTGATAGTGTGTCTTTGTAATCCTACCATAAAGTTTTATGCCATTCGTTCAAAGAGAAATCAACTAGGCATCTAACTTTTGGTTCAAAGGAGGATCACTGACTGGGAAACTATCAGGTAACAGTGGGTACTTGTTCTCTGGAACATGGAAGGGATACGGACCCATAACCACTGTTGTCTACTATGTATTTTTCTGCGGAAAAACAGATCCTGTGGAAGGTTGGCTTAAACGCCTTAATGAGTTCTCAGGCAGAGTGAATGCCTGGTGTGCTTTACAGGAAGCACGGTAGAACAGCACTACAAGGAGTGAATCTCCATGCTACAGTGGGGTGACTCCACCATGAGGTTCCCAGGTAGGGGTAATGCCTCGGCTTTGCAAGCCAAGTCACAGCGGCGTAGTACCGCAAATAGGCAGGTAGCCTAATGCTGTATGACGTAATTAAAGAGTTGTAGACAGCACTACAAAGGGGAGGATGGCCCCATGTTACAGTGGCACGACACCACGGTGAGGTACCCAGGTAGGGATAAAGCCTCGGCATTGCAAGCCATGTCGTTGCGGCGTAACACCGCAAGGAAGCCTTAGGCTTCATGCTGGGTAGTTTGGCACTACAAAGAGGCTTGTGACCTCATGCTACAGTAGTATGACACTACGATGAGGTTCCCAGGAAGGGGTAATGCCTCGACTTCAGGCCATGTCATAGCGGCGTAGCACCGCAAGGAAGCGCAAGGCTTCATGCCATATCTCTTTAATAAAGAACTCACCTATAGTGTATGGAAAGAGATATCAGGCCGTCTCTTGAGGGTAAACTTGTAGACGCCCAAAATTATACACTGAAACCAGGCTGGCACAGGGCCTTTAATGTGCAGCCAGAAGCACACGTAACTACACTTTGTGAGTGGGAAGAATTACAATTGTGGTGCAGAATTCAAGGCGTAGTCCATTCTTGTATCACATTGTTATTTAACCCATGCGGGAAGATTCAAGTCGTCAGCGACATCTATCCTAATGCAAAATGGACAGTTACTGTGGGGAACGCTCAACCCTGGACACATATATATGTTGTGATATGTGGGGGATTGTTGGTGCTTTCTTTACATGGAGAGAGCTTGCTCTCAACATGCCTTGTAAATTTTAGTCCCACATCGGAAATGCACCATGAGTTATCTCAACATATATACTTGGGTGTGTTGTTGAGAGATGCACATGGGGTGGTGACCCTAAGGAGGGAACCATGTGGGTGATTTTACTAGGAGGTAAGAATAAAGCTCCAAGGATTAAGCATTAATGCTTTTGTCATTCTCTTGGATTAATTCCACTTGGAGCTAAGCCCCAAAGGGGCTTAGCGACTCGGACTCGGACTCGGACTCGGGCTCGGACTCGGACTCGGGCTCATGGGCTCATGAGGCGTAATGTGGCATTTTGTTGGCGCACTTTGCACTTAGCACGTCAGCAGTCATGCGGTCTTTATGCGGCTCATATGCGGCCATGTGGTCTTATGCGGCCTCATGCGGCCATGCGGCCATGCGGCCCATGCGGCACATGCGGTCCATGCGGTCCATGCGGCTCATGCGGCTCATGCGGTCCATGCGGTCCATGCGGCACATGCGGTCCATGCGGTCCATGCGGCTCATGCGGCTCATGCGGTCCATGCGGTCCATGCGGTCCATGCGGTCCATGCGGCACATGCGGTCCATGCGGTCCATGCGGCTCATGCGGCTCATAGGCTCATGCGGCCAGGCTGCTACTACTGCTGTCGCATGGAGGGATTCGCTGACTGTGCAGATTCAAATCGGTTATGAAAAGGATGAATCAATGCAATTAATTCAGATCCTATCTTTGTGGGATTTGAATTAATTTCATTCCTATCTTTGTGGGATTTGAATTAATTCAGTTCCTATCTTTGTGGGATTAGAATTAATTCGTTGCTATCTTTTTGTGATTTGATTCAATCTTTCCATAACTGAAGAGGCGGCTAGGGTTTCCACCCTCTCTCTATAAATACTCTCTTCCGGCCTCCTTTATGAGAACTACGAAAATTAGAAGTCAGAAAAGGAGAAAGAGAGAGAGAGTTGCTGCCGCCATTGCAAGTCCATCCGAGGAGTCAGAACAGAGGTGACCTCGAGCGTTCCACAAGTTCTTCAACTTGCTGGTTCCTGGAAGCAGATCGTGTGGGGCGAATCTTGCTTTGAGCAACGGTGTTTTGACACCCCAGCATTGTTCTTCTTCTCATCTCTCTCTAGTTTATTGTTACTTGTTCTGTCCCAATTGCAACACGTTTGCAAGGAAGAACAAGAGATATTCTCTTTGCTATTTTTCTCCTTCATATTGTAATTTGGCAAATTAGTTTTATTCGTAGATCTTGAGTTTGTTCATCACAAAGTTTTGTGTGACATCTCAGATCTCGATTGCATTAGTTTTCATCTTTGATCAAGCCCCGGGATTAACACTTATTAGCTATTTTATTGGATGTTTAATTGGCTATTTAATTCTATTAAATTATATTAAGTACATAGGTTGAGGGTTGTCTATATAATTCAAATTTTTGTGTTGTTAAAGAAACATTTGAGAGACATGAAAAAGAAGAAGAAAAGTCTCTCTGTGTATTCTTCTTGCTCCTCCTTCACAATGATATGATTCTTTTTTCAATTCCAATATCTCCTACTCTGGACAAAGCTAAATCGGATCATTTTTCTGGAGTTATGAACAACAATGGAAAGTCGATAGCAAATTTTTTTTTTTTACCTCTAGCAGGATTTGAGAGAAGATGTGTACATAAATCTCGAATAATCTCTTAGGACAATGTTCCGTTCATAACTTTTTTGTAGACTAGTATTTCTAACTTTTTTTTATTATTTTATTATTTTATTTTTCATGGTGGTAAATAACTATTATCCAACATGTTTTGCTAAGAGTTCTCTTACAGACTTGAGACATTATTATAACTTTATTTTAATTTTTTTTCTGTTCTCCATATAACTAATGCTCTTATAAACGCATTACAAAGCGTTGCATTCGACTCCAAAATTGTGGTACGCTACCCAAAAATAGTTTCTCTTCGTGCTACAACAATTATGTAATCTTCATTCTTTAAATTACATTAAACAATAAAAGATAAAAGAGAAATAGAAAGAAAAAAACACATACAATACAAACTACTTGGCCCATTTCCATTGACTGCTTGATTGATGGGTCTTCATGAACATTGTTCCAACGTGGACTCATATGTTAACTAATATTCCAACATTAATTAAATTTGTAGAAAAGGGTTTGCATGTTCAATATATATTTTGCATGATTAATAAAACATAAACACCAATAAGTTGCTAGAAACTTTCACCTCTATTTCTATTCAACACTTCTATCCAGACTCCTACATAAAATCGACACATGAACCGATATCACGTATCAATTTTCCATTTAGCAGAGAAAAATATATATTTTTTCTCCAGCCAATCACATGTTGACACGGGACATGCAATTTTTTTTTTTTCGATTCAAATTTTTGGACTGTCAGGACTTTTTCATTTCTATTTTCTAGTAGATTGTCCCTTTTTCTTTCTTCTCCAAGTCCTTGGCCTCCATGTGCATTTGCTGTGTACTTTGCTGGCAAATCAATTAACAAGTAAAGGTCAATTTCCTTGAGTCAATCAAAATTGGAGTAGATCGGTCGGCAACCTCTAGTTTCTTCACAAGTGTTCAATATTGCCCAACAGCAGGAACGAACTTATGATAATGTTTTAGTCATACGTTACTATTTATTGTATTGATTGCAAAATTTAATTAAATCAATATTTTATTTTTTAATAAATGGGTGTTGTTAAATGTATTCATAGTTTTTATTAAATTTATCGTTTTTTTGTTGACTTTAAGTTTATCTTGTAAAAATATTTTCAATTTATGCGTTCTTTTTTACTTCTCTATATTCCTTAATTCCTTAAATTAATTAAATAATTTGATTATCATATTAACTTAAAATTTAAAAAGAGGAACAAAAAAGATAATAAGAAGAACAAGCAAAGTAATGAACGAAGAGGGTTAGTGTTTAAAGGAAAATCCGAAACAAATTCAAAGAAAAGAGGTATCATATTAGAATTTTTTTAAGGAAGAAAGACAGTAGACAATCAACCAGTTCTTTCAAAAAATAGAAAATCGACTAGATATTTATTCAAATCTAAAAATTAATTAATATAGGTTAAAAAAATTTAAAGAAAAAAGAAAATCTAGTTGTGGTGCTGAACTGATTTTTCTGGAAAAAATAATAATAATATAAAGTTTGTCAAAACTCCTAAGGGAGAGATAAAAAGAATGAAAAGAAGGATATGTCTAATAACACCATTAATAAATATTTTAACTTGTCTTGTACAGGATTCTATACGATTGTATAAAGGAAATTTGCAGGATTACATATGACAAACAAATTAGACCATATTTTGTAGGCAAGAAATAGACCGTCAAAAATAATAAAAAATTTGTATTTTTTTTTCTCTTCATCTTTTTTTTTTCTTTTTTCTTTTCCATCGTTAGCTGGTCGAGCTGTGACCCTTCTGCGTATCAGATTCTTAGTCAAGTAAATCGTAATTTGTATTTGCAATTTTATGCATGGTGTGTAGACCTTGTTTACAAAACTAATAGTACTACTACTACTACTTTCTGTTCTCCTTACATCCAAGTTACATAGCTGTCCATCTTCTTCTTTAGAGCAAACAATTGACTTATTTTGTAGCTACAATTCAGTTGGTGCGTCAACAACAGATGGATTAGGTCTGGATTGGTTCTTCACTACTCGCGCACTTTAATTATTCTCTCTCTATTATTGCCATAACGCCATGATGCCCATGTGAGTCGCATTTACTTTCTCTCATTAAATTTGTGGGTAGTCGCATGTGTGTATTTAATTAGTACAACTATAACCTACTAACCTACCAACAGGAGTTGAGCTGTTGAGCTGTTAGGAGAAGGAAATGAAGTGGAATGACATGTGAGTGTGCGGCGCGACACCATGTGCATGCCTTAGTTATAGCTCATTTGACTTGTAACTTTCTAACTTCTAAGCAAGTGGCTATACATGTGTGAACAAATAATAATAATAATTATTATTTTTATAATTATAAG
Source organism: Iris pallida (assembly GCA_029216955.1). NCBI lineage: Eukaryota > Viridiplantae > Streptophyta > Magnoliopsida > Asparagales > Iridaceae > Iris > Iris pallida. Next base: position 448,402 of record JANAVB010020000.1, read on the forward strand.
GCTTAATTGTAACTTGATACTCTCAACTATTCCTGTTTTCGACTTAATACCCTAAACTTTTTTTTGTAACAATTTGATACCCCAATATTTTTTTGGACGAAAATACTCGTACTAAAACTTGAAAATTACCCCCCCCCACTCTCCCCAACTCGCCCACTCCGGCCACCCCCTCCCTCCCGCCCCGCCCCGCCCCCCCTCCGGCCACCCCCCCCCTCCCGCTTTCGACCACCCCCCCTCCCGCTTCCGGCCGCCTCCCCCCCCCCCCCCCCTCCCGCTTTTGTCCACCCCCCCTCCCCCCTGCTCCGCTCCGGCCGCCCGCCCCCGTCTCTCCCCCCAGGACGCGGCAGCATGGGAGGAGGGGGGCTGAGGGGGGTGCGGAGGGTGGACAGAAGCGGGAGGGGGGAGGCGGCCGGAAGCAGGAAGGGGGGGACCGGAAGCAGGAGAAGGGGGTGGCCGGAGGGGGGGCAGGACGGGGCCGGAGTGGGGGAGGTGGGGGGGGGGGAGAGGGAAGGGATAAGGGCATTTTCGGAATTTTTAAAAGTTTAGGCATGAAGTTGAAAAAAAATTAGTTGAGGTATTAAGTTGTTGAGTAAAAAAGTTTAGGGTATCAAGTTGAAAAACTGAATTAGTTTAGGGTATCAAAGTACAATTAAGCCTAATTATAATAACAGAAATTTTCGTCCAAAGGGACGAAATTAGTCAAATTTGCGCGGAGAGGGAAAGGTTCGGTAAAATTGCAAAATAGAGGAGGAAACTCCAACTCAGTTGGCGGCCCCAAGGGGGAGGGGGGAGCCTCCAATGGAGTTGGCGGCCCCAAGGGGGAGCCTCCATTGGAGTTGGCGGCCTCCTTTTTTTTTCTTCTCTTTTTTCTAACGGCTACTTCTTTCTTATTTTATTAATTTTTTTCCTGATTGCAATTTTATATGTTCGGTGAAATTTCTTTTTACTGACAGGCTATCTTCAAACGGCTAGTAATTTTATAGGTTCAAATTTCTTTTTTCTTTTTACTGACAGGCAGTTTGAAGATAGCTGTTGCAATTTTTACTAGCCATTGCAAACTTCTTTCTTCTTCCATCTTTTACACCGACTATCTTCACACGGCTAGTTTCTAAATTCACCTATAAATCATCAGCCCTCATTTCTCACAATTCACTCCTTCTTATTCACTCTTCTTATTAATCACTAGCACACATTACACATTGATCAAGTTCTCCATTCATCAAGTTCTCCAGCAGAAGGTTCTGATCAATCTCTAGCAGTTGCCTCCTTCTGACAATATCATGGATCATAGCATAAGAATAATATGTTCGCACGGAGGTAATCTAAATGGACTAGATTACGAAGGAGGAGAAACTCAAATATTTTCAACTTATAAGAGTATTACTTATGAAAATTTACGTAATCTTATTATTCAACGTTGTTCTATTCATTATGAATTTATTTTGAAGTCTGTTTTTAATTGTAGATGTTTTTTAATAGATAGTGATGAAGCATGCAATTATATTTTTGAAATTAATTCTCAATCACGCTATGTAAATATTTTTTGTTATTCAATAGCCACAACTTTTGATAAAAGAAATAGTTAATATTTTGCGGGTGGTAGTTCTTTCCATCAAATTGTTTCATCTTTTCAACAAAATCAATGATCGGATGAATCCGACGATGATAATGATGACGAAGACGACGGAAATAGTGATGATTTAGTTGAAAATCTGAAATATGACTTATATGATAATATAGATAATGCTTCCACACGTGAATTAGTTATCGGTCAAGAATTTTTTTCTCGTTCTGAATTTAGAAGTTTTATAAGTAATGTTGCAATTGAACATAATTTTAGTTGTTCAGCTAGTACTATGAACAATTTTCGTGGAATTATATATACTTGTGATCAACCGAACTGTAATTGGAGAGTATATGTCAGATCCATTAAAAATGGAAACATAGTAAAAATAAGTACATTAGAAAGTCGTAATTCTTGTTTTAGTGCGTTTACAATCGGACGTCATCGACTAGCTAGCGTTGCATGGGTTAAGAGCAGGATAATTGATATAATTAGAGATAATCATTCGTATAGCGCATCACAGATAGTTAAAGATATATATAGAGAACATCGTGTACATATTACTTATTCCAAAGCATGGAAAGCCCGAGAGATGTCCTTAGCCGAAATAAATAGAAGTTATGTTGAGGCTTATGGTAGTCTTGAGGAGTACGAACTTAGAATTATGGAGACAAATTCTGGTAGTAGATTTTTTCTAAAAACAGCAGAAAATAATAGCTTCCAAAGAATATATATTTGTTTTAAGGCGTGCATTGACGATTTTTTAAGAGGTTGTTTACCGGTTATTAGTACTGATGCTACGTTTCTTTCATCTAAATATCAAGGTATTTTATTTATTGCTTGTGCACATGATCCAAACTACCAGTTATATCCAATTGCATATGCTGTCGCTGAAGGTGAAAACAATGATTCTTGGTCTTGGTTTTTAAATGCGGTAAGAATTTCTTTTGAAAGTTCTTCTATTGAATGGAATAGGATTTCTTTCATTTCTGATAAGCAAAAAGGTTTAATAAATGCGATGCGTGTTGTTTTTCCAAAATCACCCCATTTTTTTGTATTCAACATTTCAAACAGAACATGAAACAAGTTACGAAAGAAAAAACTTTTCAAAACTTATTAGACTTACTTGCTAGATCGTACAATGAGACAGATGCAGAACATTTGTTCGATATAATTAAAGCTGAGAATATGACATTGTATGATTGGCTTATTGGTGTGAACGATGAAAATCGTCGTTTTGAACATTGGATTATAGCGTATGCTCCTTGTCCCAGATTAGATATTAACACTTCTAATCTCGCTAAATGTTTTAACAATTGGATTAAGAAGTTACGCGATAAACCAATAACGACACTTCTCGATAGTATTAGAGCCAAGATTATAACACTTCATGATAAGAATAGAAACACTGCTAAAAAGATAGAAACAGATTATTGTCCGAGAATGTTGAAAACTATGGCTTATATTATCAAAGAGAGAAATCATTTAGAGATATTAGCATTTGATGGTTATACATATGAAGTAATGGATCGTGCAACAAGTAGAACATATGTTGCACGGTTAGACGATAGGTCTTGTACATGTGGTAGATGGTATCATACTTATATTCCATGTATACACGTATGTTTTGTGTGTAGATATTATAATTTTAATATTGAAAGATTTTATCATTCACTATTTTTAACTGCGAACTTACAAAATGTATATGAAGCAAAAATGGAACCAATTCCAGTACCCTACCAGATTCAAGCACCCTTGTAAGAGGAGAAATTGGAGTACCAATGATACGACGTAAAGCCGGCAGACCGAAGAAGAATCGCATAAAATCTCGGGAATAATCGACCCGAGAACTTCATTGCAGCAATTGTGGTGCAATGGGACATAGCCGAAGAAGATGTACCAGCCAGCCAAGAGAGTGATGCCAAAGTTATCTACTACGACTCAAAGACAGGATATTATAATTTTACTGCTAATTGTTTGCATACAAGAGTTTATTTTACTGCAACTACTACTTAAAGACATGATATTGTAATTGTACTACTACTTGTTTGCAATCTATCTAGATCTTCGAGTAATTCTACGATTGCAACATTGCTTAGGCTTATACTCCTCCTTCTGCCTGCAGTATCTTCCCCTCTCACCTCCTCCTCCTCCTCCTCCTTCTCCTCCTCCTCCTGAGTCTGAGTAGGTACCGGTGCTACTGGAGTGTTAAAAAGTTGGCTATACATCTCCATACCTAGAAAATCAGCTGCTATTGGAGGCAGCTGACTTAATGCCTCTCCAGGATAGTACTGAGTAGATCCCTTGCCAGCGTAATACTGAGTAGATCCCTCCCCAGGGTAGTGATGAGCAGATCCTCCCTCAGGATAGTACTGAGTAGATCCCCCCAGGGTAGTACTGAGTAGGTTCCTCTTGCTGAGCAACATCGTCCTCTCCAGCAGCGTCCCTCCTACGTCGTGAGTGTCTCCGTGGTACAACATCGGTTGGATAATCTGACGGAAAATGCGATTGAACCAGAGGCATCTCGGGGTCCCGTCCAAGGCCTAGGCGAATAACACGGTCTACTAGTTCCTGCATAAGCCCTCGACTAAGCCGCAAACATTCCAGGGTCTCTGGTTGTTGGAAAGAGTGTTGGAATTCAACAGTCTGAAATATAAGAGCAGTTGATAAGAACTGATTATATTTGTAGTTGTTAATATCTAACTTAGGGTTTAATCATACCAAATCAGATATCACATCAACAAAAGCACGCAAACTAGAATCTTCGACTGCTCTACATTTGAATCTGGGTTCCTCATATTCATAGACTATGTTTCCCATACAAGGACATCCCCACCATTTTCTATAAGTGTAGTTACCCATGTCTGCGTAACGTAGGAGAATATTAGCAAAATTAGACGAAATTGAGTAAGTCATAATTGGACTAAAAATTTACTTACAATCATCCGGAGATTGGATTATTGGAGACATGTCCCTCACGCTATAATTGTCAAATCGACTATTCCATTTACCAATTGTAGCATTGATTCTACTTATTACATTCGATGGGGCGTAACTGATTGAGGGCGAATCATCCGAAATTATCTGTCTCCTTCCGAATTATCGAAGAACACGATCTCCCGGATGATACATTGTATACCGATCGTATATAATATACGATCTATGCATACTATACTAATATGACAATCATTTAATTTTTGGATGATTATCTGTAATTGTATATGGTGCCCATACCACCTGTTCAACGACAATGTACGAATAAGTACAATAATTTAAAGTCATTCATCAAATAATGGAGATTCCTTGCATATTCATCACAGTTACACAACGGAAACAAATGTCGATATTAAAGACTAGAGATTCCCTTTCATAGACTATGATGTCTATGGAATCCTTCCCGAGGACCCGAAGGAAGCAGTGTCTATCCAAAGGCGATCCCTCAGGTTTTACTACGATACAGCTACCAAGATGCTGTACCGACGCTCTTACGACGGGCTACTGTTACGATGTTTATCAGACACAGAAGCCAAACATGCACTCCGGGAGGCTCATGACGGAGTTTGTGGTGCACATCAACCAGGCCCCAAATTACAAGATCGCCTCAAATGAATGGATTATTACTGGCCCACAATGATAGCAGATGCTGTTGAATATGTGAAAAAATGTAGAGCTTGTCAGTTCTACGCCAATTTCATTCATCAACCTTCGAAGTTTCTACACCCGACGGCTGCATCTTGGCTGTTTGAAGCCTGGGACATGGACGTCATAGGACCAATCAGCCCACCATCCTCCAAAGGACATCGGTTCATCCTAGCCATAACCGATTACTTCTCCAAATGGACGGAAGCTATACCGTTCACGGAAGTGAAGGCATCAAACGTGATCAGTTTCATCAAACATCACGTCATCTACCGCTTCGGCCTACCTCGCAGATCATCCATGATAATGGTCCACAGTTCGCAAGCCATGCATTCTATCGGTTCTGCGATAGGAATCGAATCCAGAATATAGCCTCTACTGCCTACAATCCAGCGGCTAACGGGCTAGCAGAGGCCTTCAATAAAACCATTATAAATCTTCTCAAGAAGTTCATGTCTTCAAACAAGCGGGATTGGAATGAGAAGCTCGGTGAATGTCTATGGGCCTATCGTACAACGGTCCGGACTCCAACAGGCAGTACGCCATTCTCTCTGGTTTATAGGAGCGAAGCAGTTCTTCCCCTAGAAATCCAGATTCTTTCTCTTCGAGTAGCCTTAGCCAGCGAGTTGACTACCGATGAAAGCTACCGTCTGTGACTCCAGGAGCTCGAAGCACTAGATGAAAAATGCTTGTTAGCTCAGTAGCGCATTGAGCTATACCAAGCACGTCTTTCCCGAGCTTTCAACAAAAGGGTGAAGGAAAGAATCTTCGAAATCGGTGATCTAGTCTTAGCAGTGAGAAGACCAATGGTCATGACGCACAAAACAAAGGAAAATTTCAACCTAAATGGAAAGGTCCTTTCATCATAGAATCAATGTATTCTAATGGTACGTACCGACTAACCAAGCCTGATGGTGACTTGCTCATGATGTCTATCAACGGCTAGTTCCTGAAGAAATACTATGTGTAACCTTTTTACGTAATATTCACATATGTTCAGTCATGTAAATGTACAGTGCGATGTTTACATGATTCCAAAAAAAATCGTCTAACTATTATCCGTATTTCAAGAGTCTTGAATACGTCCTGGATAATAGGTCCTCTAAAAATTTTCCCAGTGGAATTATTCCCGTTTTTAACTCTGTCAAAACTCGGTTTGACAAAAACAAGTCACATCCATATTACCTCTGAATTATTTTCCGATAATTATTTTCCCAGTGAAATGATTATGTTTTCCATGTCCATATAACCTCTGAGCAAAGCATTCATCAAGGATAAATTACGTCCTTATTACCTCTAAATTATCCACTCCCACCTAATGTTATATATCTTTCCATGTCTATATTACCTCTGGTTAGATATAGAACATCCTCTGCTATTACGTCCATATTACCTCTACTAGCAGCTTCGTTCAACTTATTATCTATATTCGAATAACTTGAATATAAAACGGATAATAGGTCCACATCAAAATTCTCCAACGGAATACCCACCCGAAATATCCTTGTTACGTCCATATTACCTCTATTAGCAGCTTCGTTCAACTTATTATCTATATTCGAATAACTTAAATATAAAACGAATAATAGGTCCACATCAAAAGTTTTCCAGCGGGATACCCTTTACACAAATGCTGTATTAGGCCCTCTAATCAAGCACCACATATACCACAAGCAAAGAATAGAGTGAATGTATTCTATTTATTCAAAATCAGTTACATTCACAGGACTACATCTCATGAGAAAATTAAAAAGTTCTTCATCTCTTCATCTGGATGAGAAGTAAAGGATTACATTGATGTCCAAATGAAGCGAAACGTAAAGCTAAAGACAGACATAAATACCGAGACAAAAAACTATTTTGTACATGAAGGATCTATTTGATCAAGGTCCTCGGCCGGGGCAGGAAGGGCAGAACTCCCAGTGCTACTACCCTCAGACTTGTGCTGTAGTGCCCCGAAATTCGTGATACGTATTTTATATGTGTTCGTATTTCTGACCCGTATTTCTTATTTTCTTTGATTAGTTAATTGTGGTTTATTTCGTATTTAGTATTGTGGTTTAACTGTCATTTATCGTTCATGGATTTATTTTGAATAAGTGGAGCTTGGTTTTATTCGGATAGAAGGATTGGGTTGGTTCGGCTTGGCTTGGTTTACTTGGTTCATCATGAACCAAGGTGAACCCTTACCTACCACCACCATCTTTTCATTTATTAATCCCAACCACCTTTCTCTCTCTTCATTCAATCTTTTCATTACTGCTCTTCTTCTTCTTCTTCCTCACCCAACCCCACCGTAGGCAAGTGCAACTTGCTTCTTGAGGGATCTTGATTTTTATTGTTCCATTCTTTTATTTACATGATTATAAAGCTCTTTAGAACTTGGAGTTTTTAATTTTGATGGATAGATTCTTCTAGATCTACATTTTAACCTTGAGTTCATGAAGTTTTCTTGGTTTTGATCTACTAAAACTTGTTATTTTCGAAAACTAATAGTTTCATGAGCAAGAGCACGAAATTTCGTGTGAATTTGGTTTTTGATTCACCTCATTTCGAGTTAAAATGAAGTTTTTATGGCCAAAACAAGTTTTCTGAATTTTCATGTCGGCTGAAGGATCTGATTCTGGCATAAAATCAGAAATTACGCAGGGAGCTAGCGTAAAATCAGAATTTACGCAGGAAGGCTTGCATAAAATAAAATTTTACGCAGGGAATTGCGTAAATTACGCTGGATGTCATCCAGAATGTAATATTTTACGCAGGGAACCCTGGAATTGCGTAAATTACGCTGGAATGTATCCAGAATGTAATATTTTACGCAGGGAACCCTGAAATTGCGTATTTTACGCTGAATGGTATCCAGAATGTAAAATTTTATGCTGGAACCCTCCCCTTTTACATATTTTACGCAGAATTGAATTTTTGGCTTAAAAAGTGTACATAATGACTGTTTTTGCCAAGTTAAGCTATTTTCTAGCCAGAATTTCGAAAAACTTAAAACATGAAAGTTTTAGATCTTTGTCTTACCTTTCCGAATATCTCTGGAGCACCTTAAATTGAGTTACTATGTGAAAGTTATGCCTTGTCTCCCTACGCCGCATGATTCTTCCACAACTCTTGCACCCTGTTTATATTTAGTTATTGCATACACGCTTATACCAGATTAATGATAATTTTTAAATAATGGCATGACACGATAGTGACCCGCCGTGGTGCACTTCTGACATGATAACTTGACCTGACAATTTGACATGATAATTTGTCATGATAATTCTTGATAGTGGCCCGCCGTGGCGCACTCTTGACAAATAAGCCTGACATGATATTTCTCGAACTGCTGTTGCGACGGCTAACTTGACATGACAAATATGAATGACCTGGACACCGTGGATGATTGTGCTTGTACAAATGAACCCGTCTTGTCTTGCATCATGTCTAGGACAGGGATCCCTGAGTACCACGGTCAGGGGTACCCACTAAAATCGACTAAGGTTAACAACTAGTATAATCCAGTAGTCATGAGGAGATCTCCCAGCTACAGGCAATCCCGTTACCTGGGCGCTCTAGGGATCTGTAGCCTGCCGTCGAGTAGGGCACATTTCCAGCACACTGTTATGTGTTGCACCCTCTGAGTCACTTAAGGGTACATGCATTTCCTGGACGATGTACCCACCTGAATTCAACCCCTAATTTCCAGCCCGGATAACTGGATGGTCTGCAGGGCTTGTGGCTGTGGAGTATCTCATTACATCTTGCTAGTAATTAGGTCTGTGATAACCCTAGTTAGTTAAAGTAACAAGCCGTACTTATTGCTTGGCCGTGATTGATTGAATGGAGTCTAACCCTGTTTATTCTTGCCTTGATTTCTGTACAAGATTGTTACATGACATGATTACTTGTGCTTGCTCTAACAATAACGATCGGGGGTCCAGTTCTGTTCAGACGAAGGGTTACAACCCCGGTCCTTGTTTGGTTTAAGGGTTGTAACCTGGCCCCCGGAGCAGTTCTGTGTCCTCTCTTCGTTTATTGTCTTGTTGTACTCCATGACATGCTCGACATACTTTACCTTACGCCAAGATCGTGATTATTTATATTGGCGCTATTGATAAATGGTGGGGATACCAAGCTCCGTTCAGATGAAGAGTTACAACCCCGGTCCTTGTTTGGTTTACGGGTTGTAACTTGGTTATCGGAACAGTTCCATGGTTACCTCATCGTATATCACCTGTCATGCTTTTTCCTTAATTACTGTCTTTTATTTGTAATTATATTCTTGTGCTAATTTGCTGGTTTTAGTTCCTAAGTGAAACCTCCTTTGTGGCACTTGCCCTTTCTGGGGTCTGACCCAGCTGGTTTTGTATGGCCAGATACCGGAGCAGCAGCAAAGGATCTACCTGCTTTCTGGCCAGATGGTGACCACTAGAGGGAATCCTGGCAACGAGTGGGTTTCTTTTGTCCTTCCACTGTAATTGTACATTATTCTTTTGAGGCGTTTAGCCGCCGAGCAAGTGTTAGCTCGTGTATATTTTACTTACTGTCTGCCTACGGGCTGCAACATGATTGGCAACTCGAGGTTGATCATGTATGACTTAACTCTTGCTAGTCCTTACATTTTGTACGACTAGCTTCATGATCACCTGGATATGTAATGTTTGGGACGCCTTACAATTCCATATTTGGTGGTCAGATATCTTGTAACTATTACTAGTTGGTTGAGATTGAGACAATAGGATAATTTATGACCTTAAGAGACCGATGGCTTGTAGATAAACCCTTACATATCTAGACAGTCGTGACCGTATGGTGGGATGGATTCCATTTCATTATACGTAGCTGGCTATGTCTGCCCCCGCTCTCCAGTATTCTGGTTCTGGGGCGTGACATGTGCTCCTCCTTTATAGCAGCTTCAATCTTGGGAGTAATTTCCTCCCCGATGGGTGCCAGCTCTGCTTTTTTCTCAATTTTTGGTATCACCTCCTCCTTAACAAACGATGACTCGTGTTTGATGAAAGGATGCGGCATCTCCTCCTTCACAACGGTCTCAGCCTTCGGCATGGATGCTGCAAGAGTCAAAGACAGAAGAAAAAGTCAGACTCCGAAAACTGTAAGAAAAGCTAAGTGCTGAAAGACTCTTATGCGCCCAAAAGGGCTATGCGCCCAAAGGGCCATGCGTCCAAACGGATATGCACCCAAAACAAGTGGGCGCATAACATACGAACAGTACTTGGGCGCATAACATGTCATAGCACGTAGGCGCATAACATGGCAACATATGGGCACATAGCTCACCACAGTGTTGGCGCATGACTTCTGTGGGCACATAATAATGCTCATAGAAGTATGTTGCCTTAGACGCATGCGCCCAGACAGAAGAAAAGTCTGAGCGTCGCAAATTAACGTTCGAGACTTTGTTCTTGAAGCATGCCCTCACCCAGAATCGGGTCCTGGACTGCCGAAGACGCTGCCGCAGGAGGAGAGCCACTCGTCGCAGCCCCCTTGTCCTTCGTGGATCTCTTGGCGACCTCGGGAGACATGGTTCTCGAATAAAGAAGATGAAGAGTTTTCTGAAAAAATTCTAAAAAAGGAGAGTAATGAGCTTTCTCTCTCCTTCAGGGCCTATTTATAAGCACATGCTACTTCTTATGCGCCCACTGTTCTCATGCGCCTATGTGCCCATTATGCAGTATGCGCCTACAATAGCCTATTCGCCCACGTGATGATCCAGCCTCATGCACACTATGCGATTGCCATTTGCTGACATGGACGACGTACAAATGATGGACCTCTTCAAATTCCATTCGATGAATCTATCATTTCAGATTTTGAGGAAGATCTCAATAGTCGTATCTCTCTGACAGGCTGTCCAAAACACTAGGCGCCCAAAAGTGAGAGCCATGCTACATCACAAGAAGACAGTCCATGCTTCTTTCAAAGTATTTTGAACTTGTTCAAGTATCAAAAACTTTGAAGGGGGTCTTATAGAAGCATGAAAATTTTAGCAAAACAAAGCCTTATGTGCCGAAGCCAAATGAGGATATATGCGTCCATCATCCAGTAAAGCTCTATGTGCCCATCTCCTGTGAAGCTATATGCGCCCATCATCCTGTGAAGCTCTATGCGCCCAGCCATCCCTATGAAGGAGGGCGCATAGCCTGAAACAGGGCTATGCGCCCAAGCCTGACTCGGTCAAAGCCATGGTCAAAACGTGCACCGAAGTGCACGGCCACGTTAGTCTCCACGAGCAGTCGTGCACCGAAGCATGTAGCCACGTCAACACCATGATCAACCCACGATCTCACAGCCTGTATGCGCCTACACCCTATGCGCCCAAGGCAGGGTTATGCGCCTACATAAAAACAAGTGTGCTTCCCTCATATGAGCGCATAACATCATTCCAGCTATAGAACGACTATAAAAAGGGGTCTCATCCCTCTTCAAAACACAGAATGGAGAGTATTTTCAAGAGCCAAATTGCTGCACTTCTTGCCAATGAGTCGAGAGTTAGCAATTTTCTTAGGCTTTCTTCCACTTTTGTAATCGGAATGTCAACGGAGTAAAGGAGCAACTGTCGCTCAATCTCCATCGTCCCATTCTCCAGAATTCTTTTTTGTACTCGAGGATCCTCAGCACAGGATCTCTCAGGTGTACTCGATTTATGGTGCCTTGCGCCAATGAAGAAAAGATAATATTTCTTTTTTTTTGTGTCCACAGGCATGTTGAGAGCAAGCTCTCAACATGTCAAGGAATTAAGAGCACCAAAAATCTCCTATATATCTCAATATATATGGGTTCGAGTGTTCTCCACAGTGACTGTCCATCATGCATTAGGAGAGATATCGCTATGACTTGAATCTTCCCGCATGGGTTAAACAACAGACTATAATACAAGAATGGACTAAGCCTTAAATTCTGCACCATAGCTGATGTTGTTCCCACTCACATAACGTAGTCACATGTGTAATGCCCCGCTCCGCATCGGTGCATTATGATGAGTCGTTGACTCGAAGAGTTGCGTTGACCCGATGAGGTATCGATGCGAATCGATGCAAGAGTTACGTTGGCCAAAGGTAAGCTTTGAGTCGGTTGGAATCTATGAATCGAATCGATGCAAAGGATAAGTCCCATTTGAGCAAGTGCTGACTTTAGTTGATCTGGTGTGCAGGCTATGCTTTTACGCTAGACGATAAGAGGTCGGCATTTTGTCTTATGCAGTGAAGTGTCCGCGAAACCAAATCGTGGCCTTGCAACGGATTATGGCATGGGCGTGATAGGCAAAATCAACCGAGTAGTTCAAAGGAATGGCTAAGTCTAGGAGTTAGCTATGCAACCGAGTTATAGAAGCGAGACGCTTCAACTCAGCGAAACGGCAAGGCGTATCGACTTAAGGTGGGCGGGTTCTTGACTCTCTCTCCCTATTCCTTCACGTCTAATAAAATGTGTTATGGTATGCGTAAGATGTTATCGAGTTAGCGAGCGTGGCTCGACGACGAAAGATCCAAGTATGTGTCGAACACTAAGATAGAATATTGAACAATCGAACAATTGAGGCAACGTACATCAAGTGCACGGGTCGCGGTAGGGCGATGATGGTAGAACACTGAAAGAAAATATCGAGATGTGCATCACGTGCACGCCTCCGAGAACATTGAACACTAGGCGTAGAACATTGATTATGGTGCTGAGCGTGCCCTCACGCACTTATGTACGAAAAGACTAAGTAACTACGGAATTAGGCTATGAGAATAACTACGAATGGTACGCGCTGAATATGAGTACGAGATGTCTAAGCCGTTGGGCGTCGTGCATCAATATGAATGTGTTGGGGCATAACGCCGACGGAGTTCCCCATATGGATGGTGGATTATGTTTATGAGAAGCGAATATGTTTGTGGCACGAGAAACCGTTTATGGAACGAGACTATGTTTATGCAACGGAGGATTTGGTTAGAATGTTATGTGTGTTTGCTATGGCGCGTATTGCATAGTCAATGGACTCGGATGGCCCGTGCACGGGTGCGGCTTCCCTCGAACGGTTACGCCGAGGCGCTGGGACCGTTCGGCCTAGGAGGGAATTATGTGTGGTATTTATGGTGCACAACATTCGGACGGATTACGACCGTCCAGTACTGTGATAAGCTATGATATCCGTAAGTTTGCGATCCTTCGGATATTGGGCTAGAAACCCGTATCGGAGCGATCTTAGGCTTACACATAAGAGATGCCAAGTCCATTATGGTGCGAAACACCGTAACCTTAATATAGATAGGGCCGGTGGGCTGAAATGAGAGTTGGGTGTAGGCGCTGGGCATGGGACCCTTATGCATTGTCTAAGTTTATGACTGGTCGATTTTGTGGTTCGTATGTTTGCTTATGCTAAGTTCTAACCACTGCAGGCTAAGAAAAACAGGACGGGATGAGCACGAATCACTATGTTTATGTTTTAGATCATGTCTAACTGTATCTGCTGCAGGAACACGGTTTGGGACACATTCACGATAATGTGCTATGTTTAAGTATTGCCATAAAACTGATCCTAAGGCTAAATAGAAAGATCACAAATTAAGATGCATGTTTCACTAAAATGATTTAGTGCTTGGTTTGGGTGCGAGCGGGTCTCGATCTGTACGAAGCGAGGACGAAAGCACTAATCCTCCACTAGTTTATGTGCAGGCTCAGGTTATGATCGGCTCGGGGCGGAGCTTGGCTTGGATGTGCCGAGGCATGGAGTCCTTGGCGTTCAAGAGGAGCTACCGCATACGCGTTCGGACTTGCGACATGGAGATGTTCGGCCGAAGACTACTTGGTGGCTATACAGAGACATAATGTATGGAACAATGTAATCCTTTGTAAGCTAGAGAGATCATGAGCGTTGTAGCCAATTGGCATATTATGTTGGGCTATTCAGAGCCTTGTAACCTTCAGTTCATTATCAATAAAAGAGATTCTTATGTTATACTTTGTTTTCTTCCGCTGCTTATGTTACAAATTTGAGATAATCACTATGTGAACCGTTATCTTGTCTTGCACGAGCGCAACTCCAGGCTCGTGCGGCATCACGCCCCAGCGAAGACGATGATTCAGGGAAAATCTAGCGAGGACGAGCGATTTCTCGGATCGGGGCGTGACAAGTTGGTATCAGAGCGGTTCCATCCTTTGGACCGTGCATGAATCTCTTTGACCCTCAATTGCTTCGCTATCGAATTCAGTTGACTCTAAGTTATTTCCGCAACCGCATGGCTCATGGATCTGCTCGATGCTACATTGGATGTTCCATAAAATAAGTCTATATTAAGTGCGTACGTCTGCCACAAGTATGTCGTGACTATCACACTATCTCCGGGTGCCATCGGAGAGTGTTGGTTGTACAAAGTGCAACAAATATGGCAATATTGGTTGTATGAAGTACAATGATATATGTGTTGTCGGTCGCACGAAGTGCGAAGAGTTATGTGTTATCGGTCGCACGGGGTACGAGAAGATATGTGTTGTTGGTTGCACGAAGTACAACGGGTCGATATGTGAGGCGATGCGTGTTATGTGGCTATGAGAATGGTTATGTGTTGTTGGTTGCACGGAGTGCAGCAAGTCATGAATCGTTCGTTACATCGGTGCAACGAGTCGATCTGGTATGATGCGTGTTGTATGGCTATGCGGATGGATAGCGATATGTTACGCGAGATTGAGTAATGACCTTAAGTATCGAGAATGAGTTGTTGCATGAGTTGTAACGAGCGGGATTCGAAGATCGCGGATGCGATAGTAACGAGTCTAGTTGGTCGCTAAGTCGAGTTCGAGTAGGCGAACATTTATGTTGGCCGTATGTGGCGTTGAGCTTTGAATAAGCAAATGTTGCGTGTGCGATCGATATGATTTCCAAGATACGGTTAAATGGAATGTGTGTCAAACTTGAACGAACGTTAGAGCTGGGATCGGAAGGATCGCCATACGGGATAGTTGATTGAAGGATGGACATCAGACCTATGCGGAGTGTAAAGTCGAGTAATGACTCGAATTCGAGTGGTATATGCAATACCACTTGTGCGATCAGTGTAGGGAAGTGTTGTATCGATAAAGATAGGCTCGATTCTGAGTGGTATATGGAATGCCACTTAGCGATAGCTATGTTAAGCCAGTGGGTGACTTACGATAGATTTCGTCGAGACGATTATGTTGTTACGATATGTTTGTCCTCAACGGACGAAATAGTGCCGAGACTCGAATAGGAGTGACTTGATAGAAGTCGATGCAAGTATGCTTCGACGAATTAAGTTGAATGATTATGTGCAAAGTCGCATCTATGGATGATCCGTCGGACGAGGAGTCCTTAAGTGTAAGTCGAACGATAGACGGAGCATAGCAAAAGGAATATTGCGTCGAGGAAATAAATGACTCGGTCAAATTTGCGTTGAGTTAAGTCAGTACGGAAGCTTGTTCGGAACGTGTTGAGTAGGTATGGAGAAATTATGCAAACGAATTTGGGTTAGTGCGATGAGTCGGTAGCACGATTTGAAAGTGTGAGTTAGGGATATGAGAATGATTATATGAATTGGAAATTGTGTCTCGATGATGGTAGTCAGTTATAACAGAATGGATCTTAATGTGTGCAAGACTTGATTCATATTCAAGTTCGGATAACGGCAGTGATTGCAACGAATTTATGCTTATGAGAAAGGAAGATGTTCAAGTTATGCATATCGACGATGGTATTGAGGCGTATCAAAGACGATATGCAATAACTCGGAGATACTCTGATCGAATGATCGAAAATTGTGTTGAGCATTGTTGTTGGACGAATAAGATACAAGTTAAGTTGAAGTTAGTCGTATGATGACGGTAGGAATGCTTCGAGACATTGAGAGTGGATGTATGTTACTCGGAAGAAAACGAGAGTGTTTGGATTTCTTCGTGGATCACCACTATGCTGACATTCTTGTCTTGAGCGAGCGCAACACCAGCCTCGCACATGCGTCACGTCAAGTTAGAACGATCATTCCACGTGAGCGCTGGTATAGTGATTCATCCAGCGGGGATGATCGAACTTGCGAGGCATGGCAAATTTGATATGGACTTGTGGTTTGATACGAAAGCAAAATTGAGGATTGTGCGATATTGTCAATGGTAGTGCTTGAGTGATTCAAGTAGTAACGACGCATCAGTTGTGCGGGGGTAGACGAATTGTGGATGAGTAAATTATGTCGGAAGGGATAAAGTCTCATAGGAATTGTCGAAAATTGATTTGGCTTCGCGATAGGATATAGCATGGTTCGTTGTAACTGTCCCTCGTTGATGATCTTCAATTGTCGAGCGTAGTTTCGGGGCAGATGACCCTAGAGGACTTGACCGCCAAATCAAATGAATGTTGAAGTCCCATAGGATGACCCAATGAAGTCGCATAAAGATTTATCGAGGATAAGGAATGAGGTAGTGCATATTGAGGATAAGTCTACGCGAGTGATTTTTGTGTCTCGAAAGTTAGCGAGTACTAGAATCGATATGGTCAAAAAAGTTATGTTGGATCGAATAGATGTTGAGGAACGTACTTAGCACAGGGATGCGGTAAGGCGATTGCAAGGATTCTGCAATGCGCGAGAGCAACGAACAGTAGAACGACCCTAAGAGTTGTGTCGTAGATCGGTTGAGTAACGGTTAGGCTATGTATGTGCTGGGTGTGCAATCTATGTTATGGAACGAACTAGTCGGGAATGATTCCAAATTGAGTAAGGGATTCGTACTCGGTCGAGAATAGGAGACGAACGTATCGTAAGAGACCTTGGGTCAGAAAGATTGTTGCCTTTAAGCATTGTAGACTCAAGTTGACCTCTTGTGTCGGGAGAGCATGAGCACGATATCTGGATAAGTTACCTAGCGGGGGTAGCCCCAGACGCAATGTATGGATAGAGCGAGAGAATATGAATCACGTATGGATAGTTGTGCGCGAGACATAGTACGAACGGTAGGTAAAGGAATTTATGACATGTGGACTTAGTCCATGTCATTAAGGCCAAGCGTTATGAATGATTGGATAAAAACTTGAGTTATACGAGAGATAGGAAATGATTGGGCGAATAGACGTTGCAGGAGCTTGTTGCGATCGGATGCACAATGACTTGTGCAATACGAGTGTTAGGTGGCCGGCAAAAAACTTATGAGATCGAAGTTACGGGTTTGAATCAATTTATGTACAGAGATGTTTGGAAGAGGATCGAATGTTATGGGATGATGCATACGAAAAGTATTTTTGAGAATAGGCGCTAAGATTCGACTAAGTCGAGTTAGGAATAGTTGGTTCTTGAGGATTTAAGTTGAGCCTATTAGTTGTCCCGATATCCTACAACTGAGCTTGGCTGAAATGCATATATTGGTGGGACGCCTAAAATATGTGTATGATCCAGACTGAGTTGTATGATTCAAACGATAGTAGCACGAGATCGTGAAACGATCTAGCGAGGCACTTGGATTAAGTGTTGGTTTCGGTTCGAGGACGAACCTGATTTTGAGTGGTATATTATGTAATGCCCCGCTCCGCATCGGTGCATTACGATGAGTCGTTTACTCGAAGAGTTGCGTTGACCCGATGAGGTATCGATGCGAATCGATGCAAGAGTTACGTTGGCCAAAGGTAAGCTTTGAGTCGGTTGGAATCTATGAATCGAATCGATGCAAAGGATAAGTCTCGTTTGAGCAAGTGCTGACTTTAGTTGATCTGGTGTGCAGGCTATGCTTTTACGCTGGACGATAAGAGATTGGTATTTTGCCTTATGCAGTGAAGTGTCCGCGAAACCAAATCGTGGCCTTGAAACGGATTGTGGCATGGACACGATAGGCCAAATCAACCGAGTAGTTCAAAGGAATGGCTAAGTCCGGGAGTTAGCTATGCGACCGAGTTATGGAAGCGAGACGCTTCAACTCAGCGAAACGGCAAGGCGTATCGACTTAAGGTGGGCGGGTTCTTGACTCTCTCTCCCTATTCCTTCACGTCTAATAAAATGTGTTATGGTATGCGTAAGATGTTATCGAGTTAGCGAGCGTGGCTCGACGACGAAAGATCTAAGTATGTGTCGAACACTAAGATAGAACATTGAACAATTGAAGCGACGTGCATCAAGTGCACGGGTCGTGGTAGGGCGGTGATGGTAGAACATTGAAAGAAAATATCGAGATGTGCATCACGTGCACGCCTCCGAGAACATTAAACACTAGGCGTAGAACATTGATTATGGTGCTGAGCGTGCCCTCGCGCACTTATGTACGAAAAGACTAAGTAACTACAGAATTAGGCTATAAGAATAACTACGAATGGTACGCGCTGAATATGAGTACGAGATGTCTAAGCCGTTGGGCGTCGTGCATCAATATGGATGTGTTGGAGCATAACGCCGACGAAGATCCCCATATGGATGGTGGATTATGTTTATGAGAAGCGAATATGTTTGTGGCACGGGAAACCGTTTATGGAACGAGACTATATTTATGCAATGGAGGATTTGGTTGGAATGTTATGTGTGTTTGCTATGGCACGTATTATATGGTCAATGGACTCGGATGGCCCGTGCACGGGTGCGGCTTCCCTCGAACGGTTACGCCGGGGCGCCGGGACCGTTCGGCCTAGGAGGGAATTATGAGTGATATTTATGGTGCACAACATTCGGACGGATTGCGACCGTCCAGTGCTGTGATAAGCTATGATATCCGTAAGTTTGCGATCCTTCGGATATTGGGCTAGCAACCCGTATAGGAGCGATCTTAGGCTTACACATAAGAGATGCCAAGTCCATTACGGTACGAAACACCGTGACCTTCATATAGATAGGGCCGGTGGGCTGAGATGAGAGTTGGGTACAGGCGTTGGGCCTACGACCCTTATGCATTGTCTAAGTTTATGACTGGTCGGTTTCGTGGTTCGTATGTTTGCTTATGCTAAGTTCTAACCACTGCAGGCTAAGGAAAACGGGACGGGATGAACACGAATCACTATATTTATGTTTCAGATTATGTCTAACTGTATCTGCTGCAGGAACACGATTTGGGACACATTCACGATAATGTGCTATGTTTAAGTATTGCCATAAAACTGATCCTAAGGCTAAATAGAAAGATCACAAATTAAGATGCATGTTTCACTAAAATGATTTAGTGCTTGGTTTGGGTGCGAGCGGGTCTCGATCAGTGCGAAGCGAGGACAAAAGCACTAATCCCCCACTAGTTTATGTGCAGGCTCAGGTTATGATCGGCTCGGAACGGATCTTGGCTTGGATGTACCGAGGCATGGAGTCCTTAGCGTTCAAGAGGAGCTACCGCATATGCGTTCGGACTTGCGACATGGAGATGTTCGGCCGAAGACTACTTGGTGGCTATACAGAGGCATAATGTATGGAATAATGTAATCCTTTGTGAGCTAGAGAGATCATGAGCGTTGTAGCCAATTGGCATATTATGTTGGGCTATTCAGATCCTTGTAACCTTCAGTTCATTATCAATAAAAGAGATTCTTATGTTATACTTTGTTTCCTTCCGCTGCTTATGTTACGAATTTGAGATAATCACTATGTGAACCGTTATCTTGCCTTGCACGAGCGCAACTCCAGGCTCGTGCGGCATCACGCCCCCGCGAGGACGATGATTCGGGTAAAATTTAACGAGGACGAGCGATTTCCCGGATCGGGGCGTGACAACATGTGCTTCTGGCTTACACATTAAAGGCCATGTGCCAGTCTGGTTTCAATGTATAATTTTGGGCGTCTACAAATTTACCCTCAAGAGACGGCCTGATATCTCTTTCTATACTATAGGTGAGTTCTTTGTTAAAGAGACATGGCATGAAGCGCTTTGCGCTTCCTTTGCAGTGCTATACCGCTATGACATGTCCTAAAACCGAGGCCTTACCCCGTACAGGGAACCTCATCGTAGTGTCATACTACTGTAGCATGAGGACACCACCTCTTTGTAGTGTTATACTACCTAGCATGAAGCCTTAGGCTCCCTTGCGGTGTTATGCCACAACGACATAGCTTGCAAGGTCGAGGCTTTATCCTTAACCGGGTACCTCATCGTGGTGTTGTGCCACTGTAACATGAGGAACTCCTCCTCTTTGTAGTGTTGACTACTTCCCTCTTTATTTTAACATACAACATCAGGCTATTTGCCTATTTACGGTACTACGTCGCTGTGATTTGCTCATACAGCCGAGGCATTACCCCTTTCGGGAACTTCATCGTGGAGTCACCCTACAGTAGCATGGAGTTTCACTCCTTGTTGTGCTGCGCTACCGTGCTTTCTATAAAGCACACCAGTCATTCACTATGCCTGAGAACTCATTAAGACGTTTAAGCCAACCTTCCTATAGGATTCGTTTTCTGCAGAAAACAACAGTAGACAATAGTGGTTGTAGGTCTGTAACCTCTCCATGCCCAATAGGACACGTATCCACCGTTTCTGATATTCTTCCGATTAATGGTCCTCCCTTGAACCAAAAGCTAGATACCTAGTAGATTTCTCTTTGAACTAATAGCATAAAACTTTATAGTAGGAATGCAATAATACAATATCAGAATGCCTTCAAGCCCATTTTATAAGCTGTGTCATCGACCAGCTGGCGCTTGAGGCCCATGGTGAACGGATCCGCTAGGTTCTCCTGACTCCGAACATTAATTACTGCAATAACACCCCTCTTGATGAGATCGTGTACTTTTCTGTGCTTCAACCGCATAGTCCTCTTCTTTCCGTTGAAGAGGTCATTTGATGTCGCTGCCGCGGTCGTCTGGTTGTTGCTGTCACTACCACTTTTATAGCTTGGGGGTATTTTGGTCATTTTTGAAATTTTGTGAATTAATTGGAATTATTATTTAATATTTGGACTTATTATAATTAATATGATTTTTGGTGATTTTTGGTGATTTTTAGGAGAATTGATTTTGGGCCTATAGTGGACTTTGACTTGTGTTGACTAGAAGACTAACCTAGTGACTAACCTAGGTTATGGCCACTTAGTTAAGTTAAGTAACCTTGGTTGGACCTAATTTAATGAGGTTTAAGTCATTGGAACTAGGTAGGGGTGATTTGGAGTTGTGTAGGCTAATATGGCTTATGACTACATAAGTCATGATTAAAGACTTAGACTTAATGGCCCATAGGCCCACACCATGAACCAACCCTAACCCTAATCAGCCCATGGCAGCCACTATTGACCCATCACATCCTATTTAATGTCTCCCAAAGTTAGGGCTAGCCTCTCCCTTAGAAATTTATTGCAAGAGAAGAAAGAGGTGAGCTCCCATCTTTAGAAATTCATCATAAATCCATCTTTATTCCTTTTTAACCCAAACAAATTGCATTGGGTTCTAAATTCTACCTACTTTCTGTTGGTAATTAATAATCTCAGATTTGGAGAGATTTGGAGGAGTTCCACCATTGGGAAGAACCCCACTCTTTGAGCTTTTTGGGAGGATTTGATACATAGAGGTAACTCTCCATTCCCACCATGAAATTCTGGTTTAAGTGCATAAATAGGGATCCCTAGACCTAACCTAACTATAGGAATAGGAATCCCTAGGGTTTCGTATCGTTTCGTGTCCTAACAGGACACGTATCAGAGTCTCAGGACAGGTGTTTGTGTAAATGTCTCAATGAGACTTTCTGTGCTATTTTTGAATTGTATTTGAATGTAAATTTAGTTTTTAATATCGCTTATCCAATTTTGTAACTCTGAGATGTTATCGTGTTGGTGTCGTGTCGTTTGGACGCCCGCACACACGCACTTGGACACGCGCGCGTGGGGCTACAGTGATCCCCTGCTCATCGAGCGCTCCACAGGACACGACACGATTTGGTTTGACACGAAATTTTGTGGGTGGCTAGGGGCATCGTCTGCCACCCCACATATAAAATTTCACGACCTCTCGTGGTCGGGTTGGTGAGATATCGACCACGCACGGGGAAGACACTGTCACTGCGCACAAATTTATTGGCCACTGACACGGCTTCACAAATGTGGACACGGCACACCCTGACACGATTCAGGGTGTCAAGCACCTAGCCCTACCCTAGGCGCACGCCCTTGCTTGAACACGAGGCTTGGGGAGGCCTGTGTCGGGTGCACGACACGCGTGCACCCCCGCACGAGACTGTCCAGTCTCTGTGCACTGTTTTGCCCGTTTGGGTTTTGCTTAATACTGGACACGTTTGTGTCCACAAGTGTGGACACAAAACACTTGAACAACACGTATATATTGTGTATACTTATTACCAACCTTTAGATTGATGTTTAATTTAGTTTTGGTTGATTAAATCCCCCTTCCCATGTCATTCCTGATTCATGTATCAAAACATTTTTTTTCCAGTTTTTAAAATAGAATTTTGCATCGATTTTTACTCATTTTGAACTGTTAGATTCATAGTTTTTAACCCCTAACATATTCACCAATGTTTTGTGTATTGGTATATGGATTTTGGGGTCATATGGGGGTGGTTTGGATTCAAATCCTGGGCTCCCAATTTCTGGACTGATTTTATGAGTTTGGGAGTTACCATGAGTTGTTGAACCTTGATTCAAGATATAAACCTGAGATAAAAACCTGGAATTTCACTTGAGAGTGTGACCCAATTCTGAATTTGCATGGGACTGTTGAGTTGTTTCCTTTTTGTGTTCATGAGCCATTGAACATGAGTTTTGAATATGTTTTGTAACTGTATGTTTTTAACATAAAAATCTGAGATTTTGTTTGGGAACTATTTTGATGTGAAAACTGGGATTTGAATCCTGTTTTCCTTGTTTTGTTTCCCTTGGTTGCTGTCAGAATTTCAAGGATTGATTTCCCTTCCTTTTCATATAATGTAGCAGTTATCACTTATGTGTTGAATCCATAAACCAAAATCTGAGTTTCCCTTTTATCCCATTTCTAACTGTTACTTAGTACTGAAAATCTGTCACTTGACTTTTAGGTGTAACATGTGAGTAGTTAATGCTTGACATTCTTTCTCCCTTTCTAATTTGGTATTAAATATCTGAATTTGATTCATGATAGAATAGGCTATCACTTAGTTGTACTGTCATATTGCACACACACATCCACTCTCATTTCCTTCACTGTTTTCCCTCTTCACACACATACACATACACTTTTGCACTTGAATGCCCTTTCTATGTTTGTATACTTTTAGGTAGATTCATATATGGTATGTAGTGTACCCATTAGCCTATGGGTCTTCTAAGTTAATTCCCTAGTTCATGTGTGTGACTCATATATATGTATATATATATATATATATATATATATATATATATATATATATATATTAGTCTTCTCTTGTAAATGTGTGATTGTATATAAATATCATTAAGTTGGCCTATGGTATGTCTACTAGACTAGTGGGCCTAGAATTGACTTGTGTAGTCTAGTTAGACTTAGAAATGGCTTGTTAGACCTAGTTAGACTAGTTTGACTTAGGTTTGACTTGGTTGACCTAGTTTGACTTCTAGGGTTGACCAAAGTTGACCAAGAGTTGACTTTGGCCTAGATTGACTTAGAATCATGTAGAATGCATAGTAGGACTCCATTTCACTATTCTGGACTTGTTGTGACTTGTGCTGTTCTGTTTAGGAGCCAGACACCACTCCTTGGACAGTACGATTCATATCGGACACTCAGATACAGGCGAGTACATTCTCTGATCATTTCATATCTTGCTTAGAATTATTTTCTGCAGTAGATTACTTTACTTGTACTGTCACGACGGTCACACGGATTGGTACTATATGGATCCTTTCTTGAGATGTTATCCTTAGGGAGCATCGGGTACTACGTGTTCAGTGCGTTTCACTTACATGGCGTATCACTATGCTCTTGGTTTACTTGATTACTTGTGACATGTACCCTCATGATCACAGAGTCTCTTGAATCCTACATAGTTGGGTAACCCCCAGACTCCCCATTTATGGGACATCCATGTATCCCCCTTCGCGGGCCTTGCATGGAATCATTAACATAACCTGGCTGGATCCTTGTGTATTGATTGGGGTACGGGGGAGTAGAAGTGGACATGTAAATAATACACCAGTAGTATCTTCATTGAATCATTCCGTAGTGTCTTCATTGAATCATCCCAGGCCATTTACATGTTCATGTTGTACTCTGACTCACTAGTCACTGCTAGTTCTCTATGTATAGTAGATATTCTATTACAGCTCTTCCTGTTTTACATACTGTTTTTCTTTCAGTACATGTATCTTACTTTACTGTATGTTCATATTTTTTAATCTGCTATGAATTGTTGAGATGTACTGTGCTCGCTCCTGTCCTGACTGGACCTGTTGAAAATATTACAGAGGACGAGGAGGAGGCTGGCCTGGACACCTACTACGGGGCAGCCCTAGATGACACCTGTGAGCTGGACCCTCAGGAGGATCCAGCAGTAGCTGAGGACTTTCCCCCGACAGCCTAGACTAGATAGTTAGGCTTTTATCTATTTGTAGTTGGATCATGTTTTAGCTAGACTCTTATTTGGAGATCAATTTGTATATTCTTCCATCTGAGACTTGTATTGTGGATTGCTGGATTATCTTAGACTATTTCATCTCTTTATTTCCTTGAGTTCTATTTCATATCGTGCTATCTTTTCCTTAGCTGTGATTGAGTTGTTATTACTTTGTTACCCCGTTCGGGGAGTATATACTGCTTAGAGATAAACTGTTAGATGTTGAGACCTAGGACAGCGTTCTACCGTCGACACTGCGGCGTAGGCTGGACGTATTCACGTCTCGTGCCCTTACTCTAGGGTGCGGGTCGTGACACGTTTTTAGTGGTGGCCCATGCAGGTCTAGACTATAAGTGTAGTGGTGCTCGAACTAGAGTATCACTGCAGCCTGCTATAGGATATAGGACATTAATTTTAAGATACTCAATCACTTTAGGAAAATTTCTTTTATTGCCATCTAAAGCCTTTTGTCAGCTAATCCTTTGAATTATAATTGTCCGCCTTTGTTATTTTGCTTCTTTCTCAGAAATTGATACTCTTGTTTGTCTATCTTCAGGATGGTAGAGACTCGATCACAGCGTGCCGTTCCTGAGGATGCTATAGAGGGGACTGCTACCTCTCAGCCAGCACGGCGAGGCCAGGAGACTGCAGCTCTTGCCACCTCAGCTCGTGTGGAGACCACGGCAGCCGCAGCAGGGGACATGCACCTACCGGTTCGGAGGCAGGACCCGGTTTTTCTAGAGGATGCTTACCAGCAGCCACCTCCAGGGACGATAGACGCAGTGCAGCTGCTAGCCTTCTTCAGGCAGTACATGGAGGGTCAGCAGGGACAGCAGCAGAGGCAGACGGCAGAGCTCACTCGAGGCATTGAGCTGGCAGTGACAGCAGTGGAGAGAGTAGCGGCTCAGCCAGCAGCAGTCCAGCAGCCGCACCAGCCACGGGAGAAAGGCATCCAAGACTTCCAGAAGATGCACCCGAGGGACTTTCGCGGGACAGAGGGGATCCTGTATGCCGATGAGTGGATCGAGCATATGGAGGAGATCTTCAGGCTGGCGGAGATTCCGGCGAGGCTCCAGATAGAGACAGCAGCCAGCATAATGCAGGATCTGGCCCGGACATGGTACCAGACCGACCCGAGGGTCGGCACAGCAGGACAGACTTGGGCAGCATTCAAGAAGCTGTTCAAGGAGAAGTTCTTCCCAGAGGCAGCGCTGGGAGCCCTCGAGACTCAGTTCGAGGCCCTAGTTCAGGGGAGTCAGTCTGTGGAGGAGTATGCAGGAGAGTTCTGCCGCCTGGGCAGATTTGTAGAGGACTTGTCAGAGGCGACGAAGGCCCGGAGGTTCCGGAAGGGCTTGGTAAAGGAGGTCAAGTCCTACACCAAGAACGCCCGCGGTACTACATTTGAGGAGATACTGGTGGACGCACTAGCTGCAGAGGATGACCTTGAGCTTAGGCTCAAGAGAGGGAGAGACCCAGTTGGGGGTAGTAGCAGCAGCGGAGGCCAGGCCAAGAGGCCTCACTTTCAGTATCAGCAGCCGAGGCAGTTTCAGCCTCAGCCGATTCAGCAGAGGCCGGCCCCTCAGCAGCAGCAGCAGAGGCAGCATCAGCAGGGACAGAGGCAGATTGTTACTTGTGCCTATTGCAAGAAGCCCGGGCATGTAGCCAATGAGTGTCGGAGGAGGCTGGGCCAGTGCCTGAAGTGTGGTTCAGCAGACCATCAGATGAGGAAGTGCCGCGTAGTACGAGCAGGCCCAGGAGGAGGAGCCAGGGCTCCAGCAGGACAGCAGCGGGGACCAGCCCTGCCGACGCAGCAGCAGAGGTTTGTCCAGCACCAGCAGCAGGCCAGGGGAGGTCAGCAGGGGCGAGCTTTCGCCATGGCAGCTGAGGATGCAGAGGCGATAGGAGAGCTGATCGCAGGTTCGATTATTCTCGACTCCAGTCCAGCATTTGCATTGTTTGATTCTGGTGCATCGCATAGCTTCATATCTGTATCTTTTGCGATTAGACACGATATCATAGCTGAATCTTTGCCTAGGACTTACAAGATCACGACCGGGGGTGGCATTATCCTCGTACGTGATGTTTGGAAGGGTCGGAGAGTAGTTTTGGGAGGCCGTGAGTTGGAGGTAAGCCTGCTCGTAATGCCATTGCCGAACTACGATATAGTACTAGGTATGGATTGGTTGAGCAGGCACCACGCCAGCATTGATTGCAGAGGGGGTAGAGTTCTCTTCAGAGCGCCGGGGGAGCCAGAGTTCGAGTACTCCAGACGTCAGGCAGAGCAGAGCAGCGGAGTCTTCTGTGGAGTCTCGGTCGAGGAGCAGACGATTCCACACCCCTTGATAGCAGAGTATATGGATGTTTTCCCGGAGGAGTTGCCGGGACTGCCACCAGACAGGGACATTGAGTTCTCGATAGACTTGGTTCCAGGAGCGGAGCCTATCTCTCAGCATGTCTATCGGGTGAACAACAGCGAGCTGGTGGAGCTGAAGAAGCAAGTGGATGAGCTGCAGGACAAGGGCTTCATCCGCTCGAGTTCGTCGCCATGGGGTACACCAGTGTTGTTTGTGCCGAAGAAGGATGGGTCAGTACGCATGTGTATTGACTATAGGGCACTCAACAACCTCACGATCAAGAACAGATACCCACTGCCGCGGATCGACGATCTGTTTGACCAGTTGAGCGGAGCTCGGGTATTTTCCAAGATTGATCTGAGGTCGGGATATCACCAGGTGAAGGTGAAGGGGGATGATATTCCCAAGACCGCTTTCAGGACGCGGTACGGGCAGTTTGAGTTTTTGGTTATGCCGTTTGGGCTAACCAATGCACCAGCAGTGTTTATGAACCTTATGAACAAGGTGTTCCACCAGTATCTGGATCAGTTTGTAGTAGTATTTATTAATGATATCTTGATATATTCCAAGACTGAGGAGGAGCACGAGGAGCATCTTCGGATAGTGCTGGAGATTCTCAGGAAGGAGCAGCTTTATGGAAAACTCTCCAAATGTGAGTTTTTCTTGGACCGGGTGGATTTCTTGGGGCACGTTATGACTGGAGATGGTATCTCAGTTGACCCCAAGAAGATTGTAGCAGTTGAGGCATGGGCAGCGCCGACTTCAGTTGCAGAGATCAGGAGCTTCCTGGGGCTGGCAGGATATTACCGGAGATTTGTGCAGGATTTCTCCCGGGTTGCAGAGCCGTTGACACGGTTGACCCGGAAGGACACTGAGTATGTTTGGTCAGAGGAGTGTCAGGCAGCTTTTGATGAGTTGAAGAAGCGGCTGACGACAGCTCCGATTCTGACGTTGCCTTCAGGATCAGGTGGTTTCACTATTTATAGTGATGCTTCAGGGAAGGGGCTGGGTTGTGTGTTACAGCAGCACGGGAAGGTGATTGCCTATGCTTCCAGGCAATTGCGTCCCCATGAGAAGAACTACCCTACCCACGACCTGGAGCTGGCAGCAGTGATTTTTGCTTTGAAGCTGTGGAAGCATTATCTATATGGTGAGAGGGTGGAGATCTTCACAGATCACAAGAGCCTAAAGTATGTGTTCACTCAGAAGGAGTTGAACATGAGACAGCGCAGATGGTTGGAGTTGATGAAGGACTTCGACATTGTACTGCAGTATCATCCAGGGAAGGCCAACGTGGTTGCCGATGCCTTGAGTAGGTATCCGACAGCCATGTGTTTGACCATGGATCGGCATTTGCTTGCCGACTTGGAGAGCCTTGGGATTGAGGTGATCGTGCCGGGAGTGCAGATGCAGCTATGGGGGATGCAGATACAGTCAGACTTGATAGACAGGATCAAGGCGGCCCAGTTCGAGGATGTGGCTTTCCAGAGTATCAGAGAGCAGATCAGTATTGGAGTGGGGGATCCTGAGTTCTCACTTGCAGAGGATGGTGCCCTGAGGCACGGTGCCAGGTTATGTGTGCCTAGCGGGGAGCTCAGAGAGCAGATTATGCAGGAGGCCCACAGATCGCAGTACTCTATACACCCGGGTGCCAACAAGATGCACCGAGATCTGCGGGAGCATGTATGGTGGTCAGGAATGAAGCGGAAGGTGTCCCACTTCGTGGCTAGGTGTTTGATCTGCCAGCAGGTCAAGGTGGAGAGGCAGAGGCCCGGTGGATTGTTGCAGCCGCTGTCCATTCTCGAGTGGAAATGGGAGCATATCACGATGGACTTCGTATCAGGATTGCCGCGTACTCCATGAAGGAAAGACGCGATTTGGGTCATCGTTGACAGGTTGACCAAATCGGCCCATTTCTTGCCATTCAAGGTGGGTACGTCTACAGAGAGGCTGGCGGAGATGTATATGCGGCAGATAGTCAGGATTCACGGAGTTTCGGTCAGCATCGTCTCAGATCGGGATAGCCGTTTTACTTCCCATTTCTGGAGGAGTCTGTAAACTAGCTTGGGCACTCAGTTCAAGTTTAGTACTACATACCATCCCCAGACGGACGGACAGTCGGAGCGGACTATTCAGACTCTTGAGGATATGCTGCGGACGTGCGTTCTGGACTTTGGAGGTTCCTGGGAGGATTATCTTCATCTGGTGGAGTTTGCCTACAACAATAGTTTCCAGGCCAGCATTGAGATGTCACCTTTCGAGGCTCTGTACGGGCGTAGGTACCGTACACCCTTATCCTGGGATGATGTTGGTGAGCGAGCCTTGCTGGGGCCAAAGATGATTGTGGATGCGGCCGAGAAGGTGAAGCTCATCAGGGACAGACTTCGCGTGGCGCAGGACAGACATCGGCACTGGGCCGATAGCCACCGGAGGCCCTTGGAGTTTGAGGTACAGATTAGAGTAGGATTAGATTTAGGTTGTTTGATTGTGATTTTTGATCATGTTGTTTATTATTATTAATTGAGACCTTGCTTGTGATTAGGTCGGAGACCAGGTTTTCTTGAGGATATCTCCGACTCGTGGTACGATACATTTCGGTGGAGGCGGAAAGCTTAGCCCGCGCTTCATCGGCCCTTTCGTTATCAGCGGGAGAGTCGGTGACGTGGCTTACAGGCTAGACTTGCCGCCTGCACTTGTGGGGGTCCACAACGTATTTCATGTATCACAGTTGAGGCGGTACGTGGCTGACCCTAGCCATGTGCTCGATCATTCAGAGATAGAGGTTGGGCCTTCTCTCAGCTATCCAGAGCAGCCCGTGGAGATTCTGGATCGACGGGAGAAGGTTCTGAGGAACCAGGTGATACCCTTGGTACGCGTCGCATGGAGGCATCATTCTCCAGGAGAGTCGACCTGGGAGCGGGAGGATGAGATGCGCGAGCGCTACCCTTATCTTTTTGGACCTTGAGGTATACTCTTCTATCCTTCTCAGCAGTTTAGTTTCGCCTTTAATTTCGAGGACGAAATTATTTTAAGGAGGGTAGATTTGTCACTACCACTTTTCTAGCTTGGGGATATTTTGGTCATTTTTGAAATTTTGTGAATTAATTGGAATTATTATTTAATATTTGGACTTATTATAATTAATATGATTTTTGGTGATTTTTGGTGATTTTTAGGAGAATTGATTTTGGGCCTATAGTGGACTTTGACTTGTGTTGACTAGAAGACTAACCTAGTGACTAACCTAGGTTATGGCCACTTAGTTAAGTTAAGTAACCTTGGTTGGACCTAATTTAATGAGGTTTAAGTCATTGGAACTAGGTAGGGGTGATTTGGAGTTGTGTAGGCTAATATGGCTTATGACTACATAAGTCATGATTAAAGACTTAGACTTAATGGCCCATAGGCCCACACCATGAACCAACCCTAACCCTAATCAGCCCATGGCAGCCACTATTGACCCATCACATCCTATTTAATGTCTCCCAAAGTTAGGGCTAGCCTCTCCCTTAGAAATTTATTGCAAGAGAAGAAAGAGGTGAGCTCCCATCTTTAGAAATTCATCATAAATCCATCTTTATTCCTTTTTAACCCAAACAAATTGCATTGGGTTCTAAATTCTACCTACTTTCTGTTGGTAATTAATAATCTCAGATTTGGAGAGATTTGGAGGAGTTCCACCATTGGGAAGAACCCCACTCTTTGAGCTTTTTGGGAGGATTTGATACATAGAGGTAACTCTCCATTCCCACCATGAAATTCTGGTTTAAGTGCATGAATAGGGAGCCCTAGACCTAACCTAACTATAGGAATAGGAATCCCTAGGGTTTCGTGTCGTTTCGTGTCCTAACAGGACACGTATCAGAGTCTCAAGACAGGTGTTTGTGTAAATGTCTCAATGAGACTTTCTGTGCTATTTTTGAATTGTATTTGAATGTAAATTTAGTTTTTAATATCGCTTATCCAATTTTGTAACTCTGAGATGTTATCGTGTTGGTGTCGTGTCGTTTGGACGCCCGCACACACGCACTTGGACACGCGCGCGCGGGGCTACAGTGATCCCCTGCTCATCGAGCGCTCCACAGGACACGACACGATTTGGTTTGACACGAAATTTTGTGGGTGGCTAGGGGCATCGTCTGCCACCCCACATATAAAATTTCACGACCTCTCGTGGTCGGGTTGGTGAGATATCGACCACGCACGGGAAAGACACTGTTACTGCGCACAGATTTATTGGCCACTGACACGGCTTCACAAATATGGACACGGCACACCCTGACACGATTCAGGGTGTCAAGCACCTAGCCCTACCCTAGGCGCACCCCCTTGCTTGAACACGAGGCTTGGGGAGGCCTGTGTCAGGTGCACGACACGCGTGCACCCCCGCACGAGACTGTCCAGCCTCTGTGCACTGTTTTGCCCGTTTGGGTTTTGCTTAATACTGGACACGTTTGTGTCCACAAGTATGGACACAAAACACTTGTACAACACGTATATATTGTGTATACTTATTACGAACCTTTAGATTGATGTTTAATTTAGTTTTGGTTGATTAAATCCCCCTTCCCATGTCATTCCTGATTCATGTATCAAAACATTTTTTTTCCAGTTTTTAAAATGGAATTTTGCATCGATTTTTACTCATTTTGAACTGTTAGATTCATAGTTTTTAACCCCTAACATATTCACCAATGTTTTGTGTATTGGTATGTGGATTTTGGGGTCATATGGGGGTGGTTTGGATTCAAATCCTGGGCTCCCAATTTCTGGACTGATTTTATGAGTTTGGGAGTTACCATGAGTTGTTGAACCTTGATTCAAGATATAAACCTGAGATAAAAACCTGGAATTTCACTTGAGAGTGTGACCCAATTCTGAATTTGCATGGGACTGTTGAGTTGTTTCCCTTTTGTGTTCATGAGCCATTGAACATGAGTTTTGAATATGTTTTGTAACTGTATGTTTTTAACATAAAAATCTGAGATTTTGTTTGGGAACTGTTTTGTTGTGAAAACTGGGATTTGAATCCTGTTTTCCTTGTTTTGTTTCCCTTGGTTGCTGTCAGAATTTCAAGGATTGATTTCCCTTCCTTTTCATGTAATGTAGCAGTTATCACTTATGTGTTGAATCCATAAACCAAAATCTGAGTTTCCCTTTTATCCCATT
Source organism: Iris pallida (assembly GCA_029216955.1). Taxonomy (NCBI): domain Eukaryota; kingdom Viridiplantae; phylum Streptophyta; class Magnoliopsida; order Asparagales; family Iridaceae; genus Iris; species Iris pallida. The sequence continues at coordinate 480,598 of JANAVB010020000.1, forward strand.
TCTAACTGTTACTTAGTACTGAAAATCTGTCACTTGACTTTTAGGTGTAACATGTGAGTAGTTAATGCTTGACATTCCTTCTCCCTTTCTAATTTGGTATTAAATATCTGAATTTGATTCATGATAGAATAGGCTATCACTTAGTTGTACTGTCATATTGCACACACACATCCACTCTCATTTCCTTCACTGTTTTCCCTCTTCACACACATACACATACACTTTTGCACTTGAATGCCCTTTCTATGTTTGTATACTTTTAGGTAGATTCATATATGGTATGTAGTGTACCCATTAGCCTATGGGTCTTCTAAGTTAATTCCCTAGTTCATGTGTGTGACTCATATATATGTATATATATATATATATATATATATATATATATATATATATATATATATATATATATATTAGTCTTCTCTTGTAAATGTGTGATTGTATATAAATATCATTAAGTTGGCCTATGGTATGTCTACTAGACTAGTGGGCCTAGAATTGACTTGTGTAGTCTAGTTAGACTTAGAAATGGCTTGTTAGACCTAGTTAGACTAGTTTGACTTAGGTTTGACTTGGTTGACCTAGTTTGACTTCTAGGGTTGACCAAAGTTGACCAAGAGTTGACTTTGGCCTAGATTGACTTAGAATCATGTAAAATGCATAGTAGGACTCCATTTCACTATTCTGGACTTGTTGTGACTTGTGCTGTTCTGTTTAGGAGCCAGACACCACTCCTTGGACAGTACGATTCATATCGGACACTCAGATACAGGCGAGTACATTCTCTGATCATTTCATATCTTGCTTAGAATTATTTTCTGCAGTAGATTACTTTACTTGTACTGTCACGACGGTCACACGGATTGGTACTATGGATCCTTTCTTGAGATGTTATCCTTAGGGAGCATCGGGTACTACGTGTTCAGTGCGTTTCACTTACGTGGCGTATCACTATGCTCTTGGTTCACTTGATTACTTGTGACATGTACCCTCATGATCACAGAGTCTCTTGAATCCTACACAGTTGGGTAACCCCCAGACTCCCCATTTATGGGACATCCATGTATCCCACTTCACGGGCCTTGCATGGAATCATATAACATAACCTGGCTGGATCCTTGTATATTGATTGGGGGTACGGGGGAGTAGAAGTGGACATGTAAATAATACACCCGTAGTATCTTCTTTGAATCATTCCGTAGTGTCTTCATTGAATCATCCCAGACCATTTACATGTTCATGTTGTACTCTGACTCACTAGTCACTGCTAGTTCTCTATGTATAGTAGATATTCTATTACAGCTCTTCCTGTTTTATATACTGTTTTTCTTTCAGTACATGTATCTTACTTTACTGCTTGTTCATATTTTCTAACCTGCTATGAATTGTTGAGATGTACTGTGCTCGCTTCTGTCCTGACTGGACCTGTTGAAAATATTACAGAGGACGAGGAGGAGGCTGGCTTGGACACCTACTACGGGGCAGCCCTAGATGACACCTGTGAGCTGGACCCTCAGGAGGATCCAGCAGTAGCTGAGGACTTTCCCCCGACAGCCTAGACTAGATAGTTAGGCTTTTATCTATTTGTAGTTGGATCATGTTTTAGCTAGACTCTTATTTGGAGATCAGTTTGTATATTCTTCCATCTGAGACTTGTATTGTGGATTGCTGGATTATCTTAGACTATTTCATCTCTTTATTTCCTTGAGTTCTATTTCATATCGTGCTATCTTTTCCTTAGCTGTGATTGAGTTGTTATTACTTTGTTACCCCGTTCGGGGAGTATATACTGCTTAGAGATAAACTGTTAGATGTTGAGACCTAGGACAGCGTTCTACCGCCGACACTGCGGCGTAGGCTGGACGTATTCACGTCTCGTGCCCTTACTCTAGGGTGCGGGTCGTGACAGTTGCAGTATATCGGTATCGTCGGTATTTGTGCCCCAACCACTGAAAGATCATACGTGAACTCCCGAAGCCATTCTGCTTTCTCTGCTGCGGTATCAAGTGCAAAGAACTCAGATTCTATGGTTGACCGCGAGAGCATAGTCTGCTTTTTTGAATTCCACGATATAGCAGCTCCACCCATTGTGAAAATGTAACCACCTGTAGACCTCTTGCTCTCCACTTCTGAGCATCAGCTGGCATCACTGAAGCCTTCCACTACCGACTGATCTCCGCTGTAGTGCAGTGCATATGTCTGAGTCTTCTTGAGATATCTCATAACCCATTTCACAGCTTTCCAGTGCTCAATGCCTGGATTGCTCGTGAAACGACTCAGCATTCCCATGGCGAAAGCTATGTCAGACCTTGTGGTAGTAGTAGTATATATTAAACTCCCGATTACGCTTGCATACTCCAGCTGCTTGACGCTTTCTCCTGAATTAGGCTTCAGCTTCAGATCACACCTGTACGGCGTATCAATCCCTGGAAGATCCTGATACCCATAACGAGTGATCATCTTCTCAACATAATGAGACTATGACAGCGCTAGTCCAGTGTCTGTCCGAATGATCTTGATCCCTAAGATCACATCATCTTCCCCCAAGTCCTTCATAATGAACTTGTTCGAGATGAACTTCTTTATCTCCGTGACACTGCCCATATCCGTACCTAGGATCAGCATGTCATCCACGTACAGACAAACAATCACACCTCTTCTATCAACGAACGTCGTGTAAACACACTTGTCCGTCTCGCTGACCATGTAGCCATTTGACATTATAACCTTGTCAAATTTCTCATGCCACATCTTGGGAGCATGTTTAAGATCGTACAAGGATTTTACCAACTTGCAGACTTTGTCTTCAAGACCCTTGACGACAAATCCCTTTGGCTGTTACATGTAAATCTCTTCGGTCAGCTCGCCATTTGGGAAAGTCGTTTTCACATCCATCTGATGTGTCACTATTTTATGTATTACCGTGAGAGAAATCGACATTCTGATGGTAGTCATTCGAGCTACTGGAGGATATGTGTCAAAGTAGTTAATCCTCTGCTTCTGAGAAAACCCCTTGGCTACCAACCTAGCCTTGAACTTGTCAATAGTTTCATCTGATTTCATCTTTTTTTTGAAGATCCATTTGTATCCGATGGGTTTCGCTCCTTCAGGAAGATCAACCAACACCCAAGTGTTATTTGAGGTGATGGAATCAATTTTATTGTCAATCGCCTCCTTCCAGAAAACTACGTCTCTGGTCTTCATTGCCTCATCATAGGTAAGCGGATCTTCTTCCACATGATAGGTGACAAAGTCATTTCTGAAGTCCTTCGGCCTCCTCACACGCTTCGCTGATGACTCAGCAAGTTCTGGTTCAACCATTGTTTCAACAACAACATCTTCTTGGACTACTTCTTCATTGAAAACTTCAGTTTCTTGCGCACCCTCATTGTTCTCCGGTATATCCGCGAGAACAATATTCTTGTACCTTGCAAATTTGTCTTCAAAATATTCTGTGTCACGAGATTCATTGATATGATTTGACTCAATATCAAGAAATCTCCGAGCATCACTTTTCTCGGCATACCCCAAGAAGATCGTCTTTGTAGTCCTTGTCCCAAGCTTTTGAATCTTCAAATCTGTAAGCTTAACATATGCCAGACACCCGCACACTCGAATGACATTCATGTTAGGTCTGACCTTGAACCATCGTTCATGAGGAGTAATGTCTGAAGTTGCATGAGGCACTCTATTTAGAATAAAAGTGACCGTCAATGCAGCTTCTTCCCAGTAGCACTTTGGAAGACCCACAGTCAACAGTATTGAGTTAATCATTTCTGTTAACGTTATGTTCTTCCTCTATGCCACTCCGTTTGATTGAGGAGAGTACAGAGCCGTAGTCTCATTGACAATTCCATGTTCGTTGCAGAATGATGCGAATTTATGATACCTGTACTCTCCACCTTGATCACTTCTTATTATTTTGAGTTGTTGTCCAGTCTGCCGCTCATCTTTGACTCTGAACTCCTTAAACTTCTCGAATGCTTCGTCTTTAGCCTTCAGCAAGTAGAAGAACGCATACTTTGAGAAGTCATCGATAAAGGTTATGAAATACTTCATCCCGGCCTTTGTAGAGAATTGTTTGAAGTCACATATATCGGAGTGTACCAACTCCAGAAGATCTGTACTTCGATAAATCCGAGGAAAGGGTTTCCTTGTGATCTTCGTTTGAGCATAAACTTCACATTTCTCTACCTTACCTCCACACTTGGAGATAAGTCCTAAACTAGACATTTTATTTATTCGTTTATAATGAACATGTCCTAGCCGATTATGCCACAACTCAAGAGTATAAGCAGAAGTAGTGCTTGCATTAATTACATTGGACTGATTTACAAGCTGAATTTTGAACATTCTTTTGGTATAAAAAGCTTTCCCGAAATATGTTCCCTTAATAGATATCACCATCTGGCCAGCATTGATGTCCATCCTGAGGCCTGCATTACAGAGTAGGCCTCCCGAGATCAGGTTCCTTGCAATAGCAGGTACATGCTTCACACCTTGAAGCGTCAGAGACTTCTTCGAAGTCGGCTTCAAAACTATCGTCCCGATCCCGAGCACTTCAGCTTGTGCCTTGTTTACCACCATAACCACTTCAGAAGTTGGTGTATAGGTGGTAAACCACTCCTTGCTGGAGCAGACATAGCAAGTAGCGCCTGTGTCTACCTACCAGTCAGAATCAGCCCCAATCGCAGGTGTAGTGCCCCGTCCCTACATCGTGTCCCGTACTCCATCTACGGGGTGCACGAGAAAGGAACATTATCGCTATCGATTCGGTCGAGACCGATAGGTCCGGATCGATCGAGTCGATCGAACGAGAACGGTTGAATTAAGATCCATTCCCCGTTATGGAATGGCTTCTTCGGAACCAAGTCCCATATTCAGCGAGTAGCACCTCGAGGATTGACTCTGCGACTGAGTCGGGAGAGACCTCCCGTTGCTCTGCTTTTTACGCCGCTTGTGTTGGTTTTGGCTTTGGTTTTCTGAATGCGTTTTCGTGAATATTTTTGATGGTTTTCATGGCTTGCATTTCGAAATCGCATTTCTTATCGAACTTCTTGTATAATACAGTGTTCTTATCGGTTGCTTGTGCGATTTCAGGTAATCGCGTAGGCGACGTCTAGCGCGACCAACCAGTCTCTCGCCTCAAGCAAAAAACTCAAGGTGAGTGGCTGACCTCCTTCGTCTCGACCCTCTATTTCAAAATGAGAACTCGGGTAATGATATCAAAATTGAATGATTCGCTTGAAGAATACAAGTCCTATGTGCTAGTAGAGAAAAAGAGATGTGTTGTGTAGAAAAGAGATAGAATTATTTTAGGCTTGCAAAACAACCAAGTAAACGAATTGGTTACATAACAAGCCCCAACGGTACCCCAAAATATACTTTGTTAACCTATCACGGTCATGGACAACTTGTCGACAAGGGCGATGGTTTCTTCGAGCGACAACCCGGGGCCACGGGACCGACTCGGCCTAGGAAGAAACAGGTTATAGCCGAGCTGGGTATGAAGCAACCGGTAATACGGAGACTTGCATCGGAGCTCGCAACTTGCGTTACAAGGGTCCCGTTTACCAGGCTATGTCCAGGATGGCTAGTTAATGCCAGTGACCTCCACATCAAATACTTGATATAAATTGTTATCAACTAACAGGGAAGGTGATGGTAAGTTCTATGTTGCATGGTGCGCTCTGCCGAGGGAAATTCTGGTGTAACTTACTTGGGTTATATTTCGTCAAAATGCTTCGTATGAAAATATCTAGGATGGCTAGAAAGACCACTAAAAGCAAGTTGGATAATTTTATCTAAATTCTTGAACCAAATGAGAGCCTGGAAATTAATTAGCCACTCTCCAGTACATGTTGATTGTACTGATTCTCGCTCTCTCTACAGGTGCGATAAATCGGGAGAAGCGTGCTACGTGAAGGGAGGCAACGCTCGTGTGTTTTGAAACTTCGTTCGTGCGGTCGAAGCTTGGATCAAACCTTTTGAAGACTCCGCTGTTGAAGATCAGAAGACAGATGGAGCGACTTCCCACCATCTCAGGTGGTTTTGTAATTCTGGTTGTATAATCAAGGGATGAATGTATGTAATGGCTATCTCATCAATGTTTATTTTATAATGGAGTTAGTTTGTAAAAAGCCTGCACGGCACCATTTTATCGAGTCTGTAAAATGATGTTCATAATCAATAAAGCTTAAGTTTCCTTCTTTATAATGTGTGTTCAATTTACTCTGCGCATTCTCTTGTTGTTATGTTTCGGATAACCTTATGACTATGCCTTGTGCGAGCGCAATTTAGGTTCGCACGACATCACGCCTGGAGGACGACTATCGATTCTACGGAATCGGGGCGTGACATAATGGTATCAAAGCACGGCTTTACGTCCTTGGCCTCCAGTGTCGAGTTTCTAGTCTCAAAATTGTTGGTCTCGTGTCGATGAGATATGTCGTTCCATACGAGTGAGTCCGTAATAAGTTTTATGACTAATGTATTTTTGCCTTCAAAAATCCCAGAAGGTGCGACGGTGAACGTGGCGACGAACGAATAAAGTGCTTAGAGCGACTCGAGTAGCTCGAGGTCCGGACCCTCTAACGATGCCATGGAAAGGATGTCGTATATGCTGGAAGCGCAACAACGATAAGCTCAGGAGAGTCAACGCCTGAATGAGCAACATCTACGGGAGACGGAGGCACGCCAGACCCAGTTCGAGGCCCGATTCGATGCACAATTCAAGTTACAGCAGAAGCAGCTCGATACTCTTCAGCAGATAGTTTAAATAGTTATGGCCAACAACAACAACTCTGCGACAACCCATGCCGTAACCGAGCCTGCGGCCAGACAAAGTGAAGTCGAACCGGAGGTACCCGAGCCTATGCCTGCAGCACCGAGAAGTTCCAACTTCGACGTGTCAAAATTCACAAAGAGCGTCTGTACTTCCTTCTGCAGTACTGAAGACCCTTCGTTGGCGATCGATTGGTGGAGGAGTTAGATGACCGGTTCGAGCTTCTGGGCGTCGATGAGTCTAAGAAAGTCGCATGCGCTCAACTTCTACTCCGATTGAACGTGCACGACTGGTGGGCCATGCAAAAGCGAGCAATCAGACGCGACGACGAGACAACAGAAATTTCTTGGGCCACCTTCGGAGAGGCGTTCGAGATCGAGTACCTTTTCGAAGCCGTTCGACAAGAGAAGGAGAATGAATTTATGCAGCTAAGGCAAGGAAATATGACGGTACGGCAATATGCAGTAGAGTTCAACAAGTTAGCCAAATTTGCTGGAGAATTTTTGCCTTCCCTGGCGAGTCGTGCTCGACCATTCGAAGTGGGTCTACGTCCATCTATTTACGCCCATGTGTCTGTTCCGAAATACAAAACGATGAGGGAGTCTCTCAACCACGCCCTCCGCCTTGAACGCCAATACCCTCTAGGTGCTGCCGGTGATGTGCATACCTACAATCACAAATGCCCTAGCCACGCGGGAGGAAACAACGTGACCAAACGTCCGAACAATGGACAATAAGACGGATATCAAGGGCATAATCCATGGCTTTACTGCATCCGTTGTCGCCAGTCCGGTCACACTGTCGTCGATTGTCGGATACCAGAAGATGGATGCTGGAACTGTGGCAAGAACGGCCATGTTCATGATGATTGTCTAGCCAGAAGGCCGAACCCAACGGTGCCCCAACAGCACCGTCCAATGGTGCCCCAACAGCACCATCCAGGGAATCAAGTCCCAGCGCCTCGAGCCCATCAACCCGTACCGTAAAATGGCCAAGACCGTCGGCCCAATGCCTAGGGCCGTGTCTACGCCATGACTCGAGATGAAGTGCTTGCATCAGATATTGTCGTGACAGGTATACTAAACTTTAATAATGTGCCTGCTTGTGTACTATTTGATTCAGGCGCATCGCATAGTTTTATATCGGCGGACTTTGCCGTCGAGCACAAATTTCCTGTAATATCATTAGATCTCGACCTTAGCGTAAGTACACCTTCGGAAACACCAATACTCACAAACTTAGCCTACGCCAACGGGATTATCTGTATCGACGGTCAAAAGATCGGTCTTGACGTGATAGTTCTAGACATGAAGGACTGTGACATCATTCTGGGAATGGATTGGCTCGGGCCGTGCAACGCAACCAAAGACTGCGCCGGAAAGACGGTCACCTTCCGCATACTAGGAGTGCCTGAAATCTACTTTTTGTGTGGTGAGGCGTCGTCGACCTGTATGCTGATCTCGGCAATTTTTGCTCGGAGGATGCTGCATTCTGGGTGCGAAGGCTATTTGGCGTCCGTTCGAGACACGCGACAGGATGGTGCAAATGCTGGTCAGACCGACGTTGTGGCAGAATTTCCGTTGTGTTCCCGGACGAGCTACCCGGCATGCCTCCCGATCGAGAAATCGAGTTCAGCATCGATACATTCCCCGATACTCGACCGATTTCCAAGGCCCCTTACAGAATGGCCCCCGCCGAGCTGAAGGAACTTAAGGTCCAGTTACAAGATTTGCTTGACAAATGGTTCATCCGGCCTAGTATTTCACCGTGGAGAGCGCCCGTGTTGTTCGTAAAGAAAAAGGATGGGTCTATGCGTCTGTGCGTCGATTATCGAGAGATGAACAAGGCTACCATCCGGAACAAATACCCATTGCCCCGCATAGACGACCAATTTGATCAATTGTAAGGCTCCTCGGTATTTTTGAAGATTGATCTCCGCTGAGGCTATCATCAACTCAAGATCAAGTCAGACGATGTGTAAAAGTCAGCCTTTCGCACTCGGTACGGCCACTACGAGTTTTTGGTGATGCTATTTGGCCAAACGAATGCCCCCGCCGCCTTCAAAGATCTGATGAATCGGGTATTTTGACCCTTTCTTGATAAATTCGTAGTAGTCTTTATTGTCGATATTCTCGTCTACTAGAAGGATAGGGCGCAGCATGCAGAATATCTGTGGACCGTCCTCCAGACACTTCGAGAGAATCAGTTGTATGCAAAGCAGAGTAAGTGCAAATTTTGGCTAAGCAGCGTATCCCTTCTTGGTCACATCATTTCGTCCGAAGGTATTACAATCGATCCAAAGAAAGTGGAAGCTGTTGCTGATTAGAAGCGGCCTACATCTGCTAGTGAGACTCAAAGCTTTCTTGGTTTGGCGGGATACTATCGACGCTTCGTGAAAGACATCACAAAGATTGCATCGCCATTGACTCGCCTCACTCAAAAGGGAGTCGTGTATGAGTGGTCGGATGACTGCGAAGCTTCCTTCCAGGAGCTAAAGCAGCGACTAATTTTGGCTCCTATGCTCGCACTTCCAGATGGGCCAGAGGGTTTTCAGATATTCAGCATTGCTTCAGGCCAGGTCTTGGGATGTGTGCTCATGCAGCGAAACAAGGTGATATCCTTCGCCTCCAGACAGTTGAAGCCGCACGAGAAGAACTATCCTACACACGACTTGGAGCTAGCGGCGATTGTGTTCGCATTAAAATTGTGGCGTCACTATATATATGGCATGGCGTGCGTGATCTATACCGACCACAAGAGCCTCAAGTATGTCTTCACCCAGAAGGAATCGAACTTACGACAGAGGCGCTGGCTCGAACTAATCAAAGACTATGACTTGACGATCGACTACACTCCGGGCAAGAAAAATGTTGTGGCGGACGCTCTGAGTCAAAAGTATCTTGTCTCGCTATCCATCAACCACATACTACTATGGGATCTAGAAGAAATGGGTATCGACCTCCGGGTTCGATTCAGGGATGTACGGTTGGCACAAGTACAGTTAGAGCCGAGTTTGCTGGAAAAGATCAAGACCGCTCAGAAGGATGATCCGTACCTGAAGAAAATGCGCGAAAGAATTTCGACTGGTAGTACGACCGACTTTACGGAAGATAAGACCGACGTGCTGAGATTGAATGGCCGATTATGTGTTCCGGATGATTCAGAACTACGAAAAGAGATATTGTCGGAGGCGCATTATGCAAAATATACCTTGCATCTAGGCAGTACCAAGATGTATAAGGACCTCCGTACGACCTTCTGGTGGCACGGGATGAAGAGAGATGTGGCTCTCTTCGTGTCACAATGCATGGCCTGTCAGCAGGTGAAAGCTAAGCATTAGAGACCGGACGTGGAGATGCAGAACCTTGCTATTCCAGAATAGAAATGGGATCATGTCACTATAGACTTTATTGTTGGCCTGCCAAAGATACCACGGGAGAGCGACGCCATCTGGGTCATCGTCGATCGACTAACCAAGTCAGCGCACTTCATTGCCATTAAAGTTACTTGGAGCGTTGATCGTCTGGCATAGATTTATCTTGATGAGATAATACGGCTGCACGAAGTTTAGTATCCATCGTCTTTGATCGGGATTCACGATTCATGTTGTAATTCTGGAGTAGCCTTCAGTCGGCGCTGGGTACCAAGTTACAGTTCAGCTCAGCTTACCATCCTTAGATCGACGGCCAAACAGAGCACGTTAATCAGATTCTCGAAGACATGCTACGACTCTGCGCAATTGACTTCAAATCAAGCTGGGACGTCCATCTACCGCTGGCGGAATTTGTATATAACAATAGCTACCAATCCAGTATCCAAATACACCGTATGAAGCTTTGTACGGCCGGAAGTGCAGATCGTCCATTTGCTGGGATGAAGTCGAGGAACGGCAGATACTCGGCCCAGAGCTGGTGGAACAGACTGTGGCAAAGGTCAAGCTAATTCGGAAAAGACTGAAGATTGCACAAAGTCGGCAAAAGAGCTACGCCGACACCCATAGAAGACCCTTTGAGTTCCTGTCACGCCCCAGAACCAGAATACTGGAGAGCGGGGGAATGACTCAGCCAGCTACGTATTACGGGTAGATGAATACCGTATAATATGATCAATGCTGTCTAAAAGATGAGGGGGTGCATACTACATGAAAGTCTCACTATGGTCATTTCACCTCTATTGTCTCAATCATTCAAATAAGAAATAGAAATAGAGAACATGTAAGATAAAGCAGTAAGGCGTCCCAAACGCTCAGTCAAAATGTTCTTGATATCTGGCTTTACAAAACATAGCCAGATGATGTAGCAAAGTGTACACAATTGTTATCAGCTGCAGTCCGACTTAATTACAATTATGTAAAAGTAAGTACAAGACAATCCGACTAACATGTCGGTGCCAAACGACAAGGTATTAAGTAAATAACACAATGAGCGGGGAAGTAAGGAACCCACTCGAGTCCTCCTGTGATCATCCCTCTAGTATTGACCATCTTGGAGGTGGAAGTAAGCTGAGTCCTCGGGGACCGGCTCTAAATCTGGTCATACAAAACCAGAGAGGTTAGACCTCCAATAGCAAGTACCACAAGGGAGCACGATATGAGGAATTAAAATCCGTAATAAGAAAATATGATAAGTAGATCTCTGTTTGCCACGGGGATTCACATAACATCACGACACTTCGAATCAACCTCCCAACCAAACAAGGACAGAAGTTGGTCCGTCATGCCCTGACATTCTGATCATCTCAGTTAGGTAACAGAGTAGGTACAGTACACAAATAAATCAATTTAAACGGCCATACAACTACTACGGCTTGCTACTGTGAGTTCCAAGTTATCCTGGAATTATGCAATAAAGGATTCCTCAGTTCTTACTATGTACAAGCAAGGCTAGTTTACCCGGTCAATCAATTGCGCCAATCATGAATTAGACGAGTCCCAGCGGGACGTCCGTCATCAATATACAATATACAATAGATAATATAACCAGATACCGCTCCCTGCCCGTGTGGCAGATTTGCAGTATCTGTGGGGACCAACCGGCCTGTCGGGCACTACTAGTCCCAAGAGGGCTGCCATGTAAGAACTCGGGAATCCATTCTCTCCATGCAATCATTATTTTATTTAACTTAATAGTCTCTACATTGAGTGAAATCCCATGCCGTGGATCATGGTGTCACGCCCCGATCCCGCTAGGGTCGTCCGTCTTGCTTGGATCCCTGCGGGATCGATCGTCCTCGCTAAGGCGTGATGCCGTGCAAGCCTAAGTTGCGCTTGCACAAGGCCATGTACCTGCACAAAAACAACTAGTCAAGCAAAAACACACGTACGCACCCATTCGTCAAGCAAAACACATGCACGCACCCATTGCAGAAAACCAAATGTTGGACACAGAGATTTGAAATAGAAATACTCATTTTATTCATAGCTTGATAGGAATACAAGTACAAAGCTTTGCAACTCAGATTTGCCTTATAATTTGGCTACAAGATTCTCTTTGAACTACTCTTTTGAAATTAGCCACAATGCCCATACATGATATCCTTTATTACAAGCTGGAATTGAAAGACACCTTCAAAGGAAATGAAAACTGGAAACTTGCAATTGACTGAAAGTAAACTTCGAGGCGAATCCACGAGCTCTACTGGGCTAGACGAGCTTTGGTGCCTCACTTGAAATCCCCCTGTCTCCTTTTGCTTTCTGAAAAGGATGCCCACAACGTGGGTCAGTACACATCATGTACTGGCGAGCAGCTTTTGGCCGAACTCGCAAATCTCTGCACTAAATCAATATGTTGAGCTAACATTTACTAGTGATCTTTCTACTTGTCTAGGTTCTTTTTAACAATTCATAAGAACATGATAGGCAGAATATATCATAGCAACTTACCCTCATCGGCAGTCATCCCTGCACAAAACCACGTTAGCACAATTTGCATAATGAGTAATTCATGATTTATTCTTGCAGATATTGAAGTTGTCATTTGGGTCATGCAGGTGGACTATTCTACATGTTGGTCCATGGATTTTTCCCATGATTAGCCGCTGTGACTCTTTGTTCAGCTCGTCGCTAAGGACACAGATATTCGGCTACACTTTTAACATGGGTCCTTGCACCCAGTGTGCTCATAATCTCTCCTAGGCCGAGCGGTTCCAGGTGCCCCCAGATACCACCCGAGAGACAAATAATTCCTTGTATACAAGTTGTCCGAGACCAAATACATGCTCTAGCCGTTCTATCAGATGAGACACACTTGGACTTATGCACAGGTATACGACACGTTTGATTTGTGCCTTCAGGTTTATCTCAACACGTACAAGTTCGTCTGTACATGTCTACATTTCAAGCATACTGATGACAAGCAGATGATCATTCTTATCGAGCAGATAGAGTAGCAACACATATTCTTGCATTTGATTCAATTCAATTATCTTCTCTTATCTTTTGTGGAGGTGGTATCGTTGATCATTGGGACAAGGCAACAGAGTAGACTAGAGATCATTTTTCTTAGGCGTACAGATCAATGTTTGTTCGGTTGAAGCAACTCACCGAGATGAATCTTAGTTGAGAGAAGGAGGGACTTCACGCGCCGTTCACGAACAATTCACGCGGCCTACAATGGCACCAACAGTTGATTAGCATACTTCGTCTCTTTCTCTCAAGATTCAGAATGAATGCGAAATGCGATGAAAGCGAACAATGAAAACCAATCATCGAAAACCAACACGAAAATGCATTCATCAAAACCAAGCAGCGAAGAGAAAACATTCAGCAAAACTCTTGGATTCATTTCAATAGAAGCCAATCCATCAATTGGAAAGGTTTATTGCATTTCATCCGTGATCAATCGATACCGACAAAGATTTCACCAAGTACTCAGTTCATGACTGAGTCAACAAGCCATAGGTATTACATAGTGGACCGCAAGGAGCGGGGCACTACATAATAACCCACCGAGAAAAAGTTTTGTCCTCAAAACTTAAGAAACAAAACTCACCTCCACTATTGTTGCATTCTGGGTCAAGCAACGTGGAGAGATTGAAGACGCGTCCATTAATCCGCTGCGGCTGGTTCTGCGGATTGTCTCGAAGGGGCGGTGGGCCTGGCAGCTGCCCACGCTCTTTAGTGTCGTCTCTATTTCGATTTCTCTTCGAACAATTTCGGATGGCGTGACCTTGTTGGCCACAACGAAAACAAGCGTGGTTTGCGGAACGACAGTCCTCCTTGGTGTGTCCATGCTTTCCACAGTGACTGCATACCAAACCTTTCACAAAGCGACATTCTTCACCCGCATGTCCTCGTCGACCGCAGTAGGAACAGATTGTCTCATTTCGTGGTTCCCCATCGGTCTTTTTCTCTCCGTCATGATTTCTCTTGGCGGGCTGATTCCGACTGTTCGGCGCTTTGTTGGACGCTTTCTTCTGCTCGAACTGTTCCACCTGAAGTACCGCCTCAAAGGCTTGAGAATAGGACCCGCATTCTCGATTCAACACACTTAACTGAATGTCATAATTCAGACCATCAACGAATCGATTTATGCGAGACTGTTCCGTGGGGAGCCAAGCAGCGGCAAAATTTGCCAACTTAGCAAATTCAGATTCATAGTCCTTTACGGACATATCCCCCTGTTTCAGTGTGATGAAGTCATCCTCCATCTTCTTGCTCATGGCTCGAGGCAGATATTGATCCAGAAACGCCTTCTTGAACAAGGCCCACGAGAGCTTTCCATTCCTAGCCGTTGCGAGCAGCGCCGGCTTCTTCGCCTTCCACCAGTCCTTCGCCCGCAGCCGTAGGAGCATAACGGCACAGACTACCTTTTTGCTACTTGGAACTCCTATGAACGCGAACAGAGTCTCTATTTTATCAATCCAGTCCATCACCTTGTCGGGTGACGTCCTGCCTTGAAATTCCGGAGGTTTCGCGTCCAAGAAGTCCTTTGGCCTAAAGACAGTGTGCCTTTGCGCCGGCTGGGGCTCATCACCCTCTACGGGCTCGATCTCGGGCGTTTCCATTGGTTCCGTCGCTGCGGTGGCATCTCGATTTGTCGCAAGTGCCGTGACAAGCTGGGTCAGGGCATCCAACTGCTTTTGTTGGGCATCCGCTCGGGCCTCATGTATCTGATTTCTTTCCTCATTGTCCTGTCTCTGTAACTCCAACATTGTCATGATGCGTTCTACCGCATCGGTCGAGCCAGATGGTCGAGGAGGAGCCATTTCTCTACAAAATAGTGTAACTTCTGTCAGTCTCATAAAATATTATGGACTTATTGTATGGGGCATTGGTTTTCATAACCCAAAATCCGGACACTTTTGAAAGCCGTCAAAGTACTTTATATACTTTTTGAAAACGATATTTGCAAGAGGCCAAGGACGTAAAACCGTGCTCTGATACCACTTTGTCACGCCCCGATCCCGCTAGGGTCGTCCGTCTTGCTTGGATCCCTGCGGGATCGATCGTCCTCGCTAAGGCGTGATGCCGTGCAAGCCTAAGTTGCGCTTGCACAAGGCCATGTACCTGCACAAAAACAACTAGTCAAGCAAAAACACACGCACGCACCCATTCGTCAAGCAAAACACACGCACGCACCCATTGCAGAAAACTAAATGTTGGACACAGAGATTTGAAATGGAAATACTTATTTTATTCATAGCTTGATAGGAATACAAGTACAAAGCTTTGCAACTCAGATTTGCCTTATAATTTGGCTACAAGATTCTCTTTGAACTACTCTTTTGAAATTAGCCACAATGCCCATACATGATATCCTTTATTACAAGCTGGAATTGAAAGACACCTTCAAAGGAAATGAAAACTGGAAACTTGCAATTGACTGAAAGTAAACTTCGAGGCGAATCCACGAGCTCTACTGGGCTAGACGAGCTTTGGTGCCTCACTTGAAATCCCCCTGTCTCCTTTTGCTTTCTGAAAAGGATGCCCACAACGTGGGTCAGTACACATCATGTACTGGCGAGCAGCTTTTGGCCGAACTCGCAAATCTCTGCACTAAATCAATATGTTGAGCTAACATTTACTAGTGATCTTTCTACTTGTCTAGGTTCTTTTTAACAATTCATAAGAACATGACAGGCAGAATATATCATAGCAACTTACCCTCGTCGGCAGTCATCCCTGCACAAAACCACGTTAGCACAATTTGCATAATGAGTAATTCATGATTTATTCTTGCAGATATTGAAGTTGTCATTTGGGTCATGCAGGTGGACTATTCTACATGTTGGTCCATGGGTTTTCCCCATGATTAGCCGCTGTGACTCTTTGGTTCAGCTCGTCGCTAAGGACACAGATATTCGGCTACACTTTTAACATGGGTCCTTGCACCCAGTGTGCTCATAATCTCTCCTAGGCCGAGCGGTTCCAGGTGCCCCCAGATACCACCCGAGAGACAAATAATTCCTTGTATATAAGTTGTCCGAGACCAAATGCATGCTCTAGCCGTTCTATCAGATGAGACACACTTGGACTTATGCACAGGTATACGACACGTTTGATTTGTGCCTTCAGGTTTATCTCAACACGTACAAGTTCGTCTGTACATGTCTACATTTCAAGCATACTGATGACAAGCAGATGATCATTCTTATCGAGCAGATAGAGTAGCAACACATATTCTTGCATTTGATTCAATTCAATTATCTTCTCTTATCTTTTGTGGAGGTGGTATCGTTGATCATTGGGACAAGGCAACAGAGTAGACTAGAGATTATTTTTCTTAGGCGTACAGATCAATGTTTGTTCGGTTGAAGCAACTCACCGAGATGAATCTTAGTTGAGAGAAGGAGGGACTTCACGCGCCGTTCACGAACAATTTACGCGGCCTACAATGGCACCAACAGTTGATTAGCATACTTCGTCTCTTTCTCTCAAGATTCGGAATGAATGCGAAATGCGATGAAAGCGAACAATGAAAACCAATCATCGAAAACCAACACGAAAACGCATTCATCAAAACCAAGCAGCGAAGAGAAAACATTCAGCAAAACTCTTGGATTCATTTCAATAGAAGCCAATCCATCAATTGGAAAGGTTCATTGCATTTCATCCGTGATCAATCGATACCGGCAAAGGTTTCACCAAGTACTCAGTTCATGACTGAGTCAACAAGCCGTAGGTATTACATAGTGGACCGCAAGGAGCGGGGCACTACACATGGTCATTCAAATGAGTACTTCCGTACAAGTACGATATGTCCAACTCTACAACGATACCCGTGTGGTTAGGTTGTAGGTCTTACATAGCGTAATGCAATAATCAAAACTAACCACAGAATAATCATGTCTTGACCATCAAGTACACATACTGCTTTGGTAGAAAAATAAGTAAATAAATTGAAGCCTGCATGTGTGCCTGTATGTCAATATTCGGGATCGGCCAATCGATTATAATAGTTCATAGTTAATATGAACGTGTCTCATTCATTCAATTTAATAAGACGACTAGCCAGTCTCTTAGTTCCAACTAGGAACGTATGATCAATTATTAGTCAAGTAACAGTCGGGGATCAATTCGTGACAAGACATAAAAGTCAAATTAGTATTAAGCATGGTCGAGTCCATAACTAGTACAAAATAGTTGGTAACATATTCTTGAAGCCAAGGAAAAAATTAACAAATTTTATGTTGGGAGTTGGAAGAAATTCTAGCCATAATTTCGTCAATTAGGACATATAACAGTCAGAAACAACCAAAATATGCATATGCGGCCTATTCTGCGACATGCATGCAACCGCGACACCATATGCAGCTCAACTGCGACATGATATGCGCCTACTGCGACATGCGCCTCATGCGGCTCAACTGCGACATGATATACGCCTACTGCGACATGCGCCTCATGCGGCTCAACTGCGACATGATATGCGTCTACTGCGACATGCGCCTCATGCGGCTCAACTGCGACATGATATGCGCCTACTGCGACATGCGGCTAATGCGGCTCATGCGTGACACCATATGCAGCTCAACTGCGACATGATATGCGCCTACTGCGACATGCGCTTCATGCGGCTCATGCGCGACACCATCATGCGCCTACTGCGATATGCTATACGCCTACTGCGACATGCTGTTCATGCTGCAGATGAATATAGAACGAACAAAACTACTTTGATCATAACTTCCACAAAATAAATCGAAATCTAACTTTTCAAAAGCCAAACTTTAGTAGAATTAAATTCTCTACAACATGGAACCACTTATTTTCGAAAACAACAATGTTTGATAGATCAAAACCCTAAAATTCATAAGAAAAACCCAAAACTTAAAACTTAGATCTATACCCAACCATCCATGGAAATCAAGAACTTCAAGACCTAAACTTGTAGAGGAAGAGAAGATGAACAACATGGACTAAAAATAAATAGAGATACATGAAATCCCTCATGGTGTGGAAGATGTACTTGCCTCTCCAAATGGGTGGGTGGGAGAGTAATGGAGGAAGAAGAAGAGAAATGGTGAAGTGAATGAAGAGAGAGAAAGGGGATGGGCTTTTTAAATGAAGGAGTGGTGGTAGGTGGATTCGGTTCATGATGAACCAACAAAACCGAAAACAAACCAATCTAGGCGGAACCCAAAAGCAAAGTAAAAGCAGAGAATAAAAATGCATAAAGTAAAATACAGAAAAATAATTGCAGGAAATAAATTAACATAAAATTAAAGGGATTTAAATACAGAATAATACATGATAAATATTAAATAAATACATTTAAGACGTACATGTATAAAAATACTTATTCTGGGAACGGGGAGTGACAGTTCCTGGAGGGCGATCACGTGTTCCTGAAGGTGTCGCCCATGCGAAGAATTACTCGGTTCGGCACGAAAGGAAAGTTAAGTCCGAGATTCGTTGGGCCGTTCGAAATACTCGAGCGGGTCGCTCCAGTAGCCTATAGAATTGCCCTACCACCAGTGCTTAAAGGTGTACACAATATCTTCTACGTCTCCCAATTGCGGAAGTACGTACACGACCCTAACCACGTGGTGGATTTTGGCCAGCTAGAGCCGAAGTCCGACTTATCCTACGTTGAAGAGCCAGTTCAATCCTTAGAACGCAAGGATAAGCTGCTGCAAAATTGAGCGATCCCTCTTGTTCGCGTACTCTGGAGGAACCATGCGGCGGAATAGTCGACATGGGAACTCGAGTCAGAGATGAGGGAGAAGTTTCCTTCATTACTTTCATAGAGACAGGTTCTGTCCTTAGGTTTCGAGGACAAAACTTTTTCTTAGTTGGTTATGGTGTAGTGCCCTGTCCCTATATCGTGTCCCGTACTCCGTCCACGGGGTGCACGAGAAAGGAACACTGTCGCTATCGATTCGGTCGGGACCGATAGGTCGGGATCGATCGAGTCGATCGAATGGGAACAGTTGAATTAAGATCCATTCCCCGTTATGGAATGGCTTCTTCGGAACCAAGTCCCATATTCAGCGGGTAGCGCCTCGAGGATTGACTCTGCAGCTGAGTCGGGAGAGACCTCCCGTTGCTCTGCTTTTTACGCCACTTGCATTGGTTTTGGCTTTGGCTTTCTGAATGCGTTTTCGTAATTGTTTTCGATGGTTTTCATGGCTTACATTTCAAACTCGCATTTCTTATCGAACTTCTTGTATAATACAGTGTTCTAATCGGTTGCTTGTACGATTTCAGGTAATTGCGTAGGCGACGTCTAGCGCGGCCAACCAGTCTCTCGCCTCAAGCAAAAAACTCAAGGTGAGTGGCTGACCTCTTTCGTCTCGACCTTCTCTTTCAAAATGAGAACTCGGGTAATGATATCGAAATTGAATGATTCGCTTGAAGAACACAAGTCCTATGTGCTAGTAGAGAAAAAGAGATGTGTTGTGTAGAAAAGAGATATAATTATTTTAGGCTTGCAAAACAACCAAGTAAATGAATCGATTACATAACAAGCCCCAACGGTACCCCGAAATATACCTTGTTGACCTATCACGGTCATGGACAACTTGTCAACAAGGGTGATGGTTTCTTCGAGCGACAACCCGGGGCCACGGGACCGACTTGGCCTAGGAAGAAACAGGTTATAGCTGAGCTGGGTATGAAGCAACCGGTAATACGGGAACTTGCATCGGAACTCGCTACTTGCGTTCCAAGGGTCCCGTTTACCAGGCTATATCCAGGATGGCTAGTTAATGCCAGTGACCTCCACATCAAACACTTGATATAAATTGTTATGAACTAACAGGAAAGGTGATGGTAAGTTTTATGTTGCACGGTACGCTCTGCCGAGGGAAATTTTGGTGTAACTTACTTGGGTTATGTTTCGTCAAAATGCTTCGTATGAAAATATCTAGGATGGCTAGAAAGACCACTAAAAGCAAGTTGGATAATTTTAACTAAATTCTTGAACCAAATGAGAGCCTGGAAATTAATTAGCCACTCGCCAGTACATGTTGATTGTACTGATCCTCGCTCTCTCTACAGGTGCGATAAATGGGGAGGAGCGTGCTACGTGAAGGGAGGTAACGCTCGTGTGTTTTGAAACTTCGTCCGTGTAGTCGAAGCTTGGATCAAACCTTTTGAAGACTCCGTTGTTGAAGATCAGAAGACAGATGGAGCGACTTTCCACCATCCCAGGTGGTTTTATAATTCTGGTTGTATAATCAAGGGATGAATGTATGTAATGGCTATCTCATTGACGTTCATTTTGTAATGGAGTCAGTTTGTAAAAAGCCCGCGCGACGCCCTTGTATCGAGTCTGTAAAATGATGTTCATAATCAATAAAGCTTAAGTTTCCTTCTTTATAATGTGTGTTTAATTTACTCTGCGCATTCTCTTATTGTTGTGTTTCGGATAACCTTATGACTATGCCTTGTGCGAGCACAATTTAGGTTCGTACGGTATCACACCCGGGGGACGACTATTAATTCTACGAAATTGGGGCATGACAGCAGTGACCTGCACAATCATAGCAACAACATCAGTGATCATTGAGACCTTAATAGGCTCACCTTGCTCTGATTGGTTGGCCTTGGATTTGCATTCACTTTTGAAGTGCCCTTCTTGCCACACTTGAAGCAAG
Organism: Iris pallida; assembly: GCA_029216955.1. Classification (NCBI taxonomy): domain Eukaryota; kingdom Viridiplantae; phylum Streptophyta; class Magnoliopsida; order Asparagales; family Iridaceae; genus Iris; species Iris pallida. Next base: position 501,419 of record JANAVB010020000.1, read on the forward strand.
CCAAATGGGACTTTGGCTTCTTTTGCTTGAAAGAAGTCCCCTTGACTTTCAGATTGTCAGGGTCCTTCTTCTTGCTGTGGGAAGCTGCCTGATTTTTCCTTGGTTCCCTGGTATGAACCATATTGACGTTAGCCAATTGCTTGGACAGTGCATCCACTTTCAGTTGAGCCCGCATCTGGTCCTCAACATACACTTCATGTAGGAGATCTTCGAGGGAAATCTCCAACTTCTTCCTATGCATGTTTGCATAGAAGTTGCTCTACCTAGGGAGCTTAGAGACGATCCCACCAACCACAAAATTGTCGGTAAGGGGCATGGCCTCATCCTCCAACTTCTGTCGCAGCTTCAGGAACTTCTTCACCTGCGGCAGCATTGGCTTTTCGTCTTCGAAGAACCACTTGTGATATTTCTTAACAAGAAATATCTTGCTCCGGTTCTTATCATCGTCATAAAATTTCTCCAGAGACTCCCAAATCTCTCTGGCAACAGTCTTCTTTGAATAAGATTCGGCAAGGGAATCTTCCATAACATTTAGGATCATAAGCCTGCAAACGCTATTGTCCCTTCTTCACTTATTCTGGTTCTTAGCAGCCGTAGAGATTGCGGCTACAGATCCAGTTTCTGGAACAGTAGGTTCCACCTCAATCAGCACGTGATCAACATCAGAAAACTGAAGATTGAGGAAAACCTTTTTTTTCCAGATTTGATAGTGCTCACCATCAAATTGTTCTAACTTAGAGAAGTTAGGATTGATTAGTGAAGCACGAAAGTTTTCCATCGTAGCAATATAGCTTCGAGATTGTTAGATCCAGGGCACAATTTTTGATGGAAAACTGAGAAGATAAACCAATTGTAAAAATAATGTTTCAATGCAACACTTTAGGGAAGGTGCGTAATAGAGATCCTTGGAGGATTCTGGTAAACGAAAATTTTAAAAAAGATTTCGTTACAGCAACCGAATGACGTACTTCTAAAAGAAGGTACTAATCTGAATTGCTAGCAACATCGAAGATAACAGACGATAGAGGGAAGATCTCCTGCTGGGGTGAATGATCACCGTTGCTCAAAGCTATATTCGCCCCACACGAATAGCTTTCAGGAACCAGCAAGTTCGTTGGAGAACTTTGGAACACTCTTGCTCTTCTGACTCCTCAAATCGTACACGGACTCGCGTGGAAAAGCAACGCTGGTGCCAAGCTTCTCTTCTTTCTCACAGCCTCTGTTTACTTATGTTAAAAACACTTGTAAACTTTTTTTTAACTTTCTGTGTACTCTTCTATATTTGTCCTGTGGAGAGGAGAGACCTTATATAGGCCTGAGTGACAACTGCCCGATTTGCACAATGTTCGGGACGTGGTAAAAACCACTCTGAACGTGCAGTAACCGCACAGATCATGCACAGGCACGATATGTAGCAAGTTGCGCCACTCGTGCACCCCGCACGCAGAACAGATACTGAGCCAATTGCGCCACCTGCGCCACTCGCGCAATTGTGCGCACACCTGTGTGCGCAACAGGGCGCACCAATGTACGCGCAACCTGGCAGCTCAACCGGCTGCGCAAGTGGATCGCGCAACTTAAGCGCACTATGCGCCTAACGACGTGCTAAGTGCAAAGTGCGCCAATAAAACGCCACATGAGCCCGAGCCCGAGTCCGAGTCGCTAAGCCCCTACAGGGCTTAGCTCCCATGGAAATAAATTTCTCAAGAGCAAAAAGCATCAATGCTTTACCATGGAGCCTTATCCTTACCTCCTAGTAGAATCACCCAAATGGTTCCCTCCTTAGGGTCACCACCCCATGCGCATATCCCAACAACACATACAAGTATATATGTTGAGATACCTCATGGTGCACTTTCCGTTTGGGACTAAACTTCACTAGCTATGTGGAATTAAGAGCACCAACAAAAAATGATAAAAAAAGTGCAAAAACGGCCAAAAACGACAACAACGTGCAAAAAACGACCAAAAATAATTTAAAAACGTGCAAAAACAGCTAAAAACGACCAAAAACAATAAAAAATGTATAAAAATGGTCATCAACGTACAAAATCGACAAAAATGATAAAAAATGTGAAAATTACAAAAAATGTGCAAAATCGACAAAAAATGTGCCAAAACGCAAAAAAAGGACAATTACGTACAAAATCGACCAAAATCGATAAAAACATAGAAAAGCGACAAAAAACGGCTAAGAACATGCAAAAACGACCAAAAACGAAAATAAAAAGAAGAAGAAGGCCCAAAACGAGCAAAAAGGGGTAAAAAATGAACAAAAACGACAAAAACAAACAGAACGGCCATAATTGACCAAAAATGAACAAAACGACCAAATTATAACATACCAACCTTCCGCTTAAGTTGTAATGTAATCGTAATTACATAAGTTTTATGATGTAATTGATTTTGGAAGAAACTGATATAATGTAATCAAACTTGTAATCGCGATTATATTATATCTAATTTTTTTGGTCCAACCAAACACTCGAATTAGATTGACAACGTGTCCAATCCTGCAAACCAAATGAGCTCTAATTATACTATCTTAATATGCATGAAGTAGCCACCTGAACCGCAATATTTGATAAAAAGGAATTTCTTCGTATATAAACCAAGTTGGCCTCTAGCTACTGAGCTCACGATGCTCCAAATCAAGCTTACCTTTTTTTCCAAGCAGTTCCTCTTACTCAAGTAAACAATTTATAATCAAAACCAAGCAACTATCCTCCCACAACAGCAAGCACTTGAAAAATATTATAAATTAGCGACTGATTTAGCGACAAAAAAATATTAGTCACTAGTCTAGCGACTAGACAACAAAAGTCTATGAATTGATAATTCAATTTACTGGGCATCGTTTTTCCAACGCTAAATTGCGGGAAACCTTCTAATATCCTTACACATCGAAAAACTACCGTCGGTAATTAGACGACTTTTTAAATTTACACATCGACAGTTTAGCGATGAAATTTTTTGTCGCTAGAAAAAATTATACTTATCGGAGCCAATTAATTTTTCACTCACAATGGATCATCCCTTCCAAATTTTATTTTTGTTCCCCCCGAAAATCTCCTCCCGAGCCCCTCCTTCAGATCTCCTCCTCCTCTAGATCTCCTCCTCTCGACGTCCCTCCCCCCAACACCCAAAGATCCAGGTCAGTCGACATCCCTTACACGGCCAGCCGACTCCATCTCGCCAGCCACGTGGGTCGCCTCCTCCTCCCGGCTCCTCCATCGCCTCTTTCATGGGTTCCAAAATCCGGAAACTTTTTAAAAAATTTTAGTTTTAAGTTTTTTTAAATTCTTTTAAGTTATATTTTTTTTAAAATAAAATTGATGGTTGATTTTTTGTATTCGGTTAGGGCTTGATCCGGGATGCAAAATTTACAGTAATAAGATGGACAATATTGTTGTAATGTTTTTAAGAATAGAGGGGTGAGAATATTTCTCTGAATTGCTCAAGCCATGCCTTCTTCTTCTTCTTCTTCTTCTTCTTCTTCGAGGTAGGGGTGAGCATTATTCAGTTTTGGACGAAAAATCGAACCGAATATGAGATTCGATTTGGTTTGAAAAAAAGAAAGTATTTTTTGACTTGTCCTCCACTTTGTTTATCCGAATTAAGTGTACATTCCACTGTTTTGCATTAATGTACATCACCTCCCACGGGGGAGTGAGGGGGTGAGAGGAAAGAGAAAGAAGACAAGGACATTTTGGTCCAAAAAAATATTTTTGACAGAATCCATCCAAAGTGGAGGATGATGTACATTAATGCAAAACAGTGAGATGCATCCTTAATTCGGATAAACAAAGTGGGGGGCAAGTCATAAAATTCCAAAAAAAAATTAGTTCAGTTTCGGTTTTAAACATACTAAAATTTCTTATTCGATTTCGGTTTTTGGTTTCGGTTTTCGTCCAAAACCGAATAAGACTTATGTATATTTTATATAATTATGTAAATATCCTCAATTTATGAATATTTTTATTAAAAATGTGTATATTTTGAAAATAATAATTTTATTTAGAATATTGGCTCCAGAGGTAAAATTAGGGAATGGCAAGAATATCTTGGTAATTAACTTGGTATTTACCCCCTATCAGTGGTAGTCTAAATTGAGTTCATTTTGGTTCACCCATCAGAACTATATTGTGTTTGTTCACCCTCCAACGAACGAAAGGTTGGCACATGTTAAAGTCATTCAAGATAAACCACTTTTGAAGTAGTTTTGTAAACATTAAAGTGATTTTAAATAAAGAATTTGATACATGTCAATCTTTTACTTAAGGGTGAACAAGCATTCTTGGGTGAACAAAAATGTACTCAATCTAAATTAATGTTGTAATTCTAACGAGGTTGAGTTTCTCTATAGGGAGTAGCTATAAACTCTTTTGACTTGAAGGATACAATGTACCCATCGGTGTATGGGGGAACTAGATGCCTCCAATACTTCGCAAGCAGGTTAGAGCATCGTTAGTAAGCCCATCCCATTTTCTAGATTCAAGATTTAGAATATAGGATCTCATTTTGTAGAATAGCAAGTCTCATCCATAATCTAAATTTTTACAATTTCGGTCCCATCCCACCCATAGATGCTAAGGATTGGGCCTCCCAATTTCTAGATTCTAGATTGTAAGGACTCGTTTTGTAGAATAGTAACTTCCAATTTGGAGCCCAACTTTCTAGATCATAGACTTTATATTATTATTTTTTTCTACATCAATTTTTGACCACACAATCTTTGGATCCTGACCTAACTTTATCATTTCCTACTATTCTCATACGAATCCAACCCGTTCTTCTACATTTACTTCTTTTTTTTTTTTTTGAAATTTTGGGCTCCAAATTGCATTTGAGAGTCTCAACTACTAATGATGCTCTTATAACAAGTCTGAATCTAGGTACATCTACCTCATTTGGATCAAGTCTTTATATTTCTAGGAAATCATTTTTTTCATTTTATTTTTCTCACGGAAAAGAAATTCAACATTTTCATAGTTTGGTTAGATTGAAATATGTAGTCCAGAAAAATTAATTTTTTCGTTCCCATTTTTTTTTACACAAGATAAGAATATTAATTTATTTAGTTTTTCATAAATATCATTTCATTAATTTCATGATGCTACTATTACCTAAATTCACATATTTGTGATAGAAATTAAAATTTTGAAAGTAAAAGAAGGATACTATCGTTCAAACAAAATATCCAACAATATTTCCGGGGGCTTGGGAATAGCTTTCCCACATCAGTGGAAATTTGAAATCCCTCGTATTCCCTCCTAGTTCTCAATCCTAGTCATACCAAACATGGATAAAAATTTAAAATCCATTCACAAGTCTCCAAAATTTAACCAAACGTCCCCTGAGTAGCAAGCTTAACAATCTCTCTCAATTTACCATTTCATTCGTGATAATACTTGCTAATTTTTGTACTTTTGAAGATCAATTGCTTATTTTCCGTGGATGTCGTTATTGACACTTTAAAACGTCGTTATGCAATTCTTTTTCACTTTCTATCATTCAAATTTTAAATCTACTCATGTATTAAATATAACATTGTGCATACATGAAAAGAGGAGTTCAATAACAGATTTAAAATTGGAATGATAGCAAATAAAAAAATGAGTACATAATAACATTTTAGAAGTGCGAATGACGATATATTCATTATATGGGTGGAAACAACAAGTCTGAGTCGTTATTTATTATTTAAATCCCATGCTGATCCCTTACTAATGCGTAACTCAAGATGCCAACATAGTTGACAAATTGAAAACGAGTTGTAGTTGACAACTTGAAAACGAGCTGCTGACTCATCATTAACGAATTCCAATGTCCTTGTAACTTTGTTAATTTCAACCCGTTTTCAAATTGTAATTATCGAACTCAGTTGACTCTTGTGGTCAACAAAGAGAGGTATAAATTTTTTGGTCAGACGGATGGTCTCGGGATCGAAAATGTTCAAAATCAGTCCATGCCCGGCCCTCCTGGCCCGCACCCTGACCATAGCTCCCATCCGGCTGCTCACTTTAATTCTCCGCCACTTGAGAATTTAACTACTTCCACCAAGGCCTGAACCTAAGACCTCTTTAGGGATGACTCCCACCTTAGCCAAATGGAAGAACTCATATTATGCACACAAGTGTTTGCACAGATAACCTGTTTGTATTGATGTAGATGAGTGTTCTGATACGAAAAGTGTCACAACCTTTGTATAAAAATTGATTACAGAAAGAAACTACAAAAGAATCCTAAGTAGGAATTCTAAGTACAAAAATATGGGGATTGGGATGATGGAAATTAAGTCTACAGTCGATTTTTTTTTCTCCGTTGGCGATCCGATACGAAGATTGCATAAGCTTGCTAACTCTGGATCATTGGCAGATTGGGCAGCAAGTAGGCTTTGTCACTGAAGCTTCTCTCTTCTGTGTATGCTCCTGTATGTGTGTGTATATGTATGAGGAAGACACTGTCCCTCTATTTATAGTATTTCTTCATTGGAAATGGTTATGCACGCATGAAGCGAAAATACACTATTTTTTGAATTTGAGGCACGTAGACTGAGATTGTCGCATAGAGAACTGGAGTTCGTGGAGGTGAATATGCACGCATGTCACGTTCATGCTGCCAAGTGGATGCAGTTACATGTGACGTGTCGAGTGGCATACACTACAACAAATAGGACTTACTATAGCAGATTTTTGATAGCGTTCGGGTCTGAATGCTATAGAATACTATTAGTAATAGCATATTTTTCGGGATTGCTATTATAAATGCATAACAAAAATAACATATTACGTTCTGTAAGCGTTTTATGTATACTGTAACATTTTATGTATGCTATAATAGATTAAGTTCTGACTCTCAAAAAGGTCTCCCGTTCGAATCCTGGCGGAACCAATTTAGGTTTTTTTTTTTTTTTTTTTTTTTTTTTTGCTTTCTACTTGGTATCAGAGGACTTAAATCCTCACCATTGATTTCTTTTACACTCAATCACAGCCATCATCTCATCTAACCTATAGAAAGCATGCCTCTCCATATTCTCCCACCAAAAATTAGTTCTGCTGCGCCATCTCTCTCCCTATTTCCCTCCGAAAACCAGAGCAGCCCTAGGTACTCTCTCTCTCCCCCCCTTCCCCCCCCCCCCCCCTCTCTCTCTCTCTCGCGATTTTTCGTCCCTCTTCCTCTCACACACAGAGTCATGAATTTAGTCATGATTTTTTTTTTCGATTTAATCACGAATTCTAAAAACCACAGCGTGTGACCTAATTTTTTTGATTTAGTCATGAATTTTTTGATTTTCAACTAATCCTAGTTTCTGTCTCTTCCTCCCTCACACAGAGTTCTCCATTTTGATTTCAGGGTTTTGCTCGCTAGATTGAAACCCTAGATCTGGGTTGCTCATTTTCCTTAATATTGAAGGCTTAATTTCAAAGTAAATGATCTTTTTGTTTTCCTTATTACTTATTTTCATGCAATCAATTCAATGTTGTTCTTTTTAGAAACAAGAGAACAATTTTTGTTTACCCTATTTTCATATTAATGTGCTCTTTAGGCCCTCCTGCGAATTTTTTGGTGTCATCATGATGAATAAAGACTGGGTTCATCTTAACAAGTATTGACAATTTGAAATCCATCCCTATATTAAATTGTTCTCGTAAATTAAATCCATTTGTAACACATGTTTATTTAATAATTACTTTGTATATGTTTTTAGGAATACAACATTGTATAAGCAATCTGTTCGTCAGTTTGTGGAAATTGCCATGTCTAATACGAAGAATCCAGACTTGATGTTTTGTCCCTGCATAGATTGTAAGAATTTGTGTCGTGGAAATCAGGATATGATTTTACTTCATTTGCTAAGACGTGGGATGGATATGTCTTATACAACTTGGATTTGGCATGGGGAAGGGTTGAACATTGAAATTTCAAATATTGAAGAAACAAAGACAACTAAAATAATGGAAGATGCATATGTTCAAGATGAAGCTAGTACTGAACCTATTGAAAAGGAACAAGAGGATGGATTCACAACCTTATTGAAGGATGCCAATACTCCATTATACTCAAATTGCACAAAATATACTAGGTTATTAGCAATCGTTGTTCTATACAAGCACAAGTCTATGTATGGCATGTCTGATAAATGTTTTAGTCATCTTTTGGAAATATTGCATGACATGTTACCTGATGAAAATACAATTCCAGAATCCTCACGTGCCGCTGAATCATTGCTTAAGATGTTTGAGCTTGATTGTGAGAAGATAGATGCGTGTCCCAATGATTGTTGTCTATACAGAAAAGAATTGAAAAATGATGAAAAGTGTAAAAAATGTGGATTGGAACGGTGGAAAAAAGATAAGACAGGAAAAATTCAAATAGGAGTTTCAGCAAAAGTACTAAGGTACTTTTCTATAATTCCAAGGTTTAGAAGGATGTTTCAGTCTGCTGAATTGGCTGAAAATTTAAGGTGGCATCAAAATCACAAAAGTGAAGATGACATCATGAGCCATCCCGTGGATTCCTTGGCATGGAAGACAATTGATATGAAGTGGCCGTCTTTCTCAGAAGAGCCACGTAATCTTAGACTTGGTCTTGCTGCAGACGGGTTTAATCCGTTTGGCAATCTTAGCTTATCCTATAGTTGTTGGCCAGTGATGCTCACGACATACAATCTCCCACCGTGGCTATGCATGAGGAAAGAACATCTAATGTTGGCATTATTGATTCCTGGACCGAAGCAACCTGGAAATGATATAGATATTTATTTACAACCACTCATAGATGATTTGCTAGAGCTATGGAATAATGGAGTGCATGCTTATGATGCATTCACCAAATCATTTTTCAACTTGAAAGCAATTTTGATGCGGACGATAAATGATTTTCCAGCTTATGGTAATCTAGCTGGATGTACTACCAAGGGAAAAGTAGGATGTCCTATATTTGGAGTGAATACATGTTCAAAATGGTTAAAATCTAGTAGAAAAACCATTTACATGGGGCACAGGCGTTTTCTTCCATCCAATCATCTATTTCGGTTGAAAAAAAGTTGGTTTGATAGTAAGCAAGAACATAGGGAGCCACCTAGAATAATGACTGGCTCAAAAATTTTGGAAGAGCTGAAAAATGTGAGAAATGATTTTGGGAAGGGAAATGATAAGGGCAAAAGAAAGAAACAATCTTCAGAAATGTGGAAGAAGAAGTCAATATTCTTTTTGCTACCATATTGGGAGGTAATATCATATTACTTTTCTATGTGTTTTGTAAAGATTTTTCATTTGAGCTTTCCATTGCTTTAAGAAGATTTTTTAATTATATTTTTTGTTTTTTCAGCATCTAATTTTGCGCCATAATTTGGATTTAATGCACATAGAAAAGAATTGGTGTGATAGCACGATTGATACATTGCTAAACGTGAAGGGAAAATCAAAGGATGGCATTGAAGCGCGTAGGGATTTGGAAGAAATGGGAATTAGACATGTTTTGCATCCACAATTAAAAAATAAGAGAATTTTTCTTCCACCAGGACCGCACACACTTTCAAAGAAGGAAAAAGAAACTTTTTGCAAGAGATTATATAACTTGAAGTTGCCCGATGGTTACTGTTCAAACATCGAAAATTGCATATCAATGGAAGAATGCAAAATAACAGGTCTCAAGTCTCATGATTGTCACGTGTTAATGCAATAGTTGTTGCCTGTGGCATTGAGAGGTCTTCTTCCAAAAGGGCCAAGGAATGTAATATTTCGAATATGTGCATTTTTCAATGTCCTGTGCCAAAGAGTCATCTATAAAGAACAAATAGAGAAATTAGAGGAAGAAGTTGTTGAGATATTATGCTTGTTTGAGAGGTATTTCCCCCTTCATTTTTTGATATCATGATCCATTTACCAATGCACTTGGGACGTGAAGCAAAATTAGGTGGCCCTCCCCATTATCGTTGGATGTACCCGTTTGAAAGGTGATCGTTTACGTTTCTTTTTATTGATTTCTATTCATACGTTTGCTTACTCTAAATAAGATTTATTTTTTCATCTGTAGATACATAAAGACGCTGAAAGGATATGTTAGAAATCGTGCACGTCCTGAAGGTTGTATAGTAAAATGTTATCTTGCTGATGAGAGCATGAGATTTGTTAGTGGATATATGAAACAAGTGGCTGAGATGGATAATCGTCCAAATAGAAATGAAGGTATTCAAAATGATGCGATACTTGATGGCCGACCAATTTCGAAGGGTACAATAGTGACATTGGATAAACAAAAGCTACAAAGTGCTCACCGTTATGTATTGTTCAATATGGCTGAAGTTGAACCTTATCTAGAGTAAGTTATTAGAAAACATATTAACTTCAAAAAGTAAATTGTCTATATAATACCATGTGACAATTGTTTCCCCTCTTAGCATGCACTTGAAGGAGTTGAAACTGTTGGATAGACGTCTTGTTCATAATGAAAATATACTTCAAGATCGTCATTCCAAGGAATTCTCGGCCTGGTTAAAACAAAAGGTCACAACTTCGATTTTTTCAGTTCCTTTAGCACAATATTTAAAAAGACTTGTCTTACATTTTATTGATTTTGAACAGATTGAGGGGGAGCCCAGTGGTAACATATCCAACATGTTAAGAGGGCTTGCACATGGCCCTTCAAAACATGCCGTGTCTTATTCAGGATATGTTATCAATGGTCACCGCTACCATATAAAGGATGCAGAGAACTCTAGGCAGAACAGTGGTGTTTCAATTGAGGCAACAGCCATTTGTAGATCCAGCTCGAAGGATAGGAACCAAGTCACCGATACAGTTGCCTACTATGGAGTGATTAAAAATATAATTTGCTTGGATTATCATACTTTTCACATTTCTATTTTTGATTGTGATTGGGCTAGCACAACAAATGGTGTCAAAGTAGAAGATGGTTTTACCTTGGTTAACCTTCGCCAAGGAAAACACCACTTTCAAAGAGATTCATTTATTCTAGCATCACATGCAACACAAGTTTTCTATTCTAAGGATACTACTTCATCTAATTGGTATGTTGTGTTAAAGGCACCACCAAGAGGTTTTCAAGAGATTGATATGGATGATGATCAGAATGTCTATACACCATCATTAGCACCGGTGGATGTATCAAAACTAGATAAGAACATTGAGGATGGTAGTGATAGTTACCTTAGAAAGGATTGTGAGGGCATTTATGTATAATTATGCTCTCTTTTTTTCTATCTTTAATCTTATGAAACTAATATAATTAGACTCCCTTTTTTCTATCTTTAATCATATGACATTAGGTAACATAGGATTTGGTTCACATTATTTACAATTTAGAGTTTGATTTGGTTTGTGCTGGTAATAAAGACGTCATTGTTGTATGCAAATATCAACTTTATTATTCTGCAGGTTGTATTCAGATGATGTTCTATGCATACTCTTAGTTAATTCAATAGTTTGTATCTACGAGATGATGTAATCTGCAGGTTGTATTCAGATGATGTTCTATGCATAGTCTTCTGCAGGTTGTATTCTGCAGATTGTATTCAGATGATGTATCAATAGGTTGTATTCTGCAAGTTGTATTCAAGATCTCAATATGGCTTTTTGTCCTAAGAAAAATGTCCTTGGTACCCACAAATTTAACTAAAGAAATTCGTGTTGTGTTCAGAGCATGTGGAGAGTGTTCTAGTGTCATGTGAATGTCAGGAGGCATAGTATCAGAGGGCAGTTGATAGGTTTGAGGGTGGCTTTAGTTACTGTTGTACAGAGCAATGGTTAGAGAGATTGTTGGTATCAGATATTAGTTTAGGCCACAGCTATGAGTGAGTGTGTGTAAGTAGTGAGATGTAATATGGAGTTACAGATTAGGAGCTTGGGTATATGAGTGTGAGGGGGGTTGTAAGAGAATATTTGTTAGCATTGGTTAGGATTAGTTAGGATATTTAATCTGTATCCTGGAGTGTTAGTGCTGTGGTCGAGAGTAAGAGGTTTGCCACATCTTGATTCATTGATCAGCAGGGCAGAGGTTACCTGGGCCAATGCCAGGCCTGTTTAGGCTATGGTGGCTGCCTGCAGAGCAGTGGTAGTGAGTGGCTTGTTGTGAGCACAGTAGGGTTTAGCGATTGGCTAGTCACTTAGACCATAGGAATTTTGGGGGTTAGATAACCAGGTAACATTGGATGTATATGGATATGTATTAACATGTATGTAATTTTGGCTAGTCACTTAGACCAATAGTGTGTGTGTGTGTGTGGCAAGAGCGTGAGGGAGACAAGAGTGCAAGTGAGTGCGTGACAGTGTTTGTGTACTTTTCATTGCAGCAATAGCAGAGATGGGGTGCGTATCACGAAAGTATCGGATACACACATCATGTGTTTGATGAAATGTCTCTTAGGACTTTTGTGGCTTTAATTTCCATTATAATTAGTTAATATTGATGGTAATGCACTGTAATCATAGTATGGACTGTTATTTTGTGATTGGGTAGGAGCAATTAGTCAAGGGGAGGCTCGAGTTCATAAGTGTGCTCACTGTTTTACTGTGTTAAACTTTTGGTCTGTGCAGTCAGTAAATATTCGGTTTGTATTGTTGTTTCGCATACTAATCACCCCCAGATGACATAGCCTAACACCTGTTATGCCTAATTGCTTAGATCCTAACCTAGGTCCAGTCGAGCACCATTCTTTGCATGTCCTGCACCTTCAAACAAATTCACTACATTGAGAGTTCCATACACTGTCCTATTTTCTTTCACTTTACTGTATCATTTCATTTTATTGTAGTGTCCTACAAGTTCACATATGCATACCATCATCTACTAAATATTAACATGTCCTGCACCTTTATATCACGCAATACTCTCATTTGTAATCTGTCCTGCAGACTTAGTGTCCTGCTACACTTCATGATTAGCCATATTTGGATTTATCCATCTAGCTATTACACTCACTGCACATAAGATGTCTACATCTTTTCATTCCCTGCATCCACCCTTTCATCTATCCATCCTTCTTTAGTCAAAACCCCAAACTTTCCCTGCATGCCCCACTTGCTATCATTACTGATACAAGGAGTATCAGTCCAGATACTTGATTTCATTATACTGATGGTTATTGCAAGCATCAGAGTTAGCCTGCTGATTATTATTTCAGTGGTGCTTTACGGACCCAGTGGGGGGACCGCACGTCAGCCTGTGACGTGCCTCCATATTTGTCTCAAATTGGAAACATCGATAACAAATGTCAACACTAAGCTATATTTGCTTGAGTTCTTGTTCCATATTTGTCTCAAATTTATGGCAGCTTACAGAACAAAATTATTGTATACATTGCTTGTCATTCTGGGTTAAGATTTGCAGGTATTCACAAAATAGGAATGCTTATTATTTCTAAGAGCCAAATAAATATCATACAACCTATGATACAAACTTGTTTTCATGCAAAGGATGAATCATTTTTTACTTGTTATTGTGCCTTACGCTTTGGTGATACCACATTTGTAGGTGGTTCATAACATGGCTCAGGGTGAGGTAATATATAAGAAATTCCCTCTATTGTATTTGAAATTAGGTTTAGATATATCTTATTTATTTTTTATTGTATTAATTGGTTGCTTATTCGTAGAGTTCAAAACAAGCAAAGAAAAACAAAAACGAAGCATTGAGGCCACTCTTATGAATGATTTTAATGCTGGATTACGTATAAATGAGCAAGAAGGTTCAAATGTGGTAAGTTAGACAAATTTTTGTGTACAAATTTGTGAAAGCAAAACACAACTGTATTTCTAATATATGTTTTTCTTGCATACTTGTAGAGTGCAAATCAAGCAAGGGAAAAAACAAAGAAGCAAAAGCGAGGGAAGAACAAATCTTGTGACGAAGAAGATTCAAATGTAATAGCTGACGAAATCCCAAATGATTCTAGGGACCCATTGCCTAATACATCCAATAAGTCACAGAGAACAACAAGGAGCCGCGGACCTACACGATGTAGTGCTTTGCCAGTGGAAAGTGGGAATAGGCTAGAGGTTGAATTAAATGAACATGGTCAACCCATTGGGACGAACTCAAAATATCTATCAACTTTTGTAGGAAGTTTAACATGTGAAATGGTGTCAATAGTATTTGATGATTGGAGACACGTACCTAATGAGAGCAAAGAATATTATTGGCAAGCAGTTGTGGTAAGATGAAAGAGCGCGCTTATATGATAAAATGCAGTGTGCTACTTTATTGCTAATAATGATTTCTGATTTTATTATACTTGTAGCAAAAGTTTACGTTCAAGGATCGGGAGGAAGAGGCGAAAACTTATGTTCTCCAACAAATGGGAAGACTAGCTAGAGCAAACAAATCAAAATTGGGAAAGTTTTTGAAGAAAAAGCTGAATGACATAGACCCAACAGATTGGGAAGTATTCGTAAAGAAAAGATCATCAAAAAAATTTAAGGTACAGTAAATACATTATGTATGGTTGATATAAAACCTTTCTTTCAGTCCAATAATATGCATGTGTGTGTACATAGGAGAAGTCTACAACGTTCAAGCAAATGAGAGGGAAACAAACTATGCATTACCTTGGAAGTCGAAAAGGATTTGCTCGCATTGCGGATGAAATATTAGTAACTATAACACAATTAACTGTTTTCATATATTTTTTACTTTTTTTGTTACCTGATTGAAAGTTGATTTATCTATCTATGCAGAAAAAAGAGGGTTCATGTCCTAAAGATAAAGTAAGGCTTCGTGCTTGGGTTCGAGGATATACTAATGAAGAAGGTGAAGCTAAAAATCCAAAGGACAATGAACTCATCGTATGTATAACCCAATTATGTTCATATGGCTAATTTATTGCATACTGCTCTATATTCTGTAGTATATATAGACTGCTATAAACTCTGCTATATATATTATGCTATATACTCTGCTATATATAGACTGCTATATACTCTGCTATATACCCAATTATATACTCTTGTATATACTGCTAGTGGTAGTCTTTCTGAGAACTAATTACCTTTTCCTTTATTGTAATTTTAGAAAAAGGCCAAGGAAATACTACTTGCACCATCATCAGGGGTCTACAAAATCAGGCTGCGATGATGATGCACTTTCACATCTAATTACACAACCCGAACAACGTGGTAGGCTTAGAGGAGCCGGAGCTGGAGCAACTAAATGTCAATTGGTGGCACAAGCGAAGTATTCTGAAAAAGTAGTTAGGCTTGAAAATAAATTGAATCAATGCAGGGAAAGATTGACTCAATGTCTGATTTAGTTGAAAAACAAGCCAAGTTGATAAATACTTTAATGAAAAATCAGGTAAATAGTTTGTTAACTAGTTCTTATGTTGCCTTTGATATATTTTTTTGCACATATACTATCGTTGTTTGCCTTCTATAGAAATGTGATCAACAAGAACAAGATGATGATGATGATGAGGTGAATACGGATGAAGATATGAATTCGCAAAGCAAAGTTGATTCAATGCAAGGGCAAATTAAATCAATATCGAAGTTACTTGAAAAACAAAACAATTTGATTGATACTTTAATGAAAAATCAAGTAAGTTTGCCAATTCTAATACGAAATGATAATTTTTTTTCCTTTTTTGGTATATGTAAGGTTCCTTGTATCTTTTTTCCTTATAGGGTCATCATCAACAAAAGCAAAGGAGGATGAGGAGAATAATGATGAAGATAGTAGTGATGAAGGGAACAATGATGAGGAGAACACTGGTGATGAAGACAATAATGATGATGAGAACACCGATGAGGAGAATCTACGTTCACCTGGGAATATAAAATCAAAGGAGCAAAACATCGCTTCAACCACTCCATCTACTACTCCACAAGTAAGTTACTTCATAGTTCTCAGAATTCTCGCTTCATCTTGTCAGAAAACTTCGGAAAAGCTGTATTCACTTTCTGAAACTAATTCATAGTAGAATGATTTCATTAATTGCTGCTTCTTTTTTTGATTTTTTTCCATTTGGGACATTCACGTGTACATAGCAGCTAACTTCTCATAGCATGTACTCAGAAAACTGAAACTGGACTTTTCTTGAACTTTCTTGATTTGTAAATCTGAGAATCATAAACACCCTCTTTAATGGATGTAATTTCCATGTAATCTTCTCTTTAATAGATGGATTTTTCTTGAACTTTCTTGATTTGTAAGGTTTTTTATATTTCTTGTACTTTCTAGTATAAGATTTTTCCTTTTTGATCACAACCACAAACTCTTTGATTGTTTGAAAGCCTTAGAAACTTGACAGTGCCGTTCAAGTTATTTCATTACAAAATTTTGTACACATTTATCTCGAATGATCCATTACTTACTAGTATCAAATATAATATTTCTTCATTTTTGTTGTAGTCACATAATGGAAGTAGTAGTCGTTTGTCGAAAGACAAAAAATGCAAGTTGCTAAATTGGAAGAAACCAATGGAAATTGTTGCAATTGGACGATGGGTGACAGATGATCCAAAAACGGTGGTTCCTGGTACATCTCTTGGAAAAGATGTCTCTCGTGTTTGGGTAGATCTGGTTTTACAACCCAAAGCGCCATTATATCGACCATGTTTTGGTCATGATACAGTAGAAGAAATACAAGGAAGTGTTACTGCCTGGCCGACCAAACACATTTTGATGTTGGATGACTAGGTATGGTAATCTTTCTTTCTAAACTGGTCATACTTATTATATATATACATATGTTCTGCTTACAAGAGATCCCTCTATTTCCTCATTTCTTTATCATCTAAACTCTGTTTTAGTTCCACAATGTTTTATATTGAACCTGACTTTAGTTACTGTTGCACTTGGCTTAATTACTATTTTAGTTCCTCATTTCTTTCATCTAAACTGGTCATACTTACTGTTGTTGTTACTGCTGCACTTGGCTTGGGTTGAGCCTATGATCTGCTCCTCATAAGAACACTGCTAAATAAATTCTACCATTTTGGAAATTTGACTCTCCAAATGATGTTTGGCATAAAGTCTACCATTTTCTCTGTAACATTGTAGAATGAGTTCAGGTTTTTTTTTTGGATAAAGCTATTACATTCATGATTTTGGAACCTGAGCAAGCAAATTTATGGCTTAATACCTGCAAGATCATTAACCTATACATTGAATGTCAGCTTAAAACCTATTGTTAACCTACAATGTTACAGAGAAACTGTTTTAAGCATGTTACAGAGCAAATTTGTTAAGCCATAAATTTTCTCAGGTTAATGATCATGTTTGCCTATACATTTATGGATAAAGCAAATTTATGGCTCAGGTTAATGATCATGTTTGCTCAGGTTAATGATCATGTTTGCTCAGGTTAATACAGCTTAAAAATTTATGGATAAAGCAAATTTATGGCTTAATACCTACTATTTTAAGCAAATTTATGGCTTAATACCTGCAAGATCATTAACCTGAGCAAGCAAATTTAAGCAGTAGGCTATCTGGCCATTGGCTATAGGCTATGAGCCTAGGTATCTAGTGTTTAATGTTAGGAAAGTACCCTAATTGAGTGTCCTAATGTTGTTAAGAGAGTATCAGTTGTCAGGGAAGAACACACAAGTGTCAGGTTCCTTTATGGACAGCAAGGGACATGAATTAAAGGGATTGGGAGCAAGCATCTTGCCATTTCAGAGCCTATTATTCCTCCTTGTTTCAGAGTAATATCTCAAGCATGCACTCCTCTCCATAGTTCAGTACTACTTTGACAAGTTGTTCATTTTGTAGATATTTACTTACCAACAAAGTTGCATCTGATTCATATATAGATAAGATCATAACTTTCATCTAGTTATCTGTAGAGTTAGTAGTCTAGAGATGTAAATCCATCTCTCTACTGAAGAATTAGGAGTCTGGAGAAGTAAAGGGAAATTGTTGTAGTACTTGTGACTAGTGCACTTCCTAGAATGAAGCATAGTGCTGATCATGCATTGTTGTATAAGGAGTGTGTGTGATATTCAGTAGGAGAGGGCAGCAGCAGGTATATGGAGCTAAAGGTTGGTATCAGTAAGCTACAATGTTGGTATCGATGAGAGTATTTGGGGGCTATATATATATATATATATATATATATATATATATATATATATATATATATATATATATATATAAGTTCTAAGTACAAATATAGATATATGTATATATATGTCAATTTATATGATAGGAGAGTTTAGTTTGGACCATTGAGAGAGTATCCTGTGTTTGGGAAATGTCCAGTTGCAAGAAGAGAAATAAGAGAACAACAGAGCAATGCTATAGGCATTGCCTTGTTTGTACTGCCATAGGCCAAGGTATTTAGTGTTCAACTATAGGCCAAGGTATTTAGCCTATGGCCAATGGCTAGAAAAGCCCATAAAATTAGTCAACTTGTTCCATCAGTTCCAACTTCATTTACTTTAGAAAAGCCATTTTCAGACAATAAGAGTAAAGCAAAAGGTTACCTCATTAACTTAAAAATAAGTACCATTGAGTGGAAAACTTCTCCTCATTGTTGTTCTACAGGGTATCTGCATATGGTTTTGTTGCAGGCATCAGTTAGCATCTGATATTAGTAATCTTTTTTGTGTGCATATTTTATACTAATGGATGTCTTATTTTTTCATATTTGTGTAGGTTGGCGATGAAATACGTTTTGGATGTAGATAGAAACTAAAGTAAATATTTTTGGGATGTCGATAAAAGCTACAAGGTGGATGGACGACAAGCACTATTTTGGACAGCATACATATATAGCTGATGGTGTCATGACGCTTAATTTCTAGGATACATTAGTTTTTTTGACTAGTATCAAGTACTTTCACATCGATCAACTTTTTGTACATGAATGTTTGGTTGAATAGAAAATGTATGAATTTTCCAATTTTGGACGTGGATTAAGTACTTTTAACATTAATCAACTTTTTGTACATCTTGAATGTTTGGTTGAAATGGAAAATATATGAAAGCATTGATGAACTTTTTGTACATCTTGATTGTTTGGTTGAAATGGAAAGTCCATATTTGTTTAATATATTGTATTTTGTTTTCTGTAAACATGGTTCAAATGGTGGAAAATGTATCAAATTTCATTCAGCATTCATAAAACAGGGTACAAATGCAGTAGAAAATTGTTTTGAAATTGGGATGCTCACAGCAGGGCTATAGCGTTCAATAATGTTATAGGATAACAGCACTCGCTTGTTAACATCAGTGTAAAGTTATAGCGTTCACTATCTACAACGTTCCTAAACGCTATTGGTTAATGGCGTTTCATTATAGCGTACAAAACGCTATAGCTAGGAACAACGTTCATGAACGCTATAATATTATAGCATTCCAGAACTATAGCGGGGGCTTTTACAGCGTACGTTTTACGCTATAATACGGTTACTATAGCGTTTATTGCATACTATTATATGCCATATTTGTTGTAGTGATACGACCACGTAATGCACGATTTTCACTAAAATAGGCAACATGCGGCCTGAAACATGTGATGTTCAATTGATGAAGCTGTCGCATACCGCTAGTAATTAAATGACACATGTAAAACATAACATCAGTGCTAATGTCATGACTGTAACTGTCATCTACACACTGCACGAGATGGCTCAGCTTTTTACGGGGTTGTCAAAAGAGACTATGCGGCTGGGTTGAGTATGCAGCCGATCTGTACATATCCCCTCAAAATTCACTGCTTTGAAGAGTAGCACATGACCTATATGAGAAATCACTGCCTTTAGTAAATAGGATGCATAAATGAGAAATCCTTTGAACGCATAGCTACCATGCGTTTGAACTTAAATTTTTCATACTTCTATAAGACCTCCCTTCAAAGTTTTCATAACTTGAACAAGTTTTGAAATACTTTAAAAGAAGCATGAAAGGAGACGCATAATGAAAGGGGACGCATAAAGAAAAATGTGACAAGAGTGCTTGTGCAACTCTAGGAAGGAGAAAGAAGAATTGGAGGCCATTTCGGCGAAGTAGATCAATTTAGGATATTTCTCTTTATCTTTCATCTTCGTGGTTGTAATTTATTTTCTGTCCTAGTGAGTTGTGATGATCCGTTTTGATCGGGAGGAGCTAGTAGTAGGTGTATTCTCTTTATTCCATTAGCATCCCGTGGTTTTTTCATCTGAATTTTCTACGTAAAAATTTCTGTGTCTGCGATTTATTTTTTGTTGTGCTTTTGCTCGGTTCTCTCGCAGGGCTCTCTAGTTTGGGATAACGATTTTCGCGCTTAATTCCCAACACTCCATTGATATCTGAATTGTGAACTTGCCAAACTATACTTAGAGTATGACCGGCTTAACAACGTCGGGGTAGTACACCTCACCAAGCAATACTCTTTGAAGAAAGAGATGACCAAAATATACAAACTAAGGAATAACCACCGTAGTGAATAACCTTGCTTTTCAGAATAATCTTGACATGAAATTTATATCTTATTGCATGTCCTCGTGCATGTATCCTATGTACCTAAAAAGTATTTTAGCCTCGGTCTTCTATCTTTTATCAAATATTGTTGTCGGGCATAAACTAGTTCATAATAATATCTAGGCTTATGGTCGACTAGATTGGTAAACCTAATATTATATGATATCAATTTAGAGACTAGTCTAGAAATTTTAGAAATTTTTGGCAAAGTCTTTTGTGTATTACCGTGTTTGGAAAACCTGTAAAACATGATTAATCGACCCGTCGTAACTCAAATTGAATTTTATATCGAAATATATTATATCCCCTTGGATGCCAATTGCCCATTGGAACTGCACATTCCTTATCACCATAAGAGTACAAGAGTTCAAGAGTGACAAGGGAAGGAAAATCATACCTTAAACTCAAACTAAGTTAAACAAGAAAGTAATTACTTAGAATGTACATCCTAAACTGTCTCAAACTTGGACTTCATAAAAACATATTTCATATCCTGATTTTGGATATAAATAACTACACTTCTGAATATTATTTTGGAAATATATCAACTGGTCGGCCATCCTCAATATTTAAGTTAAGTATATGCATACAGAAAATTTTAGGTCATTCGGAGGTAATGGTTTGACCTACGTGACCATTCTACCAAAATGTGTGAATTACGACAAAATAGATTCAATGTTGGATGTCTATGTTTAACATGGTGTAAAAGCTTCGAAATACAAATTCAATGACATTATACGTCTTTGAATGCACTAAATGAAACTAAAATTAGGTTGCGTTTGGTTCATTATAATGTAATCGTAATCGTAATGGAATTGGATTTGTAATGTAATTGAGTTCGTAATGTAATGTAATTACAATTACATTACTATGTTTGGTTGAAGCATGTAATCAAACCATGTAATGTAATTACAATTACATTACTATGTTTGGTTGAAGCATGTAATCAAACCATGTAATGTAATGTCAATTGCATTCATATGTTTGGTTTACCATGTAATGTAATTAAGTTTCAAATTTAATATTTTTTAAATACAACATAAAATTTAAAAAGTAGATCACTAAAAATTTTTAAAATTTTAAAAAGAAAAAAACTAAAAATAAATAATAAATAAATAAGGGAAAAATGATTTGTTTTCTGCTTAAAAAAGACCAAAAATAAAAAAAAAAGGACAAAAAATAAAAAATACAAAAAATGACAAAGGAACAAAACATAAGGAAAAAAAACCATAAATGAAAAAGCGATAAAAAAGAAAAACGACAAAAAAAAAGATCAAAAATGTAAAAACCATAAAAAGTGACCAATAATGATAAAAAAATGACAAAACAAAAAAAATGGACAAAAAACAACAATAAATAAAAGGAAAAAAAGAGACAAAAAACGACCAAAAACAAAAAAGGGCAAAAAATGAACAAAAACGACAAAAAAAAAGAAAAAAAATGACAAGAAAACGATAAAAAAGAGCAAAAAAAATAAGAAACGATAAAAAGGAAAAGAAATGACAAAAAACGAAAATACGAAAAAAGACAAAAAAACAAGAGGGAATTAAAACGAGCAAAAAACGACAAAAAAAAATTAAAAACTTGCAAAAAAAATCCAAAAAAGACAAAAAAGGAAACAAAAACGACAAAAACAACAAACAAAAAGAAAAAAACGAGCATAAACGACCAAAAAAAATTGAAAAAGGACCCCCAAAAAAGCTAAAAAGGATAAAAAAAGCGACAAAAAAGTGCAAAATCGACCAAAAACGATAGAAGAACGATAAAAACGTAAAAAATGGTAAAAAAAAAACGTACAAGATCGACAAAAATCGATAAATAACATGCAGAAATGGCAAAAAATGTGCAAAATCGACAAAAAAAAGATAAAAAATATTAAAAAGTGACCAAGAATGATAAAAAAAAAGGCAAAAAAATGAACAAAAACGACAAAAAAGGACAAAAAGAACAAAGAAAAAAGACAAAAACGACAAAAACAAACAAAAACAACAAAAAAACGAACAAAAATGACAAAAAAGGACAAAAACGGACAAAAACAACAAAAAACAAACAAAAATAACAAAAAATGAACAAAAACGACAAAAACGGACAAAAACGGACAAAAACAACAAAAAAGGACCAAAACGACAAAAAAAACAAACAAAAACAACCAAAAACGAACAAAAATGGCAAAAAAACGAACAAAAACGACAAAAAAACGAACAAAAAGAGGACAACAACGACAAAAAATCGAACAAAAATGAAAAAAAACGAACAAAAATTACAAAAAACGAACAAAAACGACAAAAACGAACAAAAAAGACCAAAACAACAAAAATGACAACGACGACAAAAAAACAAACAAAAACAACAAAAAATGAACAAAAATGACATAAAAACGAACAAAAACGACAAAAAAAGGATAAAAACAACAAAAAAAGGACAAAAACGACAAAAAACGAACAAAAACAACAAAAGACGAACAAAAACGACAAAAAATGGACAAAAACATCAAAAAAGGACAAAAACGAACAAAAACAAACAAAAACAAACAAAAAAAACAAAAACAACCAAAAACGAAAAAAAATAACAAAACATGACCAAAAATGAACAAAAATAACAAAAAACGAACAAAAACGACAAAACCCGACAAAAAACGAACAAAAACGACAAAAAACGACAAAAAACAAACAAAAACAACAAAAAAGACAAAAAACGAACAAAAATGACAAAAAAACGAACAAAAACGACCAAAAACGAACAAAAATGACCAAAAAACGACAAAAAACAAACAAAAACAACAAAAAATGACCAAAAACGAACAAAAAGACCAAATTATAGCATACCAACCTTCCGCTTAAGTTGTAATGTAATTGCGATTACATAGATTTTATGATGTGATTGAGTTTAGAAGAAACTGATGTAATGTAATCAAACTTTTAATCGCGATTACATTACATCTAATTTTTTCTGTCCAACTAAACACCCGAGTTAGATTGACAACGTAATGTCAATTACATTACGTTGTCTAATCCTGCAAACCAAACGGGCCCTTAGTTTATTTAAACTATGTTGTTTGCTATATAGAAAATGGCTTGCGAGAAAACTTCACCGACAAAAAACATGTTTAGAAAAACTGCACACTTAAGATTTATTAAACTTGGTTTTTTCGATAATACAATTATACGATCTTGAAGTCTAGTTTCTGATTATAAAATTTGTTCACTAACTTGAAATAGTTAAGATACAAAAATCAGAGTCTAACAAACATGTGGACAATTTACGTTAACTACCTATGAAACATAGGGGTGGGGGTTTAAATGTCTTTATTTCTAGTTTGTATGATACAAAAAAGAATGAAGAATTAGAAGATTATCAAGATGAAGAATAGTGGAGGGGCTTTCCTAGTATTTGTAATATTAGGATATCGAACCAAGATCTCGATCTGGTTTCGTGTAAACCAAAAAATGTTAATTTTGGAATAGATTCTAGATTTCTAATTAAGTTACGCAGGAAGGAGTTTAGCTAAGTAATTGTGTAAGTAAAAAAAATACAAACAAGGGATTCAATTATTAAATTGAATAAACTAGTAATAGGGGATATATAAGGAAAAAAAAAACAAATATTAATTTACAATTACTCAATAAATTAATAAAGAAAATAATTAGTTAAAGATAAATTAGATACAAGTTAGTTAAATAAACATCTCTACTATTATAAGAGGGGGTTTGAAAACGGCTCAAGATTGAGCCGTCTAAGCCGTGTGTATATCATCAACCATTTAATTTTAAAAAAATTAAATTATGAAAAAATTATTGAAGAAAAAAGTTTAAATTTGTTATACATATTCAACAAGGAGAATCGAACTCAACCAAACAAAAAGAGTACCTCTCACCTTAACCATATTTGTTAGAAAAAATATTTAATTATAATTGAATAATATTTTATTATGTGTTATTATACGTGCAAAATAGGTGCATTTTCTAGTGCATATAAATCCTAATCAATTTTAGTCAATTATATATGTGGCAACCACCAGACCCATACATATCTGATAAATACTAAGCGACCCTCCCTTCCTTCCCCTGCTAACTGCCTATCCATCCCCTCTCTATTATCTGCCCATCACCACCCCTCCTCCTCCTGCCGACATCGCAGTTGCCACCACCCCACCTCTTGAGCAGCGCTGCCTCTCCTCTTCCATCCCTGCTCGACACCAACGAGATTTCGCCGCCAGCCAACAACCCAAGGACATCGCTGATCAACCGATCCCTGGTCGCACGACTACACCGCGTCGCGACCCCCATACTTCCACCTCGTCCCCTCTACTCGCCGGACCTCCCCCAGTCTCCCCATTACCGGTCCGACGACACTGCCTACACCATCACAGCCGACGAACCACCGTCGTCTTCCAGCAACCATCCCAGACCGCCCGAGCACCACCCAGCCTCGCGCCGCCACCTCCTTGACCCTCTCGACGAACCCAGAGCCCAGCAAGGAAGGAAGTATACATCCCCGGTTCCCGCTTCTGTAACAGAGGCATCAACCATTTAAATTTCGTAAGTTCTCTCAAAACCCCCTCCTCAATTGTAAATAGCAGACTCGCCTAGTTTATTAGTAATTTCAAGTATTAAGGAATAATATTAGAATTACAAATATGAAGTTATTAAGATGAGAAACAATTATGTAAAATATGATAATGAAAGAAATAATGATTACTAGATACTAAATAGAGAGGTACATAGCAAATAAAAAAAATAAAAGAAAGAGTAAACAAGATAGTTAAAGTAAACTGTATAGATAATAAAACCACACAAAATATATAATGTATAAGAAATTAATTAAAAATCAAATTAGAAGCATGAGTTTAATGGAAGAAGAACAAAGAACAGTAAAAAACAGATATAGTTAAAAGTAAGAAACAAAATAAGGACATGTAGAACTAAATTAATTAGAAATAGTAATTTGTCTTTTCATATAGTAACCCTTCAAACCTAGAAATTATAAGACAAGAATGTTATCCTTAACTAGGTTAAACACAATTAGATCCAATAATAACCTACCCAATACATATTCTGATTTTACTCTGCAGGATTGGTTGTGGGATCCGACCAGACCGTAATTGTGGGTAGACCGTGGATCACGAGATCCGGAGCTGTCAACTATCGTATCGCCCGAATGATCAAGCAAGTACCTATTTAATGCTATCACATTACAATTACCTTATATTGTAGTGATCCATATATGCATGTTTACCTTTCTAGTTATTGATTGTAACACACACGAGATCGGAGAGTTCATATTCTTGTTTTACTTGTATCAATGTCGTTATCATGATTGTGTTTTCTTATATCATTATCGTGATTGTGAGATTGGGACTATGGGGGTAAGTACAGCCACTAGGCACGTGGACATATATATAGTATCGTGGCGTTCTCACATCCTAGGGAGAGTATATCATGCCTTATCGTTATCATATCGTGTTATCGTTTAAACCCAAAGTCGTCTACGGGTTGAAAGTTGTGCTTCTAAAGACACATGAGCACGATCACTGTATAGTTTTGAGTTCTATTAGTTTCATCTTTCTTCTTGATATCTGTTACTATCATCTCCTATTGTTACATGTTTTACTTTCATATCGTACATGTTTCTGCAGATTATCTGATTCTTATGTTTAGTGCATTATGTGCCTTAGATTATACTTGTATCTTGTTAGCTTAGACTTGTACTTGCTCCAATCATGATTTTGAGAGAAGCGGGAATCGATATTTTGTTTCTGTATACTTCAGCCTATTCTTAGTTAAATAGATATGGTTGTAGCTATTCTTTAGGTCATTGTTGTATTCTTTTATCCTAGTTTAGTTATTGTGGATGTTAGATATTATTGTGGATTTTATTATTGTACTTAAAATACCTAGACAACGTTAACGTACTACCACCAATATCCCGGTGTGGGCATGAATTGGCTACGTCGTGACACCCCGCACACGGATTGAAGTGGTAGCATGTCGTGACACCCCGCACACGGATTGAAGTCCACGAAAAAAGCTACTACTTGGTTTGCAATAGTCTCTTTTTCTCTTTTCCTCCCTCTCCTCTATTCTTTTTTTTCTCTATCCCTATCTCTTCCTACTCGGGTGCTGCACCCGCTCCCCCCATGGGTTGCTACCAGTCGACCACTCTTGGATGGGCCCGACTATGGTGGTGTCCCGAGTGGTGGTGTGAGGATTGCTTCACTCCTCCTTCCTCTTCTTCTTGCACGTCTTCTTCTTCGTGATTCTCTTTCCTTTTTCTAACTTTCTTTCTCTTTCTAACTTGTTATAAGAAGACTAAGGGGAATGGGTATGCTACTATGAACACTTAGTATTTTAGGACCGTAAGGCAACTCTAAAGGAGGGGTGAATAGAGTACAACGAAATAATCTATCCAATTAAAAATTTATACTAAGTAAAGACAGTTAACAACTTATATGCAAGACAAATATATAAAGTAGTAAGGATAAGAGAAAGCAAACACAAACACCGATTTTATCCTGGTTTTCCTCTGAGAGGACTAGTCTAGGCCCGAGAACTCTTGCTCGGAGTTGTATCAAATACAATCATCAATAGTGAATCGCAAGCTTTAATGGCTTGCCACTTCTTTACAACCACAAGCTTTAATATGAAGGCTCTGAGTGTTTGCTCACTAAAGGATAGAAAGATTGAGAAGAGATGAGTGAGTAAGAATGTAAAAATTCATGTCTATTTATAGGATTTTATGGAACATAGTTCGATCAGAATTCAGTCTAAAATATTTAAATTTTTTGAACGTTGGAAGCACAAAATCAGGGATTTCACAACTGGCCACATTTCTAAAATGGGCTAACCTAGTTCGGTCCGAGTTCTGCCAGAGTTCGGCCCAAGTTCGGTTGGTTTATCTTAGAATAGTCTAAGGGTTTGTATGGGCTAGTTTTGGTTTGATTTGGGTTTGTATATGTGGATAGGTTTCAGGCTATTTGAGTAGAATCGGCAATCGCCATAGCATTGTTGAGTCTTCTGTTGGATCAGTTGTATCATATAGTGACATATGGAACCATGGTTTAGTTAACTATCAAAATAAAGTTAACTGAGACCAAATGGGCCAACAATCTCCCCCATTTCGATAATTGACAAACTATGTATAATACTGCAATTCTTGGATGTACACAGCTCCCCCGCAACTTGTGGAACGATTTGATATAATAATGATGTCGAGTATCATATCCGATGTTCTCTCCCATTGTCATTTGATCGAAATGGCACGCTTCCCCAGAAATGGTAGAATATTATGTTTGAGAAAGAAACAAGAGAGTGAAACAACACATATATAATAACCAATTGTTTATGTGAAATGTTGATAACATTGCATTTATTGAATTCAAATAACTAGTTTCAAACCAAAAAGCATACAATGAGTCTAAAAATATAGGAAAAATCAAGTGATGTGAACTAAGAACATCATAGTAGAGGAAAACTAGAGCTTTAAGCTTCAAATTCCGCTGTAACATCTAGTGGGCATCTCCATTATCATCTGGTTCAATTGATCTATTAGGGTCATAGAAGGCATTTGCTGGATCCAAATATCTCTGTACATAAGCATGATCGATGCGATAACCTTGACGATTGGGATCTCTGAGAATCAAAACTGGTCCGACTAGGTGTTGAATTACTGTATACTAAATATCTAGCAGGGTATTTCCAAGAGCCTGAGTCTGAAGTGTCTGGCGGTGATCAAAAGCACGATAGCAATCATCTTACATTCTAAAGCGATCATGCAACATAATGAGGATCGATTCCAAAGTAGTAGGTGGCTCAGTAGTAGTATGTGGAGCATTAGCTGGATGTGTTTTTGAGTTGGAGGAAGAGTTACAGGGTGAAAGATATACGAGTTCAATCCTACAAACTTGATTAAGAGGTAGAGGCTCATCAAGGTACATGTGTCAAGAGAGATGTCGAAGAAACTGAAAATAGTTGGAAAGTACATGGCATAAAGTAATGGACGCCCTTTCTTGCGAGATTGAACCATTTGGGATATGATAGTTTGTGGAAGATTAACAGAATAAAGAAATGCAGATGATATAAGGCAGAGACATTTCTAAGTAAGAAACTTCGTCAAGATAAGTTTTCTTAGGTAGAAACGTCGAGAAAATGATACGATGCATTTCAAAGAAATAATTACTCAGATATCTAGCATCGAATCTTCTGGGTGGAAAATTATGTGGTGCACAAACTAAGTTTTTTAAAGTGTCCAGAGTTACATTGTTTTCAAATTGAACTTGAGTAATATTGATGAGGGCCCCACTTTCAGCAGGTATGCGTAGGATTTAACCAAAGTCATTAGCATCAAATTCAATATAGATACCATGTACTCTTGAAGAGATAGTGACGTTGTCATATGCTAAGTTGCAATAAAACATGCGGACAACACTCAGATAAACATGATAACGTGTTACAACAGTTCTTTAAGTTGAAAGTTTTGAAAAACGGAGATGAAGTCATTGTAATGATAAAAATCAATAGGATTGTCAGAACAAATATTACGTTTAGAAAAATTATTAAACCATGCGTTAGAGTTTTCTAGGTTTTTGAAGAGAAAACCATCAAATTCTCCAATATTTGGCATAATGGGATAGAATAAAGGATCAAAAGAGACTTCACCTAATTTTTTTAGGTGCCAGGGAGGAGATAATACCTTACAAAATGATTGAGAATGTGGTAGAGATTGGAGGATCTTTAAGAAAGAAGATTCACCAACTAGGGTTTGGAAGAAAATTAGGGTTTCTAAAGGTGATGAGGTAGGTTTTCGTGGTTCTGCAAAAATTACACGAAATAACAATGTATTTATAGCAGCAAAAACCTAAATTTAAGTGGGGTTGACCAGATCTTAATATTCTGGAAATTAAAGGTCCGAGTTCGGTCATAGACCGAGTTCGGTCCAAATTCGATTCTTATATGAAATAGAATGATCCTGTGTCAACTTTAATCGATGATTGATTTCTTGACTTGATATAATATATGAAAGATAAGTGCTAAATGGCTTGATCCGATCATAAATGTTCGTAAAGTCTATATTATCTCGAAGTAGCTATAGGTGTCGGATCCCAGCTAGCGGTGGTCCGAAGAGACTTTAATACCGTGTTGCTTTAGGCTATTTATGCGTGATTGTGTGGCACGGTGTGTTGTGTTTTGCATGCATAGTGGCGTGACTTGGTTTGCTGTGTTTTGCATGCATGCTTATGAGGTCTATTATCCTTTCTTGGATAAGTCTTATTGTGTGTGCTCACTTGTTTGGCTACGTATCTCGTGTCAGGTTGGATAATAGGTTGTTTAACTATTTTACCCAATCTAGTCTCTAATCTTTTAAAGGTAGCACATATTTCATCATTCTTAGCAGTTAAAGCATCTATCCTAAAAGCAGCAATGGAGTATTAATTTCTTTTTTTTTTGACTCGAGTTCCTTCTTGAGTTTAGTAATCTCTTGAGATTTCTTCTCAATACAGTCAAAAGCCTCATGATGACTAAGCTTAAGTTTGGATATATCGTCTTGATTAACACAAGAAGACGTATCCTTTATTTCTCTTAGTATAGTTGTAAGTCTTTCAATCTCAGTCAGATAAGATTGAATATCTTTTCTAACATGCTTAAAATTATCTCTAAGTTTTTTGTAATCTTTAAGTAAATTACTGAACGCATCAGATAGTTCATCAAAATTAAAGTCATCATAGTGAGAATTATTTGTTACCTGATTGTCTGTTGCCATGAAGCATAAATTTGCTGAGTTTCAGGAATTTTCTTCTTCTTCTTCTTCTTCTTCTTCTTCTTCATAATCACTTGCCTCACTCTCATGCCAGATGCTTGTGTTAGCATACTTCCTTAATGAAGTTCTTCTCGATGGACGATCATTGCGGTTTCCTTTCTTTATCATCAGACAGTCCCTCTTTATATGGCCAGGCTTCTTGTAGTTATAACACATTGGTTCTTCATCACCGTTGTCATTTGACTCCTTCTTTGATCTCACAACCTTTAGAAATTTTCTGATGTTTTTGGTGATCAGGGCAACTTCATCGTCTTGAGAATCATCGTCGTCAGAGTCGTAGATAGAGGCTTTCTTATGATGATAATGTGCTTTGAGCACAATCATCTTCTTCTTTGGTGCGGGATCTTCGAATTCCTTGAGATCTAGCTCGTGAGTCATCAGCTTGCCCATGAACATCTCAAGGGTCATTACGGTCAGATCATTCCCTTCAACGATTGTTGTGGCCTTTTCATTCCTGTTTTTGGTAAGTCCTCTGAGTACTTTTTAAATCTTTTCGTATTTGCTATACTCATTGGCAAGAGAGGATAGAGGGTTAACGATGTCTAGGAACCGTGTGAACATCTGAGTAACCATCTCATTCTATTTCATCTGAATGCTTCAAAATCTTGTGTTAGACTTTTGATCTTTGATTCCTTTACTTGTGTGGTTCCTTCATGAACGACCTCAAGAGGCTTCTAGACTTCATGTGAAGTACAAAAAGTAGAGACATATTGAATTCAGTTATGTCTAAAGCACAAAATAGAGAGTTAATAGCTTTAGCGTCAAAACTAGCGTGTTTCTTTTCTCTGTCTGTGTATTTGTCATGAGGCTTCTCGGTAAGGTTGACGTCTATGACTATTCTAGGTGGTTTTAATAACGATCTACTACTATAACATACCACATATTAAAATCAAAAGAGCTCAGATAGAAACTCATACGTGTCTTCCAGAACGTGTAGTTGGTACCGTCAAATAGGGGTTGC
This sequence comes from Iris pallida, assembly GCA_029216955.1. Taxonomy (NCBI): domain Eukaryota; kingdom Viridiplantae; phylum Streptophyta; class Magnoliopsida; order Asparagales; family Iridaceae; genus Iris; species Iris pallida. The sequence goes on from JANAVB010020000.1 coordinate 532,620, forward strand.
CAATTTGTTAAGTGTCCTTCACCATTATTGGTGTGGATAGATACGATGGTTGCCATAACTCTAGGGATATTAGTCCAGTAATAAGAGACCGTGCTCTGATACCAATTGAGGGACCGTTAGGTAACTTTAGAGGGGGTAAATAGTGTTATGACCCGCACCCGCTTTTGGGATACGAGTATGTGTCCAAGCCCAGCCTACGATGCAGCATCGACGGTAGTACGCTATCTATGATAAGCACTATCCATAACATGTACACAGTCCACATATATCATCCACAACTAAGTCATGACAAAGAGATTAAACTTAAAATCTCAATAAATAATTTAAAGAAGAATCCACTACAACTCAAGATAGTTTCGGAAACAAACCCACTAAAAATAACTTATAAAACAACTAAACTAAAGTCCTATAACTCACTAGTTAAGAATAATACGAAAGAGCATAAGGAAGAAATATGCTACTCCGTATCAGTAGAAGCAACCGGCACATTGGTAATGTCAGTGTCCCCAAGATATGCACCAAAAACTTTGGGACAAACCACATCGTCTAAAGCTGAAAAACAGTTATCCAGTCAGGATTGGAGCAAGATCACCATAAACTATATTACAAAATATAATATACAAGCACGCAGAATAGCAATAAGGAAAAGATGAATATAATATGATACAAAAGAGACCAGAGAAATAGTTTGATAGTACAACTATGACATAGAACAGTTGAAGGTATAACTAAGACACGAAAACAATATGGGAGAACGACTAATATAAGACAAACCAAAGGACAATATGTCAACACGAATCAAATCATGTGTACTATGTATTTTAGAATACAAGTGTTCCGTATATGGACGCGTTAGGGCATACGGCAGTCGGTGTGTGGTGCAATGACTGCTATCAACATTGACATTGGGGAAACTTGAATATTGCGTAGACCACATGCATACTAGTTGTATTTCCCCTTCCGACTCTCTCTTTCACAATTTAAACATGATCACTTTAACATTCACATTAAACTTAAACATTGAACATTGATCATTAAACATTGAACGAAAGCAGTAAGTGAATATGTATGACCATAATAATAAGTATAACTCTCGTGCACCAATTGTATAAAAGATAAGACTAACAGTTTAAGGAAGAGAACAACATGCAACATAAAATAAAGGCAACATAGGTAGTGATACTTGCCTTGCTCCGAAAAAGGATGAAATTACAACTCAAGACATCGTAGACCGATCTACCCCGTCATATAAATAATCATAAGTTAGATATGAAAATTCCACTTTAAAAACCCTATATGTGGCTAATGGTTTGACATAATTAATTCTATTTAATTCTGAAATAAATTATCTAAAAACCTAACTTAATCTAATATAATTCAAAAAATAAAAGTTAAACTCAAGTTATGGCAAGGAAAAGTCACAGCTTCCAATTCAGGAACCGAGACACGCAAATCGAGACACAACGATGACTAAGTAGTCAAACAATACAAACCTCATGGTTTGAGTGTGCACCCTAGTAGATTTCAGTGCTACAAGTGCATTGGAATTGACCGTGCCACAAAATCATGCTTTGGTCAAAATATATCGCCATTATGGCTAACCGTGACCACGATAATTTGACGGTCAAAACTGGGTTCTACGAATAAAATAAAATACTAGTTGAAAGTATTAATTTTTGGAAAAATTAAATGGCGTAGATCTATGTGTTAGCTTTCCGAAACTTCAAACGGTTTGTGATTCTGATTCCTGGTTCTTCCGGAATCTCGAAAACAAAGAAACATGTCAAATTTCGGACAACGGACACTCCATGAATTTCCAAAAATTTAGGTTTAGAATTTATGAAAAATAATTAGATATTTAGAAATCGAACCTCAATATGCTTCCAATTAAAAAATGGCACGCGAAAAGCACCTCTGGATTGACAGGAATCGCTTCGCGAAGACGAAGAACCCTAGATGAAACCCCTCTGTGTGTGTGTGTGTGTGTGTGTGTGTGTGCGTATATATATATATATATATATATATATATATATATATATATATTATATATTTTATATATATATATATATTATATATAAATATATATATATATATATAAATGGTTGCAGCCGCTTGGCTCTTGGCCCCCCCTTGGCTCCTCCGGTCTCCACCGGAGGGTGCCCCTTGGCTCGCCGCAGCCTCTCCCCTCCCCCTATTCGTGTGCGGCTGGTGGTCCGACGGCATCCTAGGCCCGGCTCTGTCGCCTCCCTCCTCTCCGGGACTCGCCTGGCAGCCTCCCCCCTCGCCTCCCCTTCCGTGGGTGTTCTCCTCCCCCCTCTCCGGCGTCTGCTCGACGTCCGTCCTCCTCCCCGTTCTCTCCGTCCCTCCCGACCCTCTCGGCGCCGCCGTCGTTCCCGGCGTCTCCGCAGCCTCCGGTCTCGACGCAGGGTGCCCGGCCCCCCACCGTCGACCGTCCCCCCCGGAGGCCCTCCGCCCGCACCGCAATCCCCTTCCCTCCTCGGTCCCCCGCTGGGGTTGGCCTCGATCCCTCTTGCCCCCGGCGGTACGGGCGTGGATCTTCCCCCTCTTCCCTCAGCCTCCGCCCCGGTTCCCTCCTCCTGCACCGACTCCCTCCCCGCCTCTCCCCAGCTCCCTCCCCTTCCCCCCGTCGTCGGCGGCTCCCCTCCCCCTCGCGAGTCGAGAGCCCCTTGTGCTCTCACGCAGCTCCCGTCAGGAGCGGCATGTCCCTAACGACCCCTGGCCCATGGCTCCGCCGGGCCACTCCTTCCCCGCCGGCAGATCTGTCCGCCCTTTTTCCTTCGTCGGCTGCAGCTCTGCTGCCCTTTGCTCGGTTTGCCTGGGCCGCCCCTCGCCGGTGACAGCCTCCTTCGCGTGCAGGTCGGCCGTCTTCTCCGCTACTCCCCCCTCTGTCGGCCGCCGTAGGTCCACCTCCCCTTCCATGTGGTCGCCTCCCCTCCTCCGTGGCCCCTCCTCATATTCCCTCCTCCTCCTCCGCCTTGGCTTCCCGGGTTCGGGAGCCGTGCCCCCTCCCCCTCCGCGGCTTCTCTGGGCCGCCCCCTTTTCTGCCCTGAGCCCTCCCATCCCCGCCGCGGTCTACCCCTCTCCTCCGGTGCCCGCTCTCTCCCGGCGGTTCCCCACGGCGGTCTTGGCCCCTTCCCTCTCGTCTGTCCGACCCGGCTCTTCCGCTGCCGGGACTCTCTAGTCGGATCGAGCCGCTCACCGGGCCGCGTCCCCCACCCTCGGCCTCCTCCTCCCAGGTTCCCCCTCGCCGGAGTCCCCCACCCGCTCGGTTGCGCTGGCTCAGCGTCCTCGCCGTGCCGCGGCTCCCGCCGGACATGGCTACCGCTGCCCACCGGTGGCGCGTCCCATCCCCCTCCGGTCCCGAGGCCCCCTCCCCTCAGGGCCTCGCGCTTGGCCGGGTTTCCAGCGTCCCCTCGGGTCGCGTCCCCCCACTCGGTCACAGCACCCGGAGCAGCCCCCCCTCGGGCCCCGCGCATGTATGCCACGTGCCCCCCCGGGACGCGGGCAATTTCAAATTTCAAATTTTGGTTTTTGTGGGCCTGCTCTTCTGCCCAGTGTACTTCGTTTCCTGTTTCAATAAAATTTCCTTCTTCAATATATATATATATATATATATATATATATATATATATATATATATATATATATATATATATAGTCGTGGTTCATAGTTGGCTAAAGAAGCCACGTGGCAGCATTCTAGCAGTTCCCTCCTGATCCAATGGATAAGGGAGCTGATGGCTCAACTAAGCCAGAGCTTGGCTCGGCTTGGATTTCGGGTGCGGCTCGGAGACCCAGTCTCACCCGCCCCCAGTTTGCTACTGTCTAAGAGGTGGGCCCACCCTCGCATAGCTGGGTGGCTGACAGTTGGCCCGGCTGCAGCTGACTGGGTTATTTTATTTGGATAATGGTTTATAATTACCAGAAAATAGTTTTTGACCAGTTTTTGCTTAGAAAAAAATCATAATAAAAATAATCAAAAATTATGGAAAAATTTTGGAAAATATAAAATAACATATTGAACCCTAAAAAATCTTTGGGGTCAATATTTGCACATAGGCTCGCACAGTAAATTCTAGAAGTCCTAGAAAATAGGTTTTTTCTATATTTAATTATCTAAAAATTCTAGGAAAATACCAAAAATATATAAAAAATACTTTTGAACTTCTATAAACCTAGTAAAATATCTGGCCTCCAGAATAAGCTCGTGTGCCCTCACAAAAATTCTAAAAGCCTTTCAAAAATAATAATAATATAGTTAAAATTTATCTAAAAATTACCAACAATTCTAGAAAGTTCAAAAAAAAGAAGCTAAAATAACCTATTTGGGCTATCTAAGTACCATATATAACCAAATGTTAGTATATCTCACCTATAGTCTTAGGTTTACACCATTGCAATCTCGAAATCAAATCCCACAAAAATAATTCCAAGTGTTTTCTATTTAATCATTAATCAAAATAGAAATTTTGGTAGCGGATGCTACAAATAGAGTGCACTGGACAGATCTTATCTAAAAAATTATTCTACGTGAAGTCTGTGACCAACGATATATGAAAGTATATGTGTAAGTAAGACAGGTATTAAAAGCAACAGAGTTTAGAGAGCAAATGCATGCACCAAGATTTTTTTCCTGATTTTCCTCTGAGAGGACTAGTCCAGGCCCGAGAAATCTTGCTCGGAGTTGTATCCACTATAGTCACAATAGTGAAACACAAGCTTTGAATCCAAAGTTTCTACAACTTCTACAACTTGTGCTTTGATCCGAAGAGCACAACAAGAGGACTGTGCGACTTAGGCATAGAGAACTAAATGATCGCATAAAGGTTGGAGTCATTGCAGTAGTTTCAGAGCCGAAAGAATCTGGCGGATCCGTTCACCAAAGGCCTCAAGCGCCAGTTGGTCGAGGATACGACAAAAAAAGGCATAATGGCATTATGATATTGTGTGTTTTAATTCTACATAAAGTTTTATGTTATTAGTTCAAAGATAAATCTACTAGGCATTTAGCTTTTTGTTCAAGGTAGGACCATTGACTGGGAGAATATCAGGAACATGGTTGTCTTTTGAGACAGTGAGGGGTTACGTACTCAGAACCACTATTGTCTACTTTTGTTATTTGTGTAGAACTAGTCCTGTGAGAGGATGGCTATGACGCTAATGAGTTCTCAGGCGCTCTTAAGAAATACGATAGCACAATACTACAAAAGATAGTACTCCATGCTACAGCGTGGTGGTACCATGATAAGGTACCTCGAAAGGGTAAAGCCTCGGCATCGCAAGCCATATCATAGCGGCACAGCACCACATATGGGTAGGTAGCCTAATACTATAGAATGGAGAGTAATAGGTAGTACTACAAAGAGACAGGTGACCTCATGCTACCGTGGTATGAGACCACAAAGAGGTAAAAGATGTAAAGCCTCGGCTTAGCGAGCCATGCCACAGCGGCATAGCACGACACTACAAAGAGGGTTGTGACCTCATGCTACATGGGTATGACACCAGAATAAGGTTAAGCCTCGGCTTTTAGCTATGTCATAGCGGTGTAGCACCGCAAAGAAGCGTAAGGATTCATGTCGAGGCTATTTAAAAAGAACTCACCTAGAATGTATGAACATAGATACAAGCCGTCTCTTAAGGGTAAGCTTGTAGAAACCCAAAATATATACACCGAAACTAGCCGTGCACAGGGCCTTTAATGTGCAATCGGAAGCACAACTGATGTCATTGTGTGAGTGAAAAGAATAGCAATTATGGTATAGAATGCAAGGCTTAGTTCATTCTTGTATCATACTGTTGTTTAACCTATGCAGAAAAATTTAATTCGAAGCGATATCTATCGTTATGCATGATGGACAGTCATTGTAGGGAACGCTAATCCTATATATATACTGAGATATGTAGAAAATTGTTGGAGTTTTTCCTTATTCTCATGGAGGTGTTCTCCTTAAGAGCTTGGAAAACACTCCAAGTGGGTATCTCTATACAATACTATGCTTGGTATTAAGAGATGCACATAGGGTTGTGGCCCAAGTGGTGGGTGCCATGTGGGATATTTTTCTAGTATGATTAGGTTAAAATCCTCAAGAAAGCATTTATGCTTTTTGTCATTCTCTTGGGAAAAGATTTCCTTTAGAGCTAAGCCCCAAAGGAGCTTAGCAACTCGGACTCGGACATGAACTCAAGTTCAAGGGCACAAACTGGCACTTTGAAGGTGCATTTTGTACTTAGCACGTCAGCTTCATCGTATGGCGCTTGTGCGTATCAGTTGAGCTCGTGCGCTCATTTTATGCGTGAGTAGCATACACGGGCGATGTACGGGCTATGGCAGGCTATGCTCGGCTATGGGCGGTGTATATGCAGGCTATACGTATTTACATGAATGTGTGCATCCACTGCTGTACCGTTCTGCGCATGTATGCAAAACCTATTGTGCCGCTAGATTATGTGTGCAGGAGCAGCTTCAGCTGAGCTGCTGTACGCATATGCTCAGATAGTGATGTTGGCGCATAATCCCGCTGATCAAGGGATTTTAAAGGTTATGGAAAGATTAAGTCAATTTTTCAGATCCGATCTTTGTGGGATTTGAATTAAATTCATTTCTATATATTCGTAATCTATTGACGGCTATGATTAGGGTTGGGTTCATTCCTACTCTATAAATACTCTCTTCGTGCCCCTTTGAGAACTTACTTCGTAAAAAGAAATAAGAGAGTATTGTGCTGCTGGAGTCCAGGAGTTTGTGCGAGTAAGTACAGAGGTGACGACGAGCATTCCAGAAGTTCTCATGTGAACATGCTCGTTCCTAGAAGCAAATCGTGTGGGGTGAATCTTGCTTTGAGCAAATGTAATCTTCATCACCCCTGCAAGCGTTGTCTTCTTCTTATACTACTTCTCTTCTTTCTCTTTGTAAGCGTTCTGTCTCAATTGCAATACTTTTGTGAGGAAGAATGAATTACTTTCTGTTAGTTTGTAATTCATCTAGTGGAGAATTTGGAATATGATTTTATCATTGTAATTATTATATTCTGTTAGAATTGAGTAGAGGGCAAATATGTCTGCTGAACTTCCTATCTCAACTAAACTTTTGGGTTACATAGTGCAGACTTTGAGTCTTGCATGGATCTCTGTTCTTGACTTCAGTTCTTCCATCTTTTGATATGTCTTGGGATAACAGACAGAAGAATGCACCAACCACCAAGTTCCTTCCCCTTAGTGCACCGACTACCAAGTCCCTTTCCCTCAACTGCATAATGACCCCCTTCGTATGCAAGATAAATCACGCAACCACCTCCTTCCACCTTCTCTTATCCGCTGAGCTCACCACCATCTGCAAGATCACAAATGTGTCGAGTATAGTCAAAGAACCGTGACCTTCCTTTGTTGCTGCATTGTTTAGCGAGTGTGGCCTCTCCGCCTTGCCACTTCGCCACAGCAAGCCTGTCGACGTCTTCTCGGTAATGCTGCAGACAAATATCGAATCAACCGTGCACTCCCCAACCTTCCTGGGGTTCTACATTGTTGTGCTCAGGAAGAAGCAAGTGAATCTGCAGTAATAGTGTTGCTCGAAAAAGGAAATTCAGCAACAATAAGCCTGTAACGCCCTAGTCCCATTATATGTAGGACTAGGGATACGAAAAATGCCAGCTACATGCATACGAAGAATACTCCAATATGTGGAATCTTCGTACACATACATAAGCTGGAAATAATAAATCACATGCCAATCACAGATAACTATATCTCATCCACATAACACATGAATAAAGCAATAGTCCAGAATAATAAAATAAAAGAGTCAAAACATATATAGTAGGAAGAAAACAAATCCATTACCAAAAATAAAAAATAGTCTGAGATAACTGGAGTCCGACCTCCTAAAAAACAAACTAAAAGATTTTTACTACAATGTATCAAGTCATGACTAATAAACTAAACCTCGGAAGGCGAGACCTCATCAACTGTGAAAGATGGATCCAAAGCAGAGCCGTACTCCTGGGAAAAGTCATGGTCATCTAAGCTTGGAGAGTTCACCAGATCCTCAAAAGGACGTAACAAGATACAAGAAAATAACATTCCATATAAACTGTAAAATAAATTAAAGATGCATGCAATTGGATGCCTAACCATTCTATCATGAATATGCAGTTAAGAACAAACTTTCAACGCAAAGGCCTTTTGGCTATAAATAGGATCGACATAGTTCCCACTTGGGGCAACAGGGACCTAAGAGCATAACGTTCTATAAACTTCAGTAGCCAACCTGAGAAGGTAATCTCACATCGTATATCCAGCGGAACTTCTATGTTACGGTAAGAAATAGTACAATAGTGGCCCATACGTTAAGGAACTGTTCTTCCCTCCCCATGTCTAACAATGTCATCTCCATAACTCATATGAACCTCTAATAACTGCCAAGTCTACCAATCATGCAAAATCTATTGGCAGTTATACCTAACCGTCGCATGTCTCATACTTATCGGTGGCCAGTCGACTATGCGAGTCTGTATCCTACATGTGACTCAAAACTCACGATAAAGCAAGTGTCAAGGCCATATGAGATATATTAATACCTTATTTCAGTGGGTGGTCATCTAGTACTGAGTCATTATGCATAAAATAATAAAAAGCCATAAAACGACAAATGTCGTTGCTCGCACCCAAGTATGACTTGGACGCACAGTGCAATAGAAACATGCAGTATATAAATAAATTGAATAAAATAACAAAATATAATAACAATAAATGAACAGAATATAGTGGCAAGGTATCTTGTCTGGAGGTGGTGTGCAATTGACAATATCCAACAACTCAAATCAAGAGCAATGTAAGTCAACTTCTGCAAACTTCCATGGATGCTAAAATAAATGACACGAACATTTTTGGTATAAAAGAAATGTCCAAGATCGCATACCCATAAGTCCAATTCTGGACACGGTGGCAAAATCATAATTTCAGACTAAATTGGTGTCCGCCGTTGGACCCTCTTTACACCGAAAAGCGTGTCAACATCTATGATCTCTAAAGTCAACAAATTATATGTCTACGAGTTCGATTTAACGAAAAGAACTCAATCGTATGTCCAAAGTTGGATTTCGATGAGCCGTACGCAAATTTGTCCTTTGGATCGGGTCGTAAGCTCGCCAAAATAGCGTTCCAGTCGACTGGCTCACAGGACTAGAAAAATGATACGAGTCCAGTGGCGCAATTTTTGTCTCGAGATGATGAATGTACACGAAGTTGTAGTCTAGTTTGCAAAGACGTCGATACGGGATATCTCCACCGATATGCCTTGATTTCGTCGTACACACAGCGAAATCGAGTTTCGTCGAATCCCATACGTCCGAAAAGTCGATAAGCACATTTTGATGCTTTCGGTTCGCAACCACATCACCCAGTTTGTCGGGACGCATGTCGTATTGGTGATAATTTCTAAAAAATCATTGTTTTGAAAACTATTTTTGACGATTTTTGAAACCGTTTTAACAACAATTTAATAAGCAAAATATAAAACCAAAAGTGGGGTTTTAATCACCTATAGGTTGTCTATAAAGATATTCAAATCTGTCGGTAGATCGGATAAAAATTGCCTTCCAAAATAGTACACTGGATAGGTTTGTTTTTGTCTTATTTTTCGAAAAAAAGGGTTTTAGTCCTGATTTCATTTCGATTTCTCATCGAATCTGAATCAGTTTAATACGAACTTATTGGCAAGGTTCCTAGATGGTTATATAACGTTCTATAGGATTTTACGAAGTCGAAAACGATAGTATATGCGAAGAAAAACTGTGATAAAATGACATACCTGGCTGTGTACGCAGGTTTGCGACAGCATGTGCTGCTGTGCGCGCATGAATCATGGGTATTTAGAAATGGGTCAATATTGCATGGTTTAAAATCAAATGGAACAAAATAAGGCATATATGGTTTGTTCTAAGGGAAAATATGTCATACATGTGGTGTAATTGAAATGTTGCACATGAAGGTGTATTTGTGTGGGACATATGAGTGTTCCCACATATGAGTGTAAAATTTGTTGGGAGGTAAAGGCTAGTATTGTGCTTCAAATGTCAAAATCACGATAGAGATTATCAGATGATTCGGATGGAAGTGGACGTTATGAACCACTGATTTATTAGCCTAATTGGAACCACCCTATCCCAATCGCTTGCAAATTTAAGGAAATCCTACGTTCTTAGAGGGGGTTGCAATATATGAACTTCAAAAATTCCGTTCTCGAAATTAAAACTAAGACACGATTCCACGATAGAATAGAATTTAAAGAATTAAGGTCACAATTCTTGTACCTTAATTGTTGGAATAACTGCCTGCTAAAATAGAAACGATATGCAATACGAAAAAAAAGTCAAGTACGGAGCTCGTGTCGTAATTTTGAGCTATTGGAAGATATGGTTGTATATGTCATTCTTGCCTTCCCCAATTTTTTTTGCGAGTTTTACAATAATGACACATGAACCGAGGGGTAGCATGTCTAACTCTTCTTATGACCAATGCAAGGTTATAGTCGGTAATAACGACATATGGTCCATCAAGAAATACCTTAGATTACTAAGTCCTTAATTTCTTGCTCATAGCAAGCTTACTCGTCTACGATTATAAGGCTACTAATGGTGTCGAAGGTAGTACTTCGCAATACTACTACTACTAATAAATCCAAGTAATTCTAGAAATTGGTGAGTCAACTATATTAAGCAGGATACTAACCTATTAATGGTGTTGCCTTATTATCAACTAGTGTTTTAACAGTAAATGGCGTATCTAGGGCAATGTTTGTTGTGTTTCTACTCTCAAGGGGACTATCTATGTGATTGCTCTATTTTGTTGCTGAGATCCTATAGGTCGTCTAATCGATCTGCTCAGAGTTATTCTAGCTGGTACTAAGGCTGGGTTGATGAAGACATCAATCAAGGTTAGGATCAAGCAACAGAAAACAATCGTAATGTTTTTAAGAACGGTATGATGCCAAGCTAGATGCATAGGACGTAGTCTAGATAATATCAGAGAACCATATACCTTCGTAATCATGTTATTCGAAGTTTGCCTCGCCAGCACACATTTGGATATAGTTTCTCAAATTTGTCTTGGCCAAATCCATGTAATGTTTCGTTACGAAAATACAGGATAGGAGACTAACAAGGATGTGGTTCAATTAGAATTCGAGAAACATATGTATCCATGATGCCGTTATCTGAAGTCCTGCCTTGCCAGTATTTTTCTTGCTGCAAAAACTTTGATTTCGTAATACGAGGATAAATAAAATTTCTCAAACCTTCCCTCGGATCAACCCATGGAACATTTTTCCAATATATGAAAGTAAACGAGAATGATTTACTCAAGTGTTTAACAAATAAGAGGTTTAGTCAATCATATGGATGGTGGTAATAGATAATCAAAATGTATCCCGACTCTTAACATTTCCTATATAAGCCAACTATGGATCAATCACTACTCTTAAGTCTGACTTCCTACAAGTATCCTGGATGGACTTAAGACACTTAGTGGTCATAAGTCATGCTTAGTGTAGTACTTGTTTAGGGTAGGTTATCAACTACTATATTTATATAAGTCTCACAATTGCTTAACCAAGAGAATTCATCTATAGAATTCCTAAGACAACCATTCCTAATAGATGGCTCGACCTACTATCGAGAAACAAGTTTATGCAAATCGCGGAGGAGATCGGCAAAAAGATCAAATTATCGAAAAAAGAGAATATTCACATAACATCGGAGTCGACGAATGTGGTAAAATTTGAAGGACGAAGGAGATTTATGGTGATTACATGATTTAAGGAATACATAAAGACATATTAAGGTTTTATGATAACCAAGATGAGAATAAATAGGTACTCCTAAGGACAATGCAATTCCTTGAGAAAAGATAGTATACTAGTTCCGAGGTTGTCATATAATTGGAGAATTTACTCTAATCATTCGTAATTACCAAACAATTAGAAAGAAATGACAATGCATCTATGTTTTGGGAAAGGGATAAATAACTCAAGATAAAATGCATGGCTAGGCTGATAACTAACTAGTGAGGGTGTGGCTCTAGTTTCAAATAATGCAAAGCCGGAAACGTAGCAACTAAAACCATACCTGCTATGACTTCCCCTTTGGGTTCCGCATCCTCTACTGCTAGTGTGAAAGCCTGTTCGTACTTCTGACCAGGGCCCTATGCTCTGGTCCTGTTGGACTGCACTGACTGCGAAGGTAATGGTGGGCGAGGTGCTCCTGCTGCTGGTGTCATGAGCCTCGGCACCTGCTGAACCAGTCGGAGTGCGGGAAGTGCTGGAGCTGTTGGCCTCGGGGTCAGCTGAGCATGCACTTGAGCCCGCAGCTCAGGGCAATCTTTAATTATATGTTGTCCTGATCTACATCTCAAGCATAAGCCAAGACGAATTCGATAAGCATTTCAAAAATAGCCCTATTTTTTGCAGTAGTTGTAGGTGGGCCTCTGATTGGGCATGCCTCTCTGCTGTAGCTGTGCCATGGGTCTTCTACTAGGCTCCCACTGAGTCACTCTAGCTGGTACTAGGGCTGGTGTGTAGGTAGAGACCTATTCAGGGCTACTGATATAATGTTCCTTGTAAATTCATTATGTTGCTGATGTACTTGAATAACTTTAGCAAGAACCTTGCTATCAAAACCTCATTAGAGTAAGAAATCGACAGCTGAGATAGAGGCTAAGGAGGAGGTGGCATATATTCTTCCTGAGGAGCTGGGGTCTGCTGGTTAGGCTGTCCTATCTTGGGTCCCACAGCTTGAGGGTACTGCTGGGTAGGTGGGATCGTCTAATCCGATTGAAATGAATGCCCTTGCTAAAGAGGTGTGGTAGGGGTCATTGTTGAAGGTTGCGAGGGAACTTGCTCCTCTTGGACTGTCGAGTCTTCAAAGGTGACGGTGAGAGGGGCAACATGACTGCTACTAGTGTTTATCCTATTAGCACGAAGGTAAGAGCAATGTTAGAACGGCTTCAAGCAAGAGGAAATTCAAGCAATCAATAAAGAGTTCGAAAGAGTTTGAAGTCAATGAAGTAAAAAATTATGGATGAGATACTATTTATATTCTTATATGCAGGCTTGCTTGGTACTGTCATGTAACCAAGCTATATTTTTGTTGACCTGTATGACTACCACAAAAACATTTAACGCCTAGTCCAAATATACGTAAGACTAGACATACGAAACATGCCAGTAGCATGCATACGAAGAATACTCTAATACGTAGAATCTTCGTACACATACATAAGCTGTAAATAATAAATCAAAGGCCAATCACGGATAACTACATCTCATCCACAGAACACAGGAATAAAGCAATAGTCCAGAATAATAAAATAAAAGAGCCAAAAGATATATAGCCGGGTGGAAACAAATGTATTACCAAACAGCTATGAAAAATAGTCTGAGATAACTAGAGTTCGACCTCATAAAAAATTGTCCACTACAATGTATCAAGTCATGACTAATAAACTAGATCATGGAAGGCGAGGGCTCATCAACTGTAAAAGATAGATCCAAAGCAGATCTGTACTCCCGGAGAAAGTCCTGGTTGTCTAAGCCTAGAGATTCACCAGGTCCTCAGAGAGATGTAACAAGATACAAGAAAGTAATATGCCACATAAACTGTGAAATAAAATAAAGATGCATGCAATTAGGTGCCTAACCATTCTATTAGGAATATGCAGTTAAGAGCAAACCTTCAAGCAAGGGCCTTCTGGCTATAAATGAGATCAGCATAGTCCCCACTTGGGGTACCAGGGACCTAAGAGCATAACGTTTTATAAACATCAGTGGCCAAACTGAGAGGATAATCTCACACCGTATCTCCAGCGGAGCTTCCGGGTTATAGCAAGGAATAGTACAATAGTGACCCACACGTTAAGGAACTGTTCTTTCCACCCCATGCATAATAATTTCATCTCCATGACTCATATGAACCTCAAATAACTGTCAAGTCTACTAATCATACAAATTTATTGGCAGTTATACCTAACCGTCGTACGTCTCATACGTATCGGTGGCTAGCCAACTACGCAAGTTCGTGTCCTACATGTGACACAAAACTCATGATAAAGGAAGTGTCAAGGCCATATGAGATATACCAATACCTCATTTCAGTGGGTGGTTATCTAATAATAAGTCATTATGCATAAAAATAAAAATAAAAGCCGTAAAACGATTAATGCAGTAGCTCACATATGACTTAGACGCACAGTGTAATTGAAACATACAGTATATAAATGAACTAAATAAAATAATAGAATATAATAATAATAATAAATGAACAGAATATAATGGCAAGGTATTTTACCTAAAGGTGGTGTACAAATGACAATATTCAGCAACTCAGATCAAGGGCAATGTAACTCAACTCCCGCAAACGTCCTCGGATGCTGAAATAAACATCACAAACATTTTTGGTATAAAAGAAATGTCTATGATCTCATACCCATTAGTCCAATTCTGGACACAGGGGCAAAATCGTAATTTTAGGCCAAATTGGTGTCCGTCGTTGGACCCTCTTTGTATCGAAAAGCGTGCCAATACATGCGGTCTCTAAAGACAACAAATTATATGTTTATGGGTTCGATTTGAAGATACAAAATTAACCTTATGTTCAAAGTTGGATTCCGGTGAGTCGTGCACAAATTCGTCCGTAGGATCGGATTGCGGGCCCGCCAAAATAGCGTTCCAGTCGACCTTCTCAGAATCGGACAAAACTTGCCTTACAGGAACAGAAAAATGATACGAGTCCAGTGGAGTAAGTTTTGTCTTGAGATGACTAACGTACACGAAGTTGTAGGCTAGTTTACAAAGAGGCCAATACGGGATATCTTGACCAATACATCTCGATTTCGTCATGCGCACACAGGAAAATTGGGTTTTGTCACATCCCACACGTCCGCGAATTCGATACGCACCTTTCGATGCTTTTGATTCGCGACCATGTTGCTCGGTTTGTTGGGACGCACGTCGTATTGGCAAAAATTTCTAATTTTTTTATTTTAAAAACTGTTTTTGCCGATTTTTGAAACCGTTTTAACAAAAATTTAATAAGCGAAAAGTAAAACCGAAATTGGAGTTTTAATCAAATATAGGTTGTCTATAAATCTATTAAAATAGATTTTCGAATCTATCGACGGATTGGCTAAAAATTGCCTTCCAAAACAGTGCACTGGACAGGTTTATTTTTGTCATGTTTTTGGGAAAAATGGATTTTGGTCCTGATTTTGTTTCGATTTCTCATCAAATCCGAATCATTTTAATACGAACTAATTGGCAGGATTCCTAGATGGTTATATAAGCATTCTATAGGATTTTATGGAGTCAGAAACGATTTAGTATATGCGGAGAAAAACTACAATAAAACAACATACCTTGCGACAGTAGGTGCTGCTGTGCGTGTAGTGGCCGCGACTGCTCCGGGCGGTGCCGCACGGCTGTAGTCGGTCGTGGAGGGTAGCTTGGGGTCAGAGGTGGCAGAGGTCGGGCGAGGATTAGGGTTGAAGAATCGAATTTTTTTCTTCCGTGGTGTATTTATATACACATAGGCTGTCTTGACTCAGTTTAGAAATTTGGGGGGGTGTGGTCGCGAGATAAGGGGTTTGGCTTCTCGCGAAAAATTCGTGAGAAGTTCATTAAGGTTTTTTTTTCCTTTCTATTTATATTTATATATTCATATGTATGTATTTATACACTAATAAAATCTAAATAAATTTATAAAAATTTCTAAAATTTCAAATATATTTCTAAAATATTCTAGTAAAGATTTAGCACAATATATACCTATTCTAGTAAAGATTTAGCACAATATATATACCTATATTTATATATGATATAGCATTTGCCTGCCACTAAATTTAGCAAAAATCCCTAATTAATTACAAAGCTATTTAAAATTATAAAAATACTGTAAAATTAAAATAAAATTCAAATTAAAAAAATATTTTTCTGAAATAGTTAGTATATAACTTGTACAATTCTATATATACATATAATGTAGCATTTACTTGCTACCCTTAATATTATCAAAATCCTAGTATGAAATCAAGCTTATTTAAATAAAATAGAAATACTGTAAAAATAATAATAATTCTAAAATTTAGGGGGGTTTACAAAGCCAAATAGAAATTAGGTATAAAATCGATTTGTCCTTCTCATTCTTTATATATATTTAGTAAGTGTTATCTATATAAGTTGTTGTACAGCTCGTGTGTGTGTGTGTGAGATAATATTTATGCATATTAGTTGAATTCGACAAACACCCACCGCAAGTTGTGTGTGTTTGTGTGTGTGTGTGTGTGATAATATTTATGCATATTAGCTGAATTCGACAAACACCCATCGCAAGTATTATACCATGTTTATTTGATTTACAGTATTTACATGCTTTGTATGTTTCATTAGTCGTACACTCTAGTTATACTTGTTACGTGTTACTCATGTTCAGTACCAGCTTACTTACATGGTTATTCTTGTTACCCAATAAGCGTTATACACGAATTAACATTGCATGGCATGCTAGGTGACTCGTACATGATCATTGATATTTATTTGTTTATGGATTATCTTTGTACATGTTTGACTAGACTTATCACTTATTAGAGTTGAACTGAACAATCACTAAGCGCGTCCAAGCGAGCTCTGCCTCAAACAAGCAGGTACCTGTAACCTGTGCATGAAACTGGTGGATTGTCAGTACACAACCGCACTGGTAAGTAAGCCCCTCGTCCATCCATACAAAACCAACACGTTATTTTTGTGAGTGCAAATTATTCTTTTGTGGTCTTTCTAATATTGCCTTAGGATCAGTTTCAAGATATACTCCTGGTCTACTCTGTAATGCAACGACATAGTCGTGCTATAAAAACCATTCGTGTAACAACATTGAGGTCGTGCCTCGCAACTTGGTACCATCGACTCAATACTCGCCTTATGGCCTTTCTCTATTTCATCGTACAACTTGCTCAATCCTACACTTGTGAACTCAGTGACCATGACTTAGAGCACGAAACCATATTTCGTGTCGAAGCACGTATTTTTGTTATAGCCAAATCTTAGGCCCCAAACTTGTGTTGTATACCGTGTTCCCATTTCTTGACTCCTTTGTGCCGTGCATATACTTCTTGACTCATTCGTGCGATGCACACTCTTCTTGACTCAATCGTACCGTGCATACTCTTTTTGACTCAATCGTGTCGTACATACTCTTTTTGACTCATAATTCTAAGTCATATACGCGAATTACTGCTATCAAGCCGACTCAAACTATATAAAAGTTACTGGCAAGACAAGCCATCTTGGACTAAATATAAGACGAAAATGCTTCGTGTGAGAGCCGCGGTCTCTCCCGAAGGTTTCAAAATACTCATATTAGCGGCACGCTCTTCAGTGGTCAGCCGCACGACCACTGAAGGTCCGCAATACCTATAATTCCTCCTAGGCCGACACGAAATCGGTGCCTCGACGATCGTTTGAGGAACCAATACCTTGTGCACAAGTTGTCCAATGAAAATGCATGACTCAACTCAACTCATCCTACTTTGTACCACTTCTCAAATTTTACTTTCATACTTTCACGCAGTTTTCGAACTAGGGTCTGCCTCGATGACTTACAGTCCCGAACACTTCTACGTTTCTATATCTTTAACTCAAACTTAAGAACGACTATTTGATAGTCCTCATGCTTACTCAACTTGAACCAACCGTGTTCCGTGCCATAAACCAACCGTGTTCCGTACAACACTCCTAACCAAGTCATACTCTATATGACGAGCTTTGAGACCGTAGAAATGTGCAAACATGCCTGCTATGACATTAAGTCGATAGCCCATCGCAGAATTCTACTTAACTCAACCGTGCAATCGAAGGACCTAGTGCCAACTTTGAAAACATTTCGTAGAGAGACATCTAAGCAACAAGTAGGCATTTCCATATTCTACACATACATCTGACTCAATTGGATTATTTCCTTAGCTATGTGGGTTCGTCTTTTTTATTAACAAGCCTACTCAGTGCAAGTGAAAACTTTCATTTATTAGTGTGAAGGCCAAGATGAGACAAGTTCACCGGAGCCACCAACCTGAATGAGGAGTTGCCTCGACCGAGCGGGACCTCGAGCAAGCCGTTGCATAGCCAAGTCCAAATGCAGTTGCGTTTCGATTCCTCCGGTTGACCTGAGCGAGACGGGGCACTATATTATGTATCTTTATTTTTGCTTCGACATTTATGTGTACTCCTTATTCGAATAACCCTTGCGTGCGAACGTTGTTCTCAATTGCATTTCACATAGACTGGATAAAATATATTAGTGGTTATACATGTATCATCTTTTTACACCACCTGTTTACTTTCTACATATTATTTACTGTACTTCATTTCGGCAGGTATATTATGTATTTTGCTACGTCCCTCTGAAGACCTGGTTTTCTTCCAGACTATTGTTGGGATCTGACATAAGTTTATTGGGGATATTTTTTTGGAACTCAGGTATCGCCAGATAATGCCTTCATATTCATTCTTTCGCAGTTATTTCTTATTCTTAGTTTCTTAGTGTTATAGGTAGAGTTGTGTATGTTTATTATGGATTATGGATATTTGCTATGATCTGGACAGAGTATACATATTCTAATTGAATTGGAGTTCGCTTGAATACGTAAATGGCCATTACCACGTGACCAAATCACACGTATTTTGGGATTTGGGTATGATAAAACCCAACCTTTGTATCATTCTAAATACTAAATTAGGTCAACAAATTGACTTATAACTCTTTATAGACCCAAGTAAAACTTAGATGGCCATTACCACGTGACCTAATCACACGTATTTTGGGATTGGGGTATGACAAAACCCAACCTTCGTATCGTTCTAAATACTAAATTAGGTCAACAAATTGACTTATAAGTCTTTATAGACCCAAGTAAAACTCGAACCATTGGATCTCATTAAATATCACTCGAATCAAACCCCTTAATCTATTCAGCCCATGCGCAATGGTAAATTGTCAATTTGTTAAATAAGCACCAAATTTGACATAAAATCCTTTGGGCCTTTCTCACATTTTGTGACATACTGTCGATATTTGTCTTGTATGTCTCCTCCTCTGATACACCTCGGATACTTTTGATACAAGCTCCAATTTGACCCCCATTTGTCTTCTTCGATTTTCCAAGTTTCCATGACACACATGGACGGAGCTCGTCAGACTCCAAGGTGTTATCCACATAGGAAGGGTACCCAAGCCCAAAAATCTCTCCCTTTCCAAGAAGAAGCTCATCATTCCAATGATCTTCGTGTCAAACTTAAAATTTTCGATATAATTTTGGTAATCATATCTACTCCATTATTGTTTGTATGGATCTTCTCAAGCTTAATATGCTTCATGTCCTGTGTGTTTCATATCCAGTAATACCAAGTCATAATATGCTTGGTCCTGGTGAAAATTTCTTCAACATAATAACTCCAATACAATTATTCTTTCCAAAACTTCTTCAATACAATAACTCCTTGCATATCTTTGTCATTGCAACAAAATATGCTTTTATAGTAGAAAAAGCAACACACTTCTGCAACTAGGACTACCTTAATGTTGCTCCCCATATAAACATCATAATATAGTCTAATGTCGATCTCTTGTTGTTAATGTCCTAATTCATATCAGCAATCAGTTTATTCAATGAACTTCGGCTTGTCGGTCCCAAAAGAAAGTTCCTAACTAAAAATGCACTAGAGATGTCGTAAGATACATTTGATTGCATTCCAATGCTTTCTCTATGCATGGATTGGAGAGATACTTACATTTTAATTGATTCGATCACATGAGTAATATTCGATCTTGTACAAACCACAAGTTACATAAAACTACCCACGGTTGAAGCATACACACCCTTTTTATAAGCTTTCTTCCTTTAATGGATGCACTTTGCTCGGTGCTAAGCTTGAAGTGAGCTAGTGTGCTTACCTTCTTTGACATGTCTATATCGAATCACTTATATACCCTCCTAATATACTTCTCCTGAGACCTCCATATCATATTTGTCCCTCTTTTCAACTGATTTATATCCAAAGAATATTCTTCGTTGCATCTAGATCTTTCATCGAGAAATCTTTTCCTAATTGGTGCTTTAACACCACAATCTTCAAAGTGTTACAAACAACTAGCAACATGTGCCATCCACATAGAATAAAAGAATAACAAAATCATCCTTGGCAAAAATATTTCATAAAAACACAATGATGTGACATCGACTTGGCATAACCATGCTTCCCTATTTACGACTCAAACTTTATGTACCACTATTGCGGTGCCTGTTTCAAATCATACAAACTCTTCTTCAACTGGCAGACCATATATCCGTTGAACTTCTCACCAAAACCCTCAGGTTGCCCCATGTACAACTCCTCCAAATCACCATAAAGGAATGTAATATTCACATCCATTTGCTCAGACTCTAAATCGAGCCTTACTACCAAACCTAACACTACACGTAAGGATAACATCTTGTCTGTCACTCTCCGATTCTATAGAATCAATAGTCGTCTCCAGGACATGATGTCGTACGAGCCAAAGTTGTACTCACACAAAGCACGATCATAAAGTTATCTTGAACACAATATAGAGTATGCAAAGTATAAAAAACACTTGTACAAATTTTTTTCCTTTATTGATAATGAACACCATTTACAAAAAAAAGTTTCCTTTATCGATTCCGTGGCCCGGTAACCATTCGAGGAACGAAATTCGTTGTGCACAAGTTGTATGTAACCGTGCGAGCAATCAATAGCAATTCCATATTTACTGTTGCAACATTTATTCATCGATTCAATCTATACTAGCACAGTTCTATAGCAGGCATAACATAAGTAAACTTGCAGAATTTGTTATGATTACAATTCTATTGAAATAAACATGCAATATTGAGTCTTCATTTTCTATTTAGTATGTCGTAAGATCAGTATCGTTGATTGATTGGAGAGCAAGAGGGTCAAGGAGAGAAAGTACAAGCAACTTACCATTGGAGAATTGGCCGAGTTAAAGAGTATTCGACACTATGTGTCGCCTACGCAATCACCTGCAATCGCACCAACAGAGGATCAATACTCTACCCTTTTTCTCAGAATTCGATATGAAATACAAAGTTCAAAGAATGCAAGCAATGAAGTCCATCGAAAACATTCACGAAAATGCATTCATAAAGCCAACAAGAAAGAAGTAAGTGCAACAACAAAAACCAAGCAGCAGAGAGGTCCCTCGTCACTCAGCCGCAGAGTCCTTCCTCGAGACGCAATTCCAAAGAAACTAAGCCATAACGAGAAAAGGATCTTGATTGTATTTTTCCCAATCAATCGGTACCGATAATATTTCTTAATCGTGCTCCCTATGAACGAGGAAGAGGGCACGACGTTGGGATAGGACACTACATTGACGATCGACAAAAATATTTTATCAAAATCCATGCCTTTTTGTTAATTATAGTCCTTTTCTACCAGTCTTGCATTGTATTGCATGCGAGTAGCATCTTCGCCTTACTTCACTCTGAACACCCAATTATTCTTCAAGTCCCTTTTGTCCTTTAGCAACTACACCAGATTATAGGAGTGATTGAAATGGCAACAACTCATATGTTCTTTCATTGCCTGTATCCACTCTTGCCTAATCTCGTCATTCATCGCCTCTACAAAATTTTAGGTTCTCCTTCATTAATTAGTCAATAACACATACTCATCGCCCGAGTACCTTCTTGATAGTCGACACTCTCTAGTACCTCTCCTTAATGGATTCTATGATACTGGTTGTTCATCATTAATTGCCTTATCTACGTGCTCATCCTCCTGAAGATTACCCTAATCATTCTTGGCAGGCTGATGATCTAGGCTGGGAGCATCCTTATGTATTGGCTCACCTTGGTTTGGAACATTTGTAGTGACTCCAGTAACTTGCTCAAATATGACAAAATCAAACTTATGCAAAATCCTTAGCCTCCGAAAGTATCCTGGATTCTTGAAAGTTAACAAATGTATTATCCTTAAGGAACACAACATCTCGACGATGGAGCTTCATTCCCATTGGGTTGGTAGAGTATGTAATCGAACTCATCCCGATTGTAGCTGACAAAGATGCATTGCCTTATCAATATTGCCTCAAGTTTGGACCTCTAGTTATTCAGTACATGCATCAAGGCCTTACATCTAAACATTCACATTTAACTGTAGCTCCTTGTCGTACTATACTTTTTTGGGTACATCACCCTGCAATAGAAGCACAATGAGACAAATTAGTAGTGTAAGTTGTCGTATATTGAACCTCACCCCAATAACTGTCGGCCTGTCACGACTTCACTTATGACAGCAAATATCGTATTCTCTCCACTAGTGTTTTGTTTATCTACTCTGCAATGTTATTCAACTGAGGCATTTTTGTAAGTGTCTTATATTATTATATTCCTTGCTCTTTGTAATAAGCATTAAAAGGACCTATTTACTCACCTCCATTATCGGAGCGAACACACCTTACCTTCCTTCTAATTTCCTTTCAAACAAATGTTTTAAACTCTTTGAAAGTGGTAGGCATATGATCTTTAGTCTTTGTGGCATAATCCAAACTTTCCTAGAACAATCATCTATAGACATTACAAAGTAAGAAATACCACAAATAATTTTTACCTTTAATGGACCATAAACGTCCAAGTGAATCAACTCGAGAAACGTCGACGTCCTCGAAGATGGATGACCTTGAAACGATGCCCTTTGTTGATTTCCAACCATATAATGTGGGCATCTCTCCAACTTTTCAAGTTCCAAAACTTGAAGCAACTTTCAGTTCGGTAGGTAGCTCAGCTCTTTTCTCGGATATGGTTGAGCCGCAAGTGCTACAGATCGTAGACGCATTTGTAACTGGGTCGACCTCCTATGCCTCCTGTGCGCTCCTTTTCATATAGTAAGACATGATCTCTTCCTTCCCTTGGCAGCAATCGTTTAACCTCTTGTAAGCTTTTGTTGGTCAGTCTCGAAGAAATTGAAGAACCCTACATCATCAAACTTTCCAACCAAAATAGCTCATGCATTGGTTTTTATAAGAACATCTCTAGTGGCAATCATCTTTGACATATTACCCTTACCCATCTTTAATACTCTATAATAATATATCATGTAAGTAGCAAACATTGCTCTTTCATGAGATACATGTGTTGAAGACCCTGAATCCACTAGACAACTACTGTCATCGTAGGCAAGGTTCATAGTCACCTAGTCACCCATAATAACAATATCACCTCTATAAACTGAAGCAGTTGTTGTAGGATTCTCACTTTGCTTCCGCTTGTCATCCCTTTTTCTCTCTCTTCTGTGCAAAACAACTTTTGAATGTGGTCTTTCTTTCCATAATGATAAACTCATAGTCTTCATACCAATCTTTGTACTTTTATCTGATATTGTCCTTGTCGCTTGGACCCTTGCTTTTGCTCGTCCTCCGACTCTCTAACATTAGTGCCTTGTACTATGATGATGAAGATGTGTCCAAAAAATTTCTTCGCATCCTCATTCAATACCCTATTCTTGGAGAACTCCAAAGCCACAAAACCTTCGGGAACGAAAGTGATCATAACCACTCGTATGGTTTCCTACTAGTCATTTAAAGAACCCAACAACTAAAGCCCTTGAAATTTGTTATCTAATTTTAAGCCATTGCTGCCAGCTGATAAACCACACGCTGTAACTTATTCACATGATCTATTATCAATTAATGTACCATCTTGTACCTCAGACCCATTATATGTCGAATCAGAATCAGTTTGTTGATGACGATCTTCTTGGTATATAAGGACTCCATCTTCTCCTATAACATCTTGGCATTTTCAATATGTATGATGTTATTGTAAGCATTCCCATCTAAGATCTATTTGATATACTCGTAGACCTGCTTATGCTCGAAATAAATAGTCATCCTCGGATTTATCACTATCCTTCTTGAAATCAAACATTGGTAGATGCAACTTCTAGATAAAGAGAAGATAATCCATCTTACTACGTCGATAGTGATAGTTTGTGTCATTCAAGTTAACCATAGAAACTGGTTTTACGTACATCATTTTTACTTGGTCAATATGTCAAATACCGTACAACCTGCAATTTGATACCACTATGTTGAGTATATTATCATTTTGGCCAATAGAAAACTCTAAGGAGTAAACTAAAAACATAGAACCCTGCAGACGTACGATATTGTAGCATAAACAACACAAACATAATGATATTTACATGAAAAACACAAAGAGGAAAAAACTATAAGACGATCGAAGACCAACCCAAAGAAGCTCCACTACTGGAAAAAAAAGGAATATATATTGACTCCTCCAACTTCTTTCACATGTCCAATAATAAATCAACCGTAACTACTCAACAACGGGAACATATTACAATGGAGAAATATATGGTGTACTGAAAGCGAAAACACGAAAAGGAACCGATGTGTATCTTCTCGAACAATCTCATTCAAATCAAACATCAAAGCTCTTCCAATCTCATTCTCCTTCTTAAAACTTGTAAACTCTCATGTTGAAAACTATTAGCCTTTATATTGTTCTACTACTAAAATTAGGTCAAGAAATTTGGCTTATCACCCTTTCTATCTCGAGTTAAACTTGGACCATTGGATGTCATCAAATAGCACTCGATCCAAACCCTTAACCTTTTCATCCCAAGCTCGATAGTATATCATTGGTGTATCATAGTTATGCCGAATGAACATCAAATTTGGCATAAATTCATTGGACCTTGTTCATATTTTGTGGCATATTAGTGATATGCCGCCGGTATGTCACCATCTCTAATACGTCTCAAAAACTCCTAGTACAAGCTGCAATATGAGCCTACTTGTTATTTTTGACTTACCGAGCTTCTTCTACACACAAATGGAGTTCCTTGCACTATAGGATATTCTCCACGTAGGAAGGGAACCCGACGCAACAAGTATCTAGAGTAACTTTTTCTTTTGAGATTATATATGGAGATGTTTAGGTTAGCATTTATTTCAAGAGATGTTTTTTTTATTCATTTTATAGTTCATTTTCTCATGCCTCGGTGAACAAACAAAACCAAAAAGAGGGCCATCACAGCGGAAGGAAAAGCCCCAATGGCAGACATCCGTGCCTTTAAATTCAAGGCTTAGGAGTCATACTCCTTGGAGTTCCATGCTCAAAATTTTCTAATGATATATGTGATTCATTCCGATGGCTTTCCTATTTTGTCAAGTTTCATACTCCACTAGAAAACCATCTAAAGCCTGCTATTAAAACACTTCATACAGATGACAACAATGAGTATCAAAGTTTTCCATATATAGTTACAAGATTATGACATTTGTTATCGTTTCTCATCTACTCACTCATGATAATGCAAACATATGACGTACCATAGACATCAGGCTCATGTTGCTCTTATGGGTCTACACTTTAGATGTGACATTGCTCAAAATTGAATCCATATGAAGGTTCTTTCACAATCTTCCCCGCTCAAGGTTCTTTTTCTTCAGCAACTGGATTAAAACTTCTTAAGAACGGTTGGTGCCTATAACACAAACCAGAAAACATGAGTTTTGATCCGTGTCGCGTATCTTTTTGGAATATTCTAAATATCACAAAAGCTACAATTTCCTCTACACTATCACTGATTGTCTTCATATTGATCGCAGAGTTGTTGTGATCAATGAATCAAACTTCTCTAACGTTACTAATATTTATTCACAACCAACTGATCACACCACCACTCACCTATACTCTTCCTAGTTTAGTCTACCAATTATTTTCCATCATCCCATCACCTACTCACTTAGTATAACCTAGAAATACAAACACATATCCCGCACAACCAATTCTCAGATATAATCCACTCAATTCACTTATTCACTAAGCCCAACGGTTACATCATATTAATACTAGGACCAACATCCCTCTATTTTCTTTACCATCTCTACCTAAAGTACTATAGCATGAACTGAATCCCCTAACCGTACACAACCTTACATCATCTTATGGCAACTAAAGTATTGTACTGCATTTATAAACCTAATTTGTGCTACTTCTTTTCGTCTTTTTTTTAGCGAAGAACAAAAAATTATTGAAATATCTATCAAAAGTTGGGTAAGAGATAGCTGGATCCTAGAAAACATGGGAGAGAAAATGGTTTGTCACCCTACAAGAGCAAGCACTCGTAGAAAAATTATCCATGTGACCCCCACTCTTCACTAAGCATTTCAAATGATTCAGACTTGCGTTAGAGGAAGAATTTGCTTATCGAGTTAGAATTGAATGTCCTCTTGCAAAATCAAACGTGGACTTACCACCTCTTTCATTTGGACTAGTATTAACTCTTTTGGTTGGACTACTATTAGGAGCAAATGAATCATTCACATAAAATGCCAAGAACCATCTAGTGCTACAAGGAGCACCTTGTTGCTAAGGGATACGATTGACAAAAAGGTGTACATTATACATACAGTTTTAGTCTAGTTCTCAAACATGTCACAATTCATTTGAGATATGACTTTTTTCACAATTGGTGTATTAAACAACTCAAAGTCACGAACTCTTCCTTCCACGTACACCTCGGAGAGTATGCCTATAAGGCACTACTATTTGAATTTATGGACACCTGTTTTATATCACTCATTTTATGGTGTCAAACGATGAACATGGGATTGATTTAGTAATCTTAGATGTAATAAACAGAGAAATGACAAGATGCACAAAAACAGACGAGCAATCAATTTTTACTACGTGGAAATCCAAAATATAAATAATAACGGTAGTAACAAATTGTCTTCTTCTTCCACAATTTTCAGATGATACAACTTACAAGATGATCAAATTCACGGCTATTTATAAGCTCGCCCAAAAATCCTAAACTAGTGAGGATAAGTAACAAATAAAATCCCTAAAATATCCTCATCGGACTCTCTTCGGAAGGATTATTTTGTTGGTGTGGTTGAATCGACTTGGGACCAAACGATTTAATTAGGATTCAAGACATCCTAGCACTAGAGTTAACATCCTCTCTTCATAATCAATTTTGGATGGATCTCATTTTATCAAGAATACTCCTATGTGAGGAAAAATTAAGAAAAGAAGTAAAATTTCAAAGAATCAATTTGATTATATGTTATGAGATGTACTATGTGAGTCATTTATTTATTACAAATATTAATGAAAATATTTTGACAAAAAAAGGCATAAGCATGAGTCATCAAATTAATTGAGATCTATTCTAATTCGAGATTTATTATGTGCATGATTAGACACTGTTGTGGAAACATGTAGCAGTTTTCCTTGTATGCTATCTTTTATTTGTTTTTAGAAGAAACCTAAAAGATATGTTATATGAGATCTCCATATAAACTAATGAAGTAGTATCAGTAATTAGGTATTTATGGCTTATGGTGTGGTTCTTTGTAGTTCCATTAATTAGGTATTGATTAAGGCATGTTCTTAAATTTTGCAGTTCTCCTCTTTGACTTGACTGCACTGATTTCATGCACTTGGTTTATTGGTTACTCTCTTGACGTTTATGTACTTCGTTAAAACTCCTCAACAAACAATCATTACTTAAGAAAATGTGCGATCAGATTTGTTGCGGAGTAGTCTCTTCAGCTTTGTTCGAAATCGGCAAGTGTTTGTGGAGTATAGCTGCAAGGAACATCAATTACCTTTTATGCTATGATCGCAAAATTGAGAAACTCAAGCAGCTTGTTCGGGAACTAGATATAAAAAAGAAGGATATTCAGAAAGAGGTAGATGTGGCTACAAGAAATGGAAGAACTATTGATACAGATGTGAGTCAATGGTTGGCAAACTTGAATGTTGTCGATGAAGATGCAATGAGACTAGAGGACCAAGTCAACGGAGTAAGACATTTTATGGGATGTTGTTTGAATTGTGTCTCTAGTTACAAGATAGGCAAAGATGTTGCTAAAAAGATAGATACCGCAAAAGAGCTTATTAACACCAAATTTACTATTTACTCTCATGAGCCACCACCTCCAAGTATTGAGTCACTATTCCCAAATAGAGACTTCCAAGACTCATTATCGACAAAATCATCAATGGATCACATATGGGAAGCACTGAACAACGAATTTTTTAATATTATCGGGGTATACGGTATGGGTGGCGTCGGCAAAACAACTATAATGAAAGAGGTTGCTAAACGTGCAAAGAACGAGGGGCAGTATAATGAGGTGATCATGGTGACAGTCTCCCAAAATCAAGATATCAAAAGAATGCAAACTGAAATTGCTGACCAACTAGGCTTGCATCTTACAGCCGAGAGTGAAATAGTCCGGGGAGGCAAAATTTTAGAAAGAATAACGGGGAAGAGGAAGATTCTCATTATTTTGGATGATTTGTGGGGGTTTCTGGATATTAGCGAAATAGGAATTCCAAGTGCAGGTGGAAATAAGGAATGTAAAGTTGTCATTACAACTAGAAGTAGAGATGTAAATAGCTCCATGGGGTGCCAACAACATATCATGGTGGAACCTTTATCAGAAGAGGAATCATGGGATTTATTCAAGTCAAAAGTTGGAGATGTAGTTGAAAAAACTGATGATTTGAAGAAGGTGGCAGTGGATGTTGCTAAAGAATGTGGTGGGCTGCCTCTGGCTATCATAACCCTTGGGAGGGCAATGAGAGAGAAGGATGACATTGACACATGGAACTCTGTACTATATGATCTACAACAAGCTGTACAAACACATATTATAGGTATGGAAGATTCAGTACTTAAATGCCTAAGGAAGAGCTTTGACTTTCTGAGGAGTGATGAAGCCAAATTATGTTTTTTGTTGTGTTCGTTATTTCCGGAAGATTGGGAAATTGATATAACAAACTTTTTTCGATACGTTGTGGGAGAAGGAATCTTGCAGTATAATACTATGGAAGCAACATGGAAGAAATTGTGTCCAAGGTTGCTTGATGAACTTAAAGATTGTTCCTTGCTATTGGAGGGTAAGGACTCGGAGCATTTCAAGATGCATGATGTTGTTAGAGATGCTGCTATATGGATTTCTTCTGATAAGGCTTATGGATTCTATGGTTTTGCAAACAAGGGGTTAAGACGATGGCCTGAAATTGCGCAAGTGGATGAGTGTCAAAGAATTTCCTTCATGGGAAATTCCTTTGACTCTCTACCAGCTGAACAACCCGTATTCCCAAAACTCCGGACCTTGATCTTGAGGAAAAATGGGATATCCACAATCCCAGATAGTTTTTTCAAGGGATGAAGGCTCTCTTGGTGTTGGATCTAAGGTCAGAGAAGGTTGTATCATTGCCGTCATCGTTCCCATGCCTAGTCAATCTCAAAGCTCTCTTCTTATCCCAATCTGAAGAGGTAAACTTTGATGTGACCAGTTTGTCGTTAATTGGAGAATTGAAGAACCTTGAAATACTTCAACTAGAGGGCTTTGAGTTCGGTAGTGCAGTACCAAAGGAATTTGGAAATCTGACGAAGTTAAGGTGTTTAGATCTGCTACGCTGCAAGGGAAGGATACCACGAAACCTGATATCGAGATTGTCTAGATTGGAGCAGCTATATCTCACAGGGGTGTTCAGCAACTGGCAGGTTGATGATGAGGGGAGTAGTAGCAGTGATGCAGCTACCTTTGCGGAGCTAGCAAGTCTGTCATGCCTAACCACCTTACATGTTGATATAGGGAACCCTGATGTCTTCTTGCAACAACAGGGGGACGATTTGAACTTTGGTCCATGGCAGGCACTTACGGACTTCCAAGTTTTTCTAGGACTCAAACCGAGTATATGCCCGTTAGCATTTCAACACCGGAGAAGCAGAAGCAAGCAACTTGCGATAACAAAATCTACATACAAATACAAGTGGGTTATTGATCTCGTGACGAAAACAGAGCGCCTATTCCTGCATAACTTGCCCGGAACGGAATGCCTTATCTGCAGTGGTACTGAAGCAGAAGAAGAAGGTCATTCTCGTCGCGTGGGAAACAAGTTATTTGAAGTCAGAGAACTGTACCTTCACTCCATGCCGGACATGAAAAGTTTGTGCTCAGGAACGCTGCTGCCGAATGTTCTTCTTCTTCGAAAGCTGAGGGAACTGGAAATCGTAAGTTGCCACAAATTGGTCGATGTGTTGTTGCCAAGTTGTATGTTGTTAAGAACACACCAACTTATGGAACGCCTTTCCATAAGGAGCTGTTATAAACTAGAGAAAGTGTTGAGCTTAGTGCAAGAAGAAGAAGGAGGAGAAGGTGGCCAATCTGCTATAGAAGCTGGTGGTATAGTGCTCCTGCCCCGCCTTCAAGATATTTGTCTATCGGACTTACCAGAGCTAAGGAGTGTATGGGGGGATGATGGTCATGGTGGCGTAATGATCATGTTGGCAGCTGGGAGCCTCCAAAACCTTCAAAGTTTAGAAGTGTACAATTGCAAGAGCTTGAAAGACGATCGTATACTACCTCCCATATTGCCAATTCCAAATAAACTTGACCACTTCCCAAACCTCCGAGAATTGACCATAGTCGGATGTCACAGCTTGACCCATCTGCTCTCCTGGAGACAAGCAAAAGGCCTTCCACACTTGGAAGAACTTTGTGTTTTTTCTTGTGGAAGAATGGAAACAGTAGTAATTAAAGAAGAGCCCGAGGAGGAGGTGGAGGAGGAGAGTCATGTGCTCCCTTCTCTAACAGACTTGCGCTTATGGGGCCTGCCCATGTTAAGGAGCTTCTTCTTCTTCCAGGGAGAGCAATGCTCCAAGTCACTCTCTTCTTTGAAGGATCTCCGCGTGCTGGAATGTCCAAAGCTGAAGAAACTGCCACTGTCATCGTCTTCGTCACCACCGGTCAACTTGCAACGTCTTGAGGGAGACAGCTGGGAATGGTTTGAAAGTTTGGAATGGGGAGAAGACCAAAGCATCAAAGAACGCCTCCGACCCGTTTTTCAACCTCCACGACAATGTAAGTTGTATCCGATGCTTCCCTACTATATATATTGTTTTACAAAATAGCACACTTTTGTCTTCTCATTTATCAAATTAGCCTACTCAACAAAACTCGTGCTGGGAATGATACTCTTTTTTGGTCGTTAATTTCTTTATCTTTCCAAAAAACAACAACTTATTTTTGCATTTAAAAACTACAATTTATTTATTTTCTAGATTAAACTTATAATTTTAGAGAAAAACAAATTTCCAATTTAGTAAATCATTTTTTTGACCTCAAGAAGGTTTAGCCAAATAATATTTTTTTTCATAATATCTTCATTTTTTCTAACAGAATGGTTACCTCCTAACAAATAAAAAAGAAAACAGTAATGCTACATGGCCCGCATGTTATGCCCGCACAATGCCCGCAAGATGAGGTGGCAGGTCAAATGGTCAAAAAAAAAATAGAATGGTGCTCATCAGTTTGAATTAAAGAAAAAAAAAGCTCCAGCTTGCTGGCAATGACCCAAGTCCCTAGGCAACCGAGAGTGAGATAGAGAGGGAGAGAGAAAGTAATGCTACTTTCTTCCAGACTTCAGAACGTCTCTTTTCTCCCTCTCTCTCTCTCTCTCTCTCTCTCTCTCTCTCTCTCTCTCTCAACTCTGGTAGAAGAAGAAGAAGAAGAAGAAGGTGGAGGAGGAGAAGGCAAGAAGAAGGACAAGCTTTTTTTTTTTTGGCCGATGAGCTTTTTAGTCTTATCTATTTACAGTGATCGATTTTTTTATTTTTTTTAAATTGAGTAGAGAGGATGATTTAATGGTGGCTTGGTGGTACCTGCAAAAAAATTAAAAAAATCCTCATATATTCTTTATGACAGTTTAATTTTGAAAGAAGTTAGAATATTTTATTTTTTTCTTTCCATTTAATATTCAAAGGGGTGTCATATAGATAAAGCCAAGTGAGTTTAGATGGATTTTGTAATGATATGTTGAAGAAGGCACAGTTTAAGTAGACCGGCTTTGTAATACTTGATCATGTTTTCTTCAATGTAAATATATGAACATGTTTTATTATCTTGAGTGTTCTAATTCAGCCGTGTACTATTTGTATGAGTGTTTTTTGTTTGGCTATGTGTTGAGTTGTTTTGATGCTTTGTTTGCTACTGAAGGGAACGCCCATCTTGAATCAATTCCTGGACAACAATATACAAAGGGTTTGGAGTGTGGAAAACATCCATTCCTTGACAACAATCATCTTGTATTAGTTGCTGCAATAACATCAATTCCTGGTCAACAATGTACAGAAGGTTTGGAATGTGGAAAACATCAATTCCTGGACAACAATCATCTTGAATCAATTCCTGGAACGACCATTTTGGACAATAAATATCAAAGAACATGAAGAAGCACAATTCCTGGACAACAAATTGACTTACTAGCAATATATACTCGTCCAATTCCTGGACAACAAATCCGTGGACAACAATTATAATATTCATTTGACAAAAAATATAATATTATCAATTGCTTCATGAATAATTCCTGGACAACAATTCATGTACAACAAATTGACTTACTAGCAATAGATACTCATCCAATTCCTGGACAACAATTATAATATTCATTTGACAAAAAAATATAATATTATCAATTGCTTCATGAACAATTCCTGGACAACAATTCGTGTACAACAAATTGACTTACTAGCAACAGATACTCATCCAATTCCTGGACAACAAATTCCTGGACAACAATTATAATATTCATTTGTCAAAATTTTGATTCATACATGGGATTGCATACATACATATTTCCATCATATTCCATCATATTTCCATCAGCAACCATATGACAAAAAATATAATATTATCAACTGCATACATATTTCCATCAGCAAACATATTTCCATCATAGAAGCACCTTGCACTTGGTCTTGCATACATATTTCCATCAGCAACCATATGACCATTGTCACACGGAAGAACAAATTTTGATTCATACATGGGATTTGGTCTTGCATACATATTTCCATCACAAATTTAGTATACAGCTTTTAAACACAAACTGCAGCACAAGTTGAGACTACTTTTTTTAAACAAAAACTGCAGCACAAATTGAGCATACTGCTTTTCAATAAAAACTGCAGTTTCAACAAAAACTGCAGTTTCAAAAAAAAATGCTTTGATAGACCCACAGAAGCTGATCAAAATGTAACACCTACAACCTTGTTCACCTTCACCTCCATCTGTCACATCAAAAATATAAAAGATATCAATAACAAAAATTAGACTTGCATGAATAACAACAATTAGACTTGCATGAAATATTGCCATGAAAAATTGAAAAATGGTATAAAAAACACAGAATTGTAACACCTACAACCTTGTTCACCTTCACCTCCATCTGTCACCTTCACCTCCTATTGTTGGATGATACTTGCACTAGACTCTTGGGCTCGTGGGGCAACATAAGTACTATGCTGCTGGAAAATTGAAAAATGGTATAAAAAAACACACAAAAATGTATTCAATTTATGAAATAAACAATATGCATAAAATAACTTACATGCAATTTTTTATTAGCTGTCCTTTTGCGTCTCTTAATTCGCAAACTTCGGGGACGGCCTTTACGTTTCTTACTTACTGGGTCAAGTATACGTACAGTTCCACTTACCCCATCTTCTTTTTCATTTTGTTCTTGTTCACCTTCATCTTCTCTATCTCCTTCTTCGTTCAGTTCTTGTCCTTCGTATTGGTCTTCTTCTTCCTCATCTTCTACTTCCAATTTCAGTTCATGCATCTTACTAACCAACCACTTTTTCATTCTAAAATATTCCTTATCAATTGGAGCTACAAAGTCTGCTATCTCGCCAAACAAAACACACACCTTCTTCTTCCTTATCAATTGGAGCTACAAAACAGGTATCCAATATATAATTACAAATAGTTCACAAAAGGTAATGGTTTTTTTTTCTTATATGTTGCTCTTTAGATTATCATCTTGTTCATTATAAATAAACATATGTTGCATTAGTGCTGAGACAATTCAAACCAACAAGCATGTCGAAGATTCATCTCGGAGAGGCTGAAGGAGTTGTTTTGTATCAATTTATGTACTAACAAAAAAAATTGGGGACAATACTCGATGCAATTATCAGCAATTGCTGCAGGTCCTCATTTCATTCAGTAATTTAATTGAATATGTTGCAATTATTTTTTTTCATTATAAATACACACAAGCAAACTCCTTTTCTTTAGTGTAGCAAGTAGCAACAACATAGCAATCTCAAACTGAGTAAACTCAAATGAGAATGTCTAGAACTAAAAAGTCAGAACACGAACATCCCTAGCTTCTAGTTGCTTAGTCTAATAACCTACACAAATCTAATTTTCTTTCTTCTTCTTTTTAGCATATTAATGATACAAGGATATGTTGCATGATGCAGAGACAATTCAAACCAATAAGCATGGAAAAAAATTCATCTCCGTGTAAGTTGTTGCAATATTAGGAAAAACAAAGGAGGACTATATGAAAGTTTAGTACCCAAAAACTGGAATGGTTCACCCATGGCCTCTCCTCTATCGACGATCGTAGCAAGTTGGAGTGGTTCTCCCATGACCTCACCTCTGTCGACGACCGCAGCAAGTTGGAGTGGTTCTTCCATGACCCCTCCAACGTCGACCGCCGCTTGCCCTTCTTCTTGCCTATCAACTTCTTCTTCTTCCAGATAGAGAGAGAGAGAGAGAGAGAGAGAGAGAGAGAGAGAGAGAGAGAGAGAAAAGAGACTTTCTGAAGTCTGGAAGAAAGTAAAGTGACTTTCTCTCTCCCTCTCTCTCACACTCTTGGTTGCCTAGGGACATGGGTCATTGCCAGCAAGCTGTAGTTTTTTTTTTCTTTTAATTCAAACTGATGAGCACCATTCTATTTTTTTTGACCATTTGACCTGCCACCTCATCTTGCGGGCATTGTGCGGGCATAACATGCGGGCCATGTAGCATTACTGAAAAGAAAATCCTCCTAAGATTAAATCGGTTCCGTTTGGTTCATGATGAGACTAGAGTTTAGACATCATAACATGAAAGTACTCTATTTTTTATTTTCTTTAAAAGAAAAAAAGAAGAAAAGAAATGGAGGTACTCTATTTTGGTAAATAAAATGTTAATTCTCTTATTTTTATTAAAAAAAGACACTATTTTTAAAAAAAAAAAAGTTCCAAAAATATTTTTAACTTCATGGTTTTCTTTCTTACAATGCGTCCAGTATATGTAGCTAGTTTCTTTACTTTTGGATGAGAGTCCAAATCCACACTAGGCCTCGTTTGGTTGGCGGAATTTTCCGGTTGGGAAAGGAAAGTGATTACTTTCCTATGTTTGGGCGTCCAAGGAATTGAGGAGGAAAGGAAAGTGATTCCCAATGGAAGGGAAATTAGGGGGGAAAGTGATTCCATCCATCCAAGGAAGGAATCACTTTCCCACATTGAAGTATTCACTTTCCTTTCCAAATTCCTTGACATTGCCAAACATCGGAAAGAAAAATCAATAGGAATTAAAGTTTCCCAAAGGAAAGGAAATGACAAGGAATTGATTTCCTTTCCCTTCCATTCCGCGAACCAAACGAGGCGTAAACCCAAAACAAAACACCAATTTCATATATAAAAATGGGTTTATATGGTACTCTAATTGGCATACTTTTTCTATGACGTTTTGACAGGATAATATCTGATGTTGATCAAGAGTCCAATGCCGAGGTCAGGTGGACTATGAAGAACAAAAGTTGGAAGACTGGTCGAGGACCTCAAGCTTAGATACATTGGTCAAGAGGAACTATATATACGATGCCAAATACATATATAAATAAATAAGTGACAAACCTACAAAAGAATATATTGGTCAAGAGGTGATCAACATCACCTTGATTGTTGTTTAACTTGTGTAATTGTTCTGAGATGCATATGTAAATATATTCTAATTATGCCATGGATTTCTTATGTTTAATCTACTTATGGTCTGTGTAAAGTATGGTTAAAGTACTATTTGAACATTGTCTCGTTCTATGTGATGATTTTTATAATATATATGGATTTTTTTTATGTTAAAAGTTAATCTTTATGACTATGCATCGATCCATCGATCCATCGTTCCTACAATCGGGAAGAAAGAAATGGTTGTACGTATTCAGGAAAAATATTAGTCACAAAAGTTTCTTCTCCAGAAAGGAGGGCTCTATATCGACTGAAAAAACATAAATTAAAATTGTGGAGCTTCCAAATGTCTGTATCATTCCGCCACAGGCGAATGACAATTGCCTCTTACATGTGGGGCCTCCTAAGCATTTTAGAGGTGTTAACTGCGTCGTATCGGGCTGGGCTAACAGTGGTCCAAAATTGATCGGATTTGACTGGATCTGATCGGATTTGACTGGGTCGAAAGCCGAGCCAGTTCACCCGGGGTGGAATTTACAAGTCGGTTCCGACCGAGTTCAGCAATGGAAATTCAAATCCAATCCAACCCATAACTTAGTATGAAATTCGGCTTGACCGGTCCGGTTCAGGCCCATGGTAATTTGATCTCTACCATTTTTCTACCAATGATATTTTTAAGAGGTACGACTGATGGATAGTGAAAATAAATGTACTAGTTTTCAAGAATTTGATCTCTATCATTTTTCTAAAAAAAAATTGATGAAAATTGATAAAATCTTAAATTGCAGTAGTCCTAGTATACAAATTGCAGCTCTCTTCAATTTGTCAAGTCGGCCAAGTCCAACCAATCTCAATCTCGAACATTCAAAGAGGATCCTGTCATTCACTACAAGAAAAATATATTTTTATAACGTTTGCAAACAAAAATTTATTATAACGGTTTACACATAAGTGTTATCAAATTTCAGAATCCCTTAATACGACGGATTTGACCACTTTTTGGCCTATTATAATACTTTACATTGTGGATCTCAGGTTGTTCCTCACATAACTGATGCTATAAAGACTTGGATTGAGTTAGTCTTCTGTCCCTGCAGATGGAAAATCTTGTCCTGCTGATGTATATGTAATATAATTGGGTGGAACTGCAGGTAGGATCTAACAAATATATCCTACTTAAGTGACAAAGTGTTGAATATTTGTGATTTTTTTTTTTACTGATAGTCTCTTGGCTATATATAGCCTTACAATCTTCCTCATTACATTAAAATCTCTGTGGAATATCATGTAGCATATTCTGACATACCAAATATACCAACAAGATATTCCAATACCAAATATACCAACAATTTATTCTAGTACCAAATATACCAACACTCTCCTGCAAGATGGGCGAAAGATATTCACTAAGTCCGTCTTGTCAAATCCTCTAGTCATGCTTACAGAGCTAAGTCTCTTGGTCAGTCCGTCTGCTACCACTACTAAAATATCATCTAATAGCGACGTAATTTAGCGACGGCAAGAAATAACGTCGCTAGATATGAAATATAGCGACACCTTTATATACACGTCGCAAAACGTCGCTGCCTAGCGACGTTCCGCGACAGGAGTTTATTACGTCGCTGAAAAGCGACTTTCAGTGACATATTATTAGCATATGTCGCCATATATTAAAATTTTGCGACGTTTAGCGACGGCAACACTTGACGTCGTTAACATTTTTTACTTATGGCACACCGTTTCCTTCTTTCCCCCTCACTCGAAAATTCTAATTTTCGTTCCCACCCCCCCCCCCCCCCCCCGACGACTCCCTTCCTCCCCCCCCCCCCCGGCGACCCCCTACCCCCCCGGCGACTCCCTCCCCCTCCGGCGAGCTCCTCCTCCTCGAGCTCCTCCTCCCCCAATCCGAGCTCCTCTTCCTCTTCCTCAGGTAAACCCTAACCTAACTCCTCTCCCTCCTCCTCCTCCTCCTGCTCTCCCACGGACACACACATATTCAGCAGCAGCGAAGCTACTGCTAGTTGCTCGTGATTGCGCGTCTGCAGCAGCTAGCATCCCGGACACGGACACGAGCACAAGCACGAGAAGAACTAGAGCCTTAATTAGAACTGCCATTGCCATTCACCAATCCTCGCCTCGATGGCAGAATTTAATTTTTGAGATTCTTCTCGGGGTTTATATATATACGCCCGAGAAATTATTTATGGTCCAAATAGTTGTTGTTGTACGTGTTTTGGAATATGCGCGCATCATCCTCGATGATCGGTAGGTACTTGTTGCATGTCCAGAAGAGTTTGGGACAACAATAACTACAGTCACCTCTCATCTACATTGCATGACCCGATGCGAAGTAGAAATTCATTTTAAGTGAAACATCTCCTATCCATACAATTTCTACAAGGATTTCTACATGCAAAAATATTTAGGGTATGTTTGGTTC
Source organism: Iris pallida (assembly GCA_029216955.1). Lineage (NCBI taxonomy): Eukaryota > Viridiplantae > Streptophyta > Magnoliopsida > Asparagales > Iridaceae > Iris > Iris pallida. Next base: position 570,968 of record JANAVB010020000.1, read on the forward strand.
GAGGAACTGACATGGAAGTGGATCAATATCCGAATTTTGGGGTGCTCTTCCTGACTTCAGCTGTTTGGCTGAGTTTCTGTTAGATCCAGAACAAAAATGCTATTTGGTTCACACTAGGTTCGTGCACTGTGTCAAGTTTTGGATGTGTTGAGTTCGGTTTGTTTTTGGACACATTGTGTCGAGTATTTGGACACGAGTTGGTTTGGAAGACACGTACACACATGACACTTGTATATGCACACTTGACACTATACACTCTCTATCTCTCTAGTATATAAATGCATAACTTGTTGAATGTATATATTGTGTCCCCTTGGTTATAGCCTAGTATATGTAAATATCTTAACCTATATATGTATGCCTATATATATATATAGTAAATATATAGGCAGTTGTGTGATTGATGGCTTGTTTAGATGTGGTAGTGTGGTAGTACGGTAGTGTGAGTGTGAGTGTGAGTGAAGAGGGATATTGAGATAAGTGTTAGAGTGTGTGTGTGTGTGTGTGTGTGTGTGTGTGTGTGTGTGTGTGTGTGTGTGTGTGTGTGTGTGTGTGAGTGAGAAAGGTGAGAGGGATTTAGATGTGGTAGTGAGTGTTGTGTGTGTGTTAGAGAGGGTATGATAGAGTAGCAAGAGGGGAGAACAAGTGGCTGCAAAGGCAGCAGCAGCTTGTGCTGCAGGGTAGTAACAGCAGTAGCTGCAATGCCAGCAGCAGCTGCTAACAGCAGTAGCAAGAGCATTGAGGGCAGCAGCTGCAATAGTGACTAGAAGCTAGTGTCTCTTATTATGTTGGGGGGGTGTGGTTTTATTTTTGGATGAGTATGTTAGTGTCTACACATAAGTTAGTATCCTAAGTTAGATATTTAGGATAGTATCCTAGGCACTAATTTAATATCTTGTTTAGGATGTTAGTATCCTAGAGTTAGATAGGTGAGTTAATATCTTAGGATACTAGAAGTTAGTATCCTAGATAGGTTAGTTAGTGTCTTGGATTGGTTAGTCAGTCTCCTATTTATCCTAGATAAGTTAGTATCCTAAGTTAGATATCTTAGGGTAGTTAGATTATGCTAGTATCTTGAGGGTATCAAGATAATAGGATATTAGGATATGGGTTAGAAGTTAGTACCCTAAGTTAGTATCTTGGCTAGAGTTTGGTATCCTAGGATAGTTAGATATCCTAGTATCTTAAGAGTGTTCTAGATTAGTCTATGGTAATAGGATACCCTATAGGGTATATCTCTATGTAAATATTAGAGTATCTTAGGAGTGTTGGTATATTGTTAGAACGGTAGAGTTAGTATCCTAAGGTATCTAAGGTATTAGCAAAGTAATAAGAATTACCTATAGCCTAAGGATAAGGTATTAGCTAAGGTAATGGGTATGATGTTAAGGCAGGTGGATAGATACTAGCCTAAGGTAGATGGTAATATCTATTAGCCTAAGGTATTGAGTTATCTACTAGCCTAAGGGTAGGATATTACCAGGATATGGTATTATCTAGTATCTAAGGTAAAGTCGATGTTAAGGTATTAGTTACCTAGACTAAGATATTCAGATTCCAACTTAAGATATTGGTATTGGAATACCAATAGCGATAAGGTAAAGGATACCTTGATAGGTAATGACTAGAAATAGGATATTTGACTTAGATTTGACCTTGTTTGACCAAGGTTGACTATTTTGACTGAAAGTCAAAGTAGAGTCAACATCTGACCTAGATTGGACTAAGAGTTGACAAAGTCAACTATAGGTCAACCCTTGACCTTGTTTGACCTTGTTTGACTTTGTTTGAGTTAGCTTGACCTTGTTTGACTTTGTTTGACTTAGTATCTCACGAACTAAATCTACCTGCAGTTTCATTCTACTTATTTCCAGTTGTGTATTGGAAGAGTTGTCAGTTGTAAAAGTTCTTTCACTTGTCAGTTAAGTTTTTGTGGGTCGAGCAGCTTGCAAAATCACTGTTAAAGATCTCTTCTGATCAATTTCTTTATCTTTTTATTTCATTACTGTGCATGCATCTTGTTCTCTTCTTTTCCAATATTGACTTTTGATTCTTGCTACTAGTTATCCCTTGGTACTTCTTTAGTTGTGGTTCTTTTGATAGTTGATTGATGATTCATACATTTTGTCATCTTAGCTTGTAATTCCTGTTACTGTGATAGCCACCACAGTTGCAGTTGAATGGATGGAATTTACCGTACATATATAGGTTTCTTCTTCTCATGTCTTTGGAGCTTGCAATTTTCTGCTTGGGTCTTTTACTTTTTTCCTCAGATCTCTTACATAAGCTCATATGCCTTTTATCTCAGTGAATTGCAATTTTCTTTTAAAATGTAATATATGCCATGGCTGTTTTGATATGGTAGGATTATAATGTCCTTCTTTTCCTATGTATATTCTCTTTCATCTCTCTACAGCGATTTAGCAATTTTAAAGTTTATACACTATACAGTTTGAAAATAAATTGTTTACTTGAAATGCAATTGAAATCATCATCATCATAATATCAAGTCTAGAAAACCAGTTGCCTGGGACATAAATCATCTGTTGTACTTGTGCTGAATTTAAACATCATGTTTTTTGAGCTAAACTCGACCTCTATTGTTTTCCTTGCTTTCACAGTGCACTATCATGTGTGTGTGTGTGTGCGTGTGCGTGCGCACCCGCTGTGTGCTTGCGAGCAATTTTCTTTCTTCTGTGTTCCGTCAGAGATCTCCATGCAATTCCTTGTTCTTTTTTCTCTCCTTAATAAGGACTATTAGATGGCTTGTTTAGAATCTAATTTCGGGTTTGGCTGCATTTGTGCTAGTTTAAAGTAAAAGTTTTGTTACGGTTTCTGCCTAGCTCTTTTCTGAATCAAGATCTAAACCGGTGATACTTAGAGATACGGAATGGTAAAGAAAGTCCAGCTTTGGTCTTGATACACTTCATCATTAACAACATATTTGTTCCGTGCTAAACCTAGTAACGTGCTTGATGGATCATCTGTCTCTAATCTATTTTTGTTATGTTAAATTATCTAGTAATAGGCATTTGTGCCAAGAAATAATTGTTTTGCCTTCTTCCAACTCTGAGACGAAGTTACTTATTTTATTTAATGGTTATTCGAAGGGAAAATGGTGGGGAAAGACTTACCCCTCACCCCATGTTTCATTAAAGAGAAACATCCTCTATGAGGAAAAAGAGGGAAAAAATATAAGGTCCCAAAGATACAAGAAACTTACCTCATATGCGATACAATGAAGTCATCAGCTCATAATTCCCCATTACATGACACAACCAAAATAATAACTCCCCAACAATGCAAACAACTGCAACTAATGGTGGTGGTCGTGGCTCATGCGATAGTACCTCATGTTTGTCCGTGTCTGTGTCATGTTACTTGCAAAACTGCGACAAAGTTATTGTTCATGTTATATACTTGCAAGTATATGTTCATGTATCTGTATATAGCTGTACTCGTTACTACAATATATGGGGCAACATTGATCTAATATGAACCTTGGTACCATCTGTTTTCATTTTGTTTCCTCCAAGCAGTATGGCTACTTATTTACTAGCGTCGGGCACACACGCGTTGCGTGTGCAATATGTTTTAGAAATGTTATATCATCTTATGTAGCAAATGCAACATCCAACAAACTTATTTTTTTAAAAAAATTACTATTTTTAATAGTAATTTTTTTCCGTTATAAATGTTATCAATACCATCTTGTTATACCATCTCTCAAAGTCATAATTTAAAGTCAAACAAAATCCAATCTACCAAAATCTAAATGTAAATGACCAGATTCATAGATTATTGGACAAATTAAATAATATATATTTAAAATAATGAATAAATAAAGATTGAAACACTAAACTATGTATTTTATGAAGATTAAATCATTATCTATGATTGAAAAGATAAATAAATTTGAGGTGGTTATTTTTGTGCCATTGAATTTGCTTAATTTCTTTTCATCTTTCAAATAAAAGTTAAATTAAAAATAAGTTAAGAAGATTCAATATTTCTAAGTGTATTATTTGTCATTAATTTCTTTATTGACTTATTGTATAATATCTCAAATTCATAATTTAAAGTCTAGCCAAATTCGATCTACCATACCTCAAATATATAATTTAAAGTCTAACTAAATTCAATCTACCATAATTTAAATGTTGGTTATCTACTTAATGGATTATTGTTCATTTGTCTCATCCATAGTTTCGAATTCATATTTCAAAATATAATTAAATATACTAACATAATCTAAATATAATATATACAAACTATTAAACCAAATTCATAATTTTTGGTTTAAGCTACTTAAATATTTAATGCAAGCCAAATCTAACTAACAATCTAATTTTATAAAATTAATAATTTTAATTATAATCAAATTTAATTTAGCCTAATGCATACTTACAATCTAGTTAATATAATAATTAATTTAGTCTGATTTAAACTCATCTAATTTAATTTAAATTATTCTAGTTGGATGAAATTTAATCTAATTTAACTTAATCTAATGTAAATTAAAATTTAATTTAAAATTTATTCAAATTCACAACTTAAATATAAGTTTATTTTTTTTTTCTATATAAAATGATATAGAACTAAGGATCTAAAAAAGTGTAAAACTCTATACAATATGTAGAATTCGTTGATTTACAATGTAAAAAAGTTTGTTAATAATAAATGAAGAATGAAAAACCATTAATTTAAAGATAATGAACCAACCTTGAAGTCAGCAATAGAATTTTGGAAAACTTTTTTTTCCCTTTCGAAAGATGCTGCATGAAGAAGAGATTTTATATCAAAATAGTTAGAAAAATAAATGTTGTAGACCACAAAGTAGACAACTCCATTAATGTTTAATGTACACGCAACACATCTGTTGTAGTTACCGAGCGTATATAACACTTATTTGAGCTCCAACTGGCATGTTTTTTTGCTTAAAAGAGAGAAGGTTTGGAAAGTAATGATCACCATATAAATCCTTTCTTCAAACATAAGTAGAAGGCATAGCTATTTTTGACGGGCAGAGGAATGAAGAAGATGATGTACCATCAATGGAGTCTTCGTCGTCTTGATGGAGGAAGCCAGGCCTCTGGCACTATGTTCTTGATATCAAAGCATATTTTTTTTCATTTTGTAATTTTCTCTTCATCGATGCCATCTTTTTTTGTTGTAGAACGGAAGCAGGAGAGGAAGGGGGAGGGAACAGTTACTTTAGAAATATATATTTGTTTGAAGTTTGAAGTTAGTGGGTTGTAAATTACCTTAATGTCCATACATAAATATAGTTTTACCTAAGAATCTATATAAGACAAAATAATCTAAATACCCATGATATGTGAATTATATAATAGTATAGATAACTGCTTTGCTTTTTCACAAATGAATGTGATAAGAAAGGTACAATATTATATGTGCCAGAGTGTTGGAAAAAAAAAACTTTATGCATTTTTTTTCCACATTCGATAAGTAGTACTTCACCTATAATGTTATTTGCAGCTTCTTATCAGAGTACACCGGGAAGTGACTCCGAGAATGACCCAAATAATACAACTGTGGGTACACTATTCTACTTTTTAGTTGAAATCTTTGGAGCTGTGCCTTGTGATCTTTATGACCATCTTGTGCTGCAGATATTTGTCGGTGGTCTGGATCCAAATGTTACCGATGAAAATCTTCGTCAGGTTTTTAGTCAATATGGAGAGTTGATCCACGTAAAAATACCTATGGGCAAGCGCTGTGGGTTTGTTCAGTTTGCTCAAAGGTATGCATTTTAAGATTTCCGTGTCAGCCATACTTGAACTACATATACGAAAAATCTCTTTACTCAGTGCATAACATTATTGTTTCCTTTTCAATTTGATCCCTTGCAGAGCTTGTGCTGAGGAGGCTTTGTTGATGCTGAATGGCTCTATGTTGGGTACTCAAAACATTCGTCTTTCATGGGGTCGTACTCCAAATAAACAGGTTTAAATTGCACAGTTGCATATTTTTTGAGTCAACTTTTGTCCTGGTTCCATGAACTGAAGACCTTTAAACATTTTTTTTGTTCTAGACACAACCGGATGGGAATCAATGGAATAGTAACTATTATGGGTATGCACAAGGCTATGATACATATGGATACCAACCTCCTCAGGACCCCAACATGTATGCTTATGCAGCTTATCCAGGATATGCAAACTATCAGCAACAAGGGAACTATCAGCAACAACAGGTACACAGTTCTTGCTTGCAGCTCGTCTAGCATCAATATGATAGAACATAACATTGTTGCTTCTAGAACGTAACTTCCAACTTTTTCTTACTATTGATATTTCCTTGTTGAGAATTTTAAATATTGAAATGAGATGTTTTTATGTGCAACATTTCTTTATCAATATACATGTAGAATACACAACTTTCATTTAAATAATGCCTTAATCTATGGGATTCTCTATTCATCTTTATTTTGACAAATTGAGATCTTGGAAACTATGTTGTAATTATATAGGTTAAGGGCTTTATATTTTCTTAGGAACAAAGTTAAATGTTTGTTCTACCACCTACCAAAACATTATCTGTCATCTTAATGGACGCTCGACCTTGTTCAAACATCTGAAGATTTGGAATCTCGAGGTTTGAAAGTCTCCAACCCATGCATCAAGTAATTGGAAACTTGGCAACTTCTCAATAATAAAACTAATGGAGCCATTTATTTGATCACGGGTTAAAGATCTTCTCCTTTGTGGTTATTCTGACTTCAGAATCATACATATGAGTCTGAAGGGCATTAATCATACATCGAAATCATGCAACTGCTGTAGATAAGATTTTGGACAACAAACTTGGTTTTCCAGCTTACAAGATTTCTGTACCATGCATGGTTGATTTGTTTTGATTGCTTAGTTGGTGGGAAGAGCAAACATTGGTCATGCCCAAAGAACAAATATGGACATCATAGAAAGATGACCTATGAGAAAGCTTCCTATGTGTGGATCCTCACTTAAAGATTTGACCATTCTATCTTGATTTCCGATCTTTCAGAAATCGCATGATGAATGGATCAAATTTCTTATTTTTCAACAAGTTTAAAATTACAGCTCCCAAGTCCCCTTGAATCGGTATACATTTTAGATTACTTAATGCACAGGTAAGAAACATCCCAGTGTTATGATATTAGGTCCACATGCTTGTAAGATGTGTAGATCTAGATGAACTTTTAGAATATCCAAATGGTGCCTGCGATCTAATAATATTGTCTCCATTTCCTGTGTTTGTGTGTTGGTACTTGGTTATAGCCACTGATATCCCATTCGGAACAATACCAGAGGAAACATATTACTAGTGATATGCAAATCTCTCCAGATCTCTCCAGATCTTTAAGGTGTCTGAATAAACAGCTTTAAATATTTTGTTACTTGAGCCTGATTCTGATTTATAATGCTTCGCTTTTGTTCCAAAATACTTCCGTTTATTACATGTTGGGCTGTAGTTTAACTAATTGATTTCCACTTTGCAGTGATGTTGCTCACTTGGGAGAGCTCTTCATTAGGCTTGGTGTTTATGCTGGTAGTTACATGCTGAAGATGGAGTATGCAGTCATTTGCTCTGCAAATGTAAACATAATGCTTCTTTGTTATTCATAGTTCCGCCTTCTGCTTGCTATGCTGCCTGAACTTCTCAAGAGTGATTTTGCTTTTTCATTTGGTTTTTCTTGCCTTGGGAGTACTATATTTCGTTTGTATACTACTTGGAAACGGTGGAGTTCTAAGTAGTTCTGTTGTGTATCATAATCTTTGACATATTTTAAGCAATTAGTTTGCCACTTAAATGAATTTGTTGGAATTCTAATATTTAGTTGCGAGGCAATACTTCCTATGGAGATTGGCTAGTGTGATGCTAGAATAGCCTGTTGCAACTTCAATAAAACCTTATTTCAGCTTTTTGACAGTCTTGTAAGGTTCTATTTGGAATGCTACCAAACTTGACGCTTTTTTTGGGTCTGCGCATTTGCTAAGAATGGATTCTGATTGATTGAATCAAAGATTTGTTTGCAATATCTAATGCTAGTTTGTTTGGTTCTATATTGGAGTATGTTATTATATACTGGTTTGTATGAGCATGTTATGTCAGTGCCATGCTCAGTTGTATTATACTCTTGTGCTACAAATTTTCAATATTTTTCTTTGAAATCTTTCCGCTTGTTTGATATAACATGCTGAATTGCTCGAGTTATCTTAAAATAAAATGGTGTTCACTTAGCAGCACTCTGGTACTATTGTATGCAACACCTGCCTATTTGACATTGTTCAGATTGCTTTTGCCAGTGTACAACCTATGAATTTCAGCAGCAAATGTGTAAGTATCATTCAACCTATGAATTGCCAGTTTCCTTAACATTGTTAATTTGTTGATCTTATATAAATTTTAAACATAATAAACATATGTTTCATCCATTCTATTTGATGCATACAAATAATATTCATGGATGAATAAACTTCATTGTAAGCTACCAAACTATATTAATTTCTTCATAATCGCAGTATGATGCGTTGTTCTCATGTCAACGGCATCAGCAGCTCATTGAGGAACTAATAGGAATAGGACTGTTTAGCGAAGCTGATTAATCACTATCAACAGCATTGCAATTTAGTACATAATTTGATTTAAGGTATTGTTTAGCTGAGCTGAGGTAACTTTGCACTAGCTTATTCAGTATGGGGATGATATGTATATAATATATGCTAATTAGAGTTTAGACCTGGATTTGATACCAGTTTTGAGTTTAAGTCCTGACTTGTCCAATTAAAAAGTTTAGATGCTGAATTTTTATTAATTGTTTTATTTTTTCCATTATACTCCCACTCTCATGCAGTCATGCTTGACAATGTTGGAAAAAAAATAAAACAAATAAAAAATTAGGTTCTAAACTTTCCAATTGTCAAAGCTAGCCCACATGTTTTTACATGCCAAGGAGACCACATATGTTTTCATTTCAGGTTGATTTTTTTTTTTGGCACATATGTGAATTGTAAGATTTGAGTGAGTGAGTTAGTCTTTCTTTATTATTTTTGTCATCCGATTCTATAGAGCCCACGATTTGAGGAAAAGTTATTTATCGAAGCAGTACTCTTATCGATCTATTAGCAAACAAGTAGGTCTACTCCATCCAGGAGAACTTAGTAATTTGTCAGAGGAAATTGGTACAAGAAGCTGCACTATTTAAGGAAATGCATGGGAAGTCTGTATATGCTTGTGTGGATTGAGAATTGTAAGAGTTGCTTAGTCAGGAAGCTTCCCCTTGATGAGGGAAAATGAGAGTGAGATTCGGAAGAAGGCCAAGACGGTCATCCGTTTGGTAGAGTAGTCTGTTCTTATATATATATATATATATATATATATATATATATATATATATATTTTTTTTTTTTTTTTTTTTTATATATATATATATATATATATATATATATATATATATATATATATATATATATATAATTGGAAATAATAATCTGTTTTTTCGTGAAATCGAATCCATCATGCAGGATGCACTATATCTCCACATGCTAACCACCATATCTACCAGAGCCAGGAGACTGAGGTTGGAGGCATCCGCTCCCTCAATAATGAGGATGGAAGCAAATTACAATGATCTGCACAAGGTTTCTTGCAAAATTGAACACAGATAATTTTAAAGAGAAATTAAATAAATAGATGTTATCTAGATAACAAATTGAACACAGATAATTTTATAGATATTGTATTATTTAAAGAAAAATTAAATAAAAAATTAAATATATAAAATTTAAATAGATGTTATCTTAGATTACCGATAATTTTGTATATTAGTTTAAATTAAATTAAATTAAATTATGATATTTATTAGTTTTTTTTTGGATATTATATTTTGGATGATAACAGATGTGATATTACTTATTTCTTGATTTAAAGCCAGCCTGGCCTGGCCAAAGCAAGCCAGCCTCGCCAAGTGACTTGGCGGTCCCACCTTACTCGCCAAGTCACTTGGCAAGTCATTCTCTATTTCTAATTTTCTCAAACTTCTTCTTTTATATACAATTACCCCAAAGTTCTTTACCATATATGAACATTTCTGAAACCCAAATAAATTATATTGGCTCTATATATTACAATTAGAGTTATTGAAGTTTCTCCCATTCTTTCAGAATTAAGATGTTAATTCACATTGTTTTCATCATTTCATGCCTATCTAAAATGCCAGAGCATATAAGTGAAATCAAATGCATAAACTTAATATGTTTGAGAATTTTGACATTTACAATAACACACATTTACAATAAACAACATTTATTTACTGCACATTTACAATAACACACATTCTCAATCAAATGCATATAAGTCTAAATCGTGGGTTGCATACATTTGCGACAGTTCAATGATCCATTTCTGGGCATTCTACCTTTCATCAGCCTAATATGTTTTGAGAATTTTGACATTTACAATAACACACATTCACAATTCTGCTAACACATTAGATCTTTGTATTGTTTCTAGGCTAAATTATAATTTGATACCCTAAATTATTTAAACTTTTCAACTTGATATCCTCAACTTTTATAGGTATAATGGATACCATAAAATTAAAAAATGACAAAACTACCTCTCTCTCTCCTCCTCACCACCGGCTGGAGAGTTGGGGTCGCAGCGTCGGAGGGAGGGGTGGTGTAGCCATGGGGGGTGCTGCTGGTGCAGGGGCGAGCAGCGGGACCGGAGGTGGAGCAGCCGGTAGAGAGGGAAAGAGATAGGAGGATATTTTCGTCTTTTTAAAATTTTAGGGTATCAAGTTGATACCTATAAAAGTTGAGGGTATCAAATTTAGTTAAGAGTATAAAGTTATAATTTAGCCTTGTTTCTACTGTAATACCTTTATCTCAACTTTTGATAATTGAATGGGGACTACGAAGCAAAATATAAGACAACTTCTAAGTGATTGGAATTAGAAATCAGTAATCTCTCTTGTTCCCTAGCTAGTATAGCTGTATAGGGAATCAGTACTGGAATCTACCTTATATATTGTTAGGTAGCATGATTAGACAAAACGAGACATTTACTAGTGTTCCTTATAACTGGAAAACTTTCATAACTGGAAACTTATGCAAAAATGTACTGCTCAGTCTAAAGGGAAGAGAGGAAGGAGTCGTTGATTAGTAGCGTTTTTGGTTTGTGCATTATATTGCTTGGTTCTCTCGCAGGCTTCTTGTTTAGGAAAAAGATTTCCGTAATTCTTTCTCAACAAGTGGTATCAGAGCTTCAGGTTTCAGAGAGGTGTTGGTATATATAAAAATCCTCCTTGGATTATTATATATACCTCAGAGAGGTGTTGGTATATATAAAAATCCTCCTTGGATTATTATATATACCTCTAATTAAGACTTCTATTTATAATTTGGATATCATACAATTTTGGGGGCATGTTTTCTACTATATATAACACACACACACACACACACACACACACACACACACACACACACATATATTTTGAAGAAAGGTTAATTAGTTTTTCGAATCGCTCCCACTGGGATTCGAACTCTTGACCACTCGGGCTGCATGCCACACCACTACCACTAGGCTTATGGTCATTGGCGTGTATATATATATATATATATATATATATATATATATATATATATATATATATATATAATCGGGAGATCTGCCGACAGAGCCCTCGCCCTCGACCGTTGGATCGAGCGGGTGCGCGCGGTGTCCCACATAGCCCCCCTAATCCGATGGTGTAGAGGGGGGGTTAGGATTTTGGCGGGGCTCTGCGGACGGGGCTTTTGATCCGATGGTGCAGATAAATTCGCACTTGCAGAAGATTTGGAACGGATACTGGAAGGGGGTCCATGAACGTTCGATGGCAGATTGGTTGTGCTTAAGAGATTGTGTCCGGAATCGAACTTCGAGAAGGACATGCTAACTAAAGTGCCTATCTGGATACAAATGTCGTGGCTATCACCGTAGCTATGGAGCATCCCATCTATCATGAAGATGGCAAGCATGGTCGGAACACCCGTCAGGACGGATATACCTACGGCACGAAGACAACGGTTATTATATGCTCGAATATTCGTTGAGATTACAGTGACAAACACCTTGCCTAGAACAATTGACATAATCCTTCCAAATGGTGATTGGCTTGCTCAAGAGGTAGACTATGAATGGATTCCACCATCCTGTCACGGGTGCAAGTGCTTTGGACATTCCAGAGTGCAATGTAAGGAGGCTCCTGTGAACGACGAGGAAGATAATGAGCAAAGAGAATCGGAGAATGAAGGGGACCGACAGACACGTGACCAAGAACTGGACGTAACCCTAGACGGTTTGGAAGCGCTTATGCAAGTGGAATAGGGGGCAGCAGAGGAGATCGGGTTGGAAAGAATGGAGGCGACCCAACCATCGGTGCTAGGGAAAAGACAAGTGCCAGAGGAGACGACGCCAAACACATCCACAGCCATGGAGATGGTGGTATGCGAAGAAGTTAGTCGAGAGAGGAGGGCACAGAGACCAAATGAACAGCCAAGTCAGGAAGAGACAAGATCAGAGCAAGGGGGGATCAATGGAAAGTGCAGCTAAAAAAAAGCACCCATGAATATAGCAGGCCGGCGAAGCTTCAATAGGGAGGGCGGATGCTAGCAGCTACAAAGGGGATAATCCAATTGATAGTATGGCGTTAACAAAACCCAACCCAAGTTCCGGCTAGAAGGAGGTTCACAAGGCGATAAGCTACCTAGTGGACAAGAGAGACATGCACAGGACAAAGCCGCTCCTCCTCATCGTCCTAGGGAGAGCCAAGGCACACGGCAGGAGAAAACTCGATCGGACGATGGAAAGAGATTACCAATGTGGTGTATCAAAATAAGTGTTCGATTGACTCCATTATGGAGAACAAAATCAAAGTAGCAAACAGACTCAGGAGCAGAACCCGAACTCATTGGGAGACTGTTCACAACCTAGAGGAATGCGGCATGGCGCGAATATGAACTATGTGGGACGCCCGTGTCTGGATGGGCCAGGTTAGATTTCTATCCGAACAACTAATTATTTTGGAACTAACAAATAAAGGTGGTTTAAAAGTTGTGTTAGGGGCAGTTTATGGGTACAACGACGGAAGGAGGAGATTCCAACTCTGGAAGGATCTTATTAAGATTTCTGCAGAAGTTGATGACAAGCTTCCTTTATTCCTATGCGGAGACTTCAATGCTATGCTGACTGAAATGAGAAGATGGGAGGAAGACAGGTCCCGACACCCATACTGGCATATTTTCAGGACTGCTTGCTTAGCTTCGAACTGGTTTGTATGGTGCATGTTGGACACATTTGGTCATGGAGCAATAGCTCATCAAATAATAAAGTTGTCTGTCAATTAGACCAGGATTTATGCAACAACAATTGGCTCGAGACGTTTCCTGACGCTAAGGCAGAAGGAATTCCCTGCGGTACTAGTGACCACACGCCGATCCTGATCCCGAAGATCGCGGAAGGTCCTCCCCGAAGAAAACCTTTCAGATCTAATAATGCATGGCCGTTGTTAGAAGGTTACAACGATGTGGTGGCTACGGGGCTTGAGCCTTGTTTCACAGGGAATGCCCAATACTGCCTTACACCCACAAACGTGGACCAGTACATCATCTATGTACTAGCGAAGCTCTTCTTTCAAGACGATATTTTTGCTATATGGGACATAATGTATGGAACAATGTAACTCAGATTAACCAGTGAGATTGTAAGCAAGTCGGCATATTCGCATGTAGCTAAATGGAAAGTCCATATTCAGTTGGCTATTCAAGAGTCTTGTAATATATTGTAAATTCTGTATTTGGCTGCAAGTCTTATAATCGATTTCAATATCAATAAAGAGATACTTTCTTCATAACTTATTGTGACTTCAATTTATCTGCTTGTTTTGCTGCGCTGTCGTTGTTTCCTGAGAAATACCAGAAATTGTAATAGTTTTGTCTTGTACAAGTGCAATTTAGACTTGTACGGCACCATACCCAGTGGCTAGATTTCGATCCTTCGGGATTGTAACGTGACATAAGCTTAAAAAGGTGAAATAAGAACTTACGAAATGGAACAAAACTCGGTCGATTTCCAATCTCTACGAGAAGGAAGATGAACTGAAAGCCATACAAGCAAAGATACAATCCATGCCGATGGACTCTAGGCTTGTTGTTGGGATTTTGGCCTTTGCATTGAAAATTTTAGTCCAACATCGGCTAGACCAAAAGAAATGTATCTTTATAATTAAGCTATGCTTTTTTAAAGATGCACAAGTGGTGTAGAGGTGCACATGGGTGGACCATGTGGGAATATTTTTCTAATGGAAAAAAGGCTAAATCAACAATGAAGCATTCATACTTTTTGCTCTTGGGAATTAATAACCAATGGAGCTATGCCCCGTAGGGGCTTAGCGACTCGGACTCAAACTCGGACTCGGGCTCATGAGACGTAATGTGGCATTTTTTTGGCGTACTTTGCACTTAACACGTCAGCAACTTCGCTAGGCGCATAGTGCGCCTAAGTTACGCTCCTTGCGCGAGCCTCTTGCGTAGCCGTTCGCACGCCAGTTTACGCTGCCCATGTCGTTGTCACCCTCACTTTTCCCAGTTAGGGATAAAATGGTAATTTTACATTTTATAATATTTTTGGGAATTTTATTTCATGAATATTATTATTTAATTATTATAGGACTCGAGTTCGAATTTCATCGCATTCCGAGTTAATTCGGGACCCCGGTGAATTTCGACTTGAGCTGTATTTAGCCTGTTAGCTAACCATGGCCCAC
>JANAVB010020000.1:1188279-1354015 GCA_029216955.1 Iris pallida
TAACATATATATGCCGTATATGGGATATATGTTAGCTGCATATGGGATTTATTGTTGACCGCATGGGAACAACTATTGAGCCGCATATGGCCAACTCTACTTTACCTAGCCGCATATGCACCCCTTCAACACTTGCTGGCCGCATAAGCATAATTGCTTGGCCATTAGACAATTGTATTTATTGTTGGCCGCATAAGGCCAAACCACTTGCCTGGCCGCATAGCCATTAGATTATTAGTCTGAGCCGCATATGCTTATTTGCTTTGGCCATTAAATATTTGTGAACGTAAGCAAGTTGCTTTGTGCATGGCCAGGCTGCATATGTATTTTTGCATATTTAATTGCTTGGCCACATATGCACTGTTTTATGGCAATTTTATGCGACAATTTTCCTGAGCCGCATGAGTCCCCCACGGCCCTTGCTCCTGCTAATATTTAATTACCACTTGTATGCTTGTGCCATATTAATTGTTCCCTGACACGATGGTGACCCGTTGTGGTGCACTTGACATGACGTGATAGTGGCCCGACGTGGCGCACTCCTGACAGTGAACTTGACATGATATAATTGACATGATATACCTAACATGATAGTGGCCCGCCGTGGCGCACTATTGACATGATAAACCTGACACGATATTTCTTGAAATGCTGTTGCGACGGCTAACCTGACATAACAAGTATGAATGACCTAAACACCGTGGACGATTGTGCTTGTACAAATGAACCTATCTTGTCTTGTATCATGTCTATGACAGGGATCCCTGAGTACCACGGTCAGGGGTACCTACTAAAAAGGACTAAGGCTAATAACTAGAATAACACAGTAGTCATGAAGAGATTTTCCCAGCTACAGGCAATTCCGTTATCTGGACGCCCCACTTGGGATCTGTAGCCTGCCGTCGAGTAGGGCACATTTCCAGCACACTGTCATGTGTTGCACCCTCTAAGTCACCTAAGGGTACATGCGTTTCCTGGACAATCTACCCACTTGAATTCAACCCCTAATTGCGTTCGGATAGTCTGGATGGTCTGCAGGGCTTGTGGCTGTTGGAATAATCTCGCTGCATCTTGCAAGTAATTAGTGTAAAACCCTCTATTTTTTTTAAATTATATTTTTATTTTATTGGACTTAAATTTGAATTTATACAATTTATGGTTTTATTTATTTATTGATGACCCGGTTTGACCAATTCAGTCCGAACTGGGCCCTGACCAAATTTAAGTCCTTGTAGGCATGTGGTGTGACCAAGATGGCCACGTAGGCGTACTTTATGTGTGTGCAAATATTTATTAAATTATTTTAAGACTGGATGTATATTTCTAATTAAATATTTATTTATACAATTATTAGTATTATTGTTATTTAATAATGTGTTTCAATAATTGTGTAATATTCTTCTGGACCTGAACGAGAGTGTGCGGAATAAGTTCACCAAAACCACCATCGGACTATTTTATTATTTCATTATTATTAAAATATTTTTGTGGAATTAAATAAACAATTATTTAATATTATTATTGGTTGTCCTTTTATGGTCAATTGAATTTGGATATATAATTAAACATGTTTTAAATAGATTTTTATATAAGGTTAGATAATATTAAAATTTTATTTGGATTGTGAATATTTAATTGGATTAGATAATATTTAATTTGTTATTGGTTTTTAAATAGATTTTTGGCGATATATATATACATATATATATATATATATTTAGTTATATATAATTAGATAAGAAAAGGAAAAAAAAATAAAAAAAAGGGTAAAGGAGTGGGTGGTCGGCCCCACCCGACCACCCAAGCCGCAGCAGCATCTTATATAACATGCGGCCACCCTCCTTTCATAAGCAGCAACAGCAGCAAGCAACTAATGGAGGCCGACCCCCCTTCCCTAATATACACATATATATGTGTTATATATACCTTTATGTTTTGGAAAAAAAAAAACCCTAATCCCCTCCTTCTTTTCCTCCCTCCTTCGCTCACCACCAACCCCAACCCAGCTCGAGCGCCCCCGGGCTCCTCTACGCGTACGTCAGACCTGTCCCGCGAGAGGCGACGACACCACGGCAACAACAAACAACAGAAATTAAAATCAAGGTACCTAACTTTACCGTGCGATTTCTCTCTCAATTCATGTTCGTTTTTGATTCTGTAAATTCGTGTAGGAAGCCCACATGACCCTCTTCGAGATCCCCCAGGTGGATCTTGACATGGTCATCCATCTTGCTCGAAAAATCGAGACGAAGTTGGAGAAAAACCCACTTTCCTGAATATTAAAAACTGTTTTGAAACACCAACTTGTCGGCCACTTTTCTCCCTGTCCATTAAACTTTCGTAAAAACTAATTGAAGGCAGTCAAAGAAAATCTAACCGAGATTGTAACGCACCTTTTGTATTCACTTTTCATCTAGTATGTAGAAAGTTACACGTTGTTAAAGTTTTCCGAAAAACTGTAAATTCTGTTTTCAAAAAGTAGAGAAACACTCCGATACGGCGTCTGTCCCGACAAACCGGGCGACGTGGTCGCGTACTATACGCATCGAAAGGCGCGTATGGATGTTGTAGACGTGTGGGAACTGACGGAACTCGATTTCATTGCATGTGCGCGACGAAATCAATGCGTATCCGTCGAGATACCCCGTATCGACTCTTTGCAAACAACTTTGTGCACACTCATCAAATCGCGACGAAACTTGCGCCATTGGACTCGAAATATTTTTCTGGTCCTGTGTGCCAAGTTTGGTCAGATTCCGAGACCGTTGATCGGAACACTATTTTGGCGGGCCCACAATCCCACTCAACGGGCGATTTTGTGCACAGCCCACCGGAATCCAAAATTGGACATACCGTTGGGTTCGTCTCCTCAAAAAAAATTCGTAGACATGTAGTTTGACGACTTTAGAGACCGTAGATATTGGCACGCATTTCGGTGCAAAGCGGGTCCAACGACTTACATCGTTTTAACCCGAAATTATGATTTTGCCCCTGTTCCAGAATTTAACTTTTTGATAGGCGTTTCCTAGGTATATCTTATATTCCAAACTCATCCGTGATGTTTGTTGCAGCATCCGGAGTCGTCTGTGGGATTTGGCTATTTCTGGCTTCGTTTACTTGTTGGTTCGAGCTACTGGATTATTCTCTTTTGCACATAACCTCAGGCAAGACACCTTGCCTTTACTGTTTAAATTTCCTGCTCAATATCATGCATGTTTTAGTTATTTGTTTTTAAATTATATGTAAGTACAAATTACTATTTTATGCAATTGGCTTAGAGTTAAGGGACTACCGTCAAAGTTAGTGTGTCTCATTGACTTGTCACGATTGAACACGAGTTGTGTGTGAGAGTTGTGAGTATCATGTAGAGGTCACATGCGTGTTGGCCGATCACTCGTGCGCATGCGTAGGAATAACTGTCAATAGATTGTGTAGAAGACTTGGCAGTTATCAAGAATTAAACAGTGTCGTGGAGTCGACACATGTGTAGTATCATTGGGGGGAGGGGATAGTTATTAGCGTAGGGGCTACATTTTATTTTTACACATATTTTGGGCCGAGGGTGACTCTCATGAGCACTACCTTCTGCCCAGGCCGATAACGTCTCGGATGAGCGCTACTTGCTGGTCACTCTCTATTACTTGCTTGCGTGAATCCGTTACAGCCCCTGCGTAGAACGTTGTCCTCAAAATGCATGTCACATAGAATGGTTAGGAACCTTTACTCATGCATACTTTACTGTTGAGCTTATTTATTCAGTTTATCGGCATGATATTATGTGTCTTGTTACGTCCCTCTGAGGACCTGATTTTTCTCCAGGTGTGTGCTTTCGTGATTTCTTGCAGGTGCTCTAGCTAAGGCCATTCCTTCCTTCGTGATGATTGCTCTTGGACTCGCCATTGCTCTCGTTTGCTAAATTCTTTCCTTGTATATTTTTCCATATTTAATTTGGTTGGTAATGGACTTTGTCTCCGCCCAACGATTGTATCATAAATATTCAAGTTGATTTCTATATTATTATTCCTTTCATTGTGGATGAGATTTAGTTGTCTTGGATTACTATATTTTACAGCTTATGTATACATACGAGGTCCATGTATTTCGTATGTATACAGCTGGCATGTCTACGTACTTGGTCCTACGTATTTTGAGACTGGGGCGTTACATGTTTTTGTGGTGGCCCATGCAGGTCGAGTTTGTCACTTCGGTTACGTAATTGTACTGGTGTGAGCCTGCAACATAGGATTAGAATCTAGGAATCTCATCCATACAGCTTGACCTCTTCCCTTGGCTTTAAATTCCGGATTCTCGTTCGACTTCCTTAAATTGCATCTTGCTTGATTCCTTTCTACCATCGATTCTTATTTTCGTGCTTAATGTCAACTAGGAAGATGACTACACTAGTATATGCTCATAGGTCAAACACATGGCTAGAATAGTTATATTGGCAATTGGAATACATTTAAGACTAATTGAGTTAAAAGCTTTTTTTTTAAGAGTGTGATTTAATGATTAGTAATTTGTAAAGTAGGATACTACCAAAGAATGTTTGAATCTGAGTTTTCTAAATAGTAAACACCATAGGATTGATACTGTAGGAAAAAAATGCTAGAATCTTTATACCCTTGATTTAAGAAATTGATTGGCTTTTTGAAATTTGATATTTATGATTTATTAGGTTATAACTATACATCTTTGAACAAGTATAAAAATTTATTTGCTGTTCGAGTTGTGATATTTATAAATTTTTGGGTGGTAGATATACATCTATGAGCAAATATAAAATGTATTTGATTTTCGAGTTTTGATGTTTATGATTTATTGGATTATGGTTATACACCTTTGAACGGTTATATATTTGGTTTGA
The DNA here is from genome assembly GCA_029216955.1 of Iris pallida. NCBI lineage: Eukaryota > Viridiplantae > Streptophyta > Magnoliopsida > Asparagales > Iridaceae > Iris > Iris pallida. The sequence continues at coordinate 1,193,147 of JANAVB010020000.1, forward strand.
AAATGATCGTAGATTTTAAATGTGGCAGTATAAATTATTTAAATTTGCGTTGTACAACTTGCGATTTCGTGTTTAGAAAATTTTAAATTTTTAAGTGGAAGTAATGACGGTAAAATTTTGGTTTAAAATGTTTGAAAGTTATGAAAACGATTTTTGAAATTTTTTTATGGTGTCCTATGATTGAGGATTTACAAATCTATTTAGATTTTTGTAAAAAAAAAAGATTTTGACTGATAAGATTATTTGAAAATTTAGTTTAATTTGCTAATATTAAAATTTTGGAAGAATTTCGAAGGATGTGATGGAAAGTTATTTTGATTGATTAAAGGAAGTTACCATTTAAAAGTTATGATCTTGTTGGAATAACTTAGCATGAATAGAAGTTAAAAAAAAAATTTGATGAGAGCATTTAGCTTAATTTTTGAGATTGCTTTTAATATGCTAAGAGTTTTATTATGAGTTATTTGAAAATTTTAGAGTGTTAAATTTTTGATTGATTATGGAATTTTTATGGATTCGTAATTTATGAACACTTGAGTAAATAGTTGAATTTAAACGTTAACTTTGGAAAAGGTTAGTAGTAACGTGATAAAATTTTGCTTTGAGATTTATGAAAGTGATTTAAATTTTTTATGATGAATTTGAATGGATTGGAGTAAATACAGATTTTGGTGGTTTATTTTTGAAGGTTTATTTTTGAAACTTTTTGGAGGAAACTCGAGTTGAAATTTTAATGGTAGACACCAAGATAATCCTACTGAGTATTTCACACTAATTTCCATGTCACTCATTGTCACGCCCCGATCCCGCTAGGGTCGTCCGTCTTACTTGGATCCCTGCGGGATCGATCGTCCTCGCTAAAGCGTGATGCCGTGCAAGCCTAAGTTGCGCTTGCACAAGGCCATGTACCTGCACAAAAACAACTAGTCAAGCAAAAACACACGCACGCACCCATTGCAGAAAACCAAATGTTGGACACAGAGATTTGAAATAGAAATACTCATTTTATTCATAGCTTGATTGGAATACAAGTACAAAGCTTTGCAACTCAGATTTGCCTTATAATTTGGCTACAAGATTCTCTTTGAAATACTCTTTTGAAATTAGCCATAATGCCCATACATGATATCCTTTATTACAAGCTGGAATTGAAAGACACCTTCAAGGAAATGAAAACTGGAAACTTGCAATTGACTGAAAGTAAACTTCGAGGCGATCCACGAGCTCTACTGGGCTAGACGAGCTTCGGTGCCTCACTTGAAATCCCCCTGTCTCCTTTTGCTTTCTGAAAAGGATGCCCACAACGTGGGTCAGTACACATCATGTACTGGCGAGCGGCTTTTGGCCGAACTCGCAAATCTCTGCACTAAATCAATATGTTGAGCTAACATTTACTAGTGATCTTTCTACTTGTCTAGGTTCTTTTTAACCATTCATAAGAACATGACAGTAGAATATATCATAAGCAACTTACCCTCGCCGGCAGTCATCCCTGCACAAAACCACGTTAGCACAATTTGCATAAAGAGTAATTCATGATTCATTCTTGCAGATATTGAAGTTGTCATTCGGGTCATGCAGGTGGACTATTCTACATGTTGGTCCATGGGTTTTCCCCATGATTAGCCGCTGTGACTCTTTGGTTCAGCTCGTCGCTAAGGACTCAGATCGACTCCCATTTTCACATGGAGGCCCTAATCTCTCCTAGGCCGAGCGGTTCCAGGTGCCCCCAGATACCACCCGAGAGACAAATGTTTCCTTGTATACAAGTTGTCCGAGACCAAATGCATGCTCTAGCCGTTCTATCAGATGAGACACATTTGGACTTATGCACAGGTATACGACACGTTTGTTTCGTGCCTTCAGGCTCTTCTCAACACGTACAAGTTCGTCTGTACATGTCTATATTTTCAAGCATACTGATGACAAGCAGATGATCATTCTTATTGAGCAGATAGAGTAGCAACACATATTCTTGCATTTGATTCAATTCGATTATCTTCTCTTATCCTTTGTGGATGTGGTATCGTTGATCATTGGGACAAGGCAACAGAGTAGACTAGAGATCATTTTTCTTAGGCGTACAGATCAATGTCTGTTCGGTTGAAGCAACTCACCGAGATGAATCTTAGTAGAGAGAAGGAAGGACTTCACGCGCCGTTCACGAACAATTCACACGGCCTACAATGGCACCAACAGTTGATTAGCATACACTACCAAAATAACCAACTTTAGCGACGACCACATCCGTCGCGAATCCGTCGGTAACATAAATTACCGACGGCATAGCGACGGATATTTGATGAAAATGGCCGTCGGGAAATACGTCGTCGCTAAAATTTGTCCGTCGCTAAGCCGTCGGACAAATGATTAACCGACGGACTAGCGACTGATTACCGACGGTTGCCTTTCAACGGATTAGCGACGGATTAGCGACTTGTTCCCGTCGGTTTACATGCCATATAATATTAAAATTTCCGTCGCTAAGCCGTCGTAAATAGGTCGGTAAAAGCGTATCAGAGAGGTTCCTGATACGCAAAATCGGTCGCTATTCCGTCGCCATTCCGTCGTTAACCTCGACGTTATAGCGACGGATTAGCGACGGGTAGGGCGTCGGCCTGGTTCTGGAAAGCTTCCATAATTCCAGAACCATGTCGACGGATAATGGGTCGCTAAGCCGTCGCTAGTCCGTCGTCATCCTCGACAGATTAGCGACGGATTAGCGACCCATTATCCGTCGCTAAGTCTCTGGAAACCTACCATATTTCCAGAACCATGTCGACGGATTTGCCGTCGCTAGATAGTCGATATTCCGTCGCTAATATTAATTGTACCCAGTTAACGACGGAAGTTCCGTCGCTAGTTGGTCGCTAGATCGTCGCTACCTGCAAATTTATTTCAACCAGTTAGCGACGGATTGTCCGTCGCTCGTCCGTCGGTAACTGCAAATATTTATATAACCCAGTTAGCGACGGATGTTCCGTCGCTAGTAAGTCGCTCATCGGTCGCTAAAAAGATATATCCGTCGCTAATTAGTCGCTAGTCCGTCGCTAAATGCAACATTAATAAAAAAAAATTACAGAAACATTCTATTTCCTTTTCGTAAATATTACACATATTCATAATATCCAATATCCAAACATCCATGTACGATCAACAAATATCCAAATATCCAAATTCATAATATCCAATATCAAACAGAAATATCCAAACATCTATGTACAAATATCCAAACACAAATACACAAATTCATAATATCCAAACATTCATGTACGCTTCCAAAATATGCAGAATTCAAAATCCAAAAATAGTACAAATATCCAAAAACAGTACAAATATCATTGAGATGGATCGCGTCGTCGTTCGGCTCTGCGGATGTACTCTTCCACCATGTACGCCGGCACCTGGGACAACACATGCTCTGGAAGCGTGCGGAGATGCTCTGGCGACATCAAGTCCATGAGCCCAATGAGCGCAGTATCCGGTACCAGGCGGACCTCGGCAGAACGGTCAAATGAATAACGTCCAGGGTCGGAAGGACCGGCAACCGCACTAGACGGACCGGGAGCAGACGGATCTGGACCGGGAGCAGAAGAAGGACGCGGAAGGCGCTCCAGCACATCCGACATTAGACTCCGCATTTCCGACATATCGGAGGTGAGAGTCGCAAGCTGCGTCCTCATATCGTCCGACGGGGGCGCGGAAGGAGGCGGGGGCGGTGGATATCTCGGAGTCGCGCCCTGCAACGACGCCGCCAGGGAACCTACGCCGTAGACGCGCCCTTTATTAAAGCCGCCGACAGACTCTACGAACACGTCGTCGTAGCGAGCGGCCATAGAAGAGGGCGTCTGGGTGGGCGTCGTTTCGCCGACAACCTCGGCAGAGGGCTCAATCTGACTAAGGGCCTCACGATATGCAGCCTATCCAATGAATGTGTTTATACTATAAGTTTTCCTAAGTTATAATCTAAATCCTATGTTTCCCTAAGTTATAATTTGAATCCTACGTTCACCTAATTAAGTTAACAATAATTATATTTCTAATATAAATCTCATAAACGTAATTACTTACATCAGTCGCCTGGGCCCTCGCGTCGACGAAGCTCCCGTCTGCCCGCCTCTTGTGTGTATGCAGGAATACATCGTAGGCGGTGACCGACTCCGGCTCTCTCTCCTCCTTTACCGCCCGTTGTGCCTGCATACGAAATATACGTCGAATTTAATTAACTACGTAATTAATAGTACCGAATTTAATAGTGAAATGAATTTGCGGTATCTCACCAAATCTGCACGCGTCGCTGCATGGGGCCTTGAACCTCCCGTATGCGGACCAGCGGCCTGTCTGCTCGCCTTCGCTTTCTCTGATTTCTCCCTGTACTGAGCAGTATTCATCTTATCCAACATCTGCTCGTAGTACTCCTCCCGGAGCCACTTCTTCCTCGAATGTGCCGTACGAACGTCGTACACCGCATCCCGTATCTTCTTCCCGGCGGCGGCTTTGTAGGCCTTGCGAATCAACTCCTCGCGATGGGGGGGCCACCAGAACGTCGTCTGACATACAAATTAAATTATCACGTAATTAAAAAATTAGTGGATTAAAGAATAATTAATAATTAACCAAAATATATATATATACCTTTATCTCCTCGAGCCAGACGTACTGCATGTTCTGAGGCACCTCAGAAAAATTGAGGTAGGGGCCATGGTAGTTTTCCCGGATAATTTGCCCGAGTATCCGGGCAGCATCATACGGAAAAAACCTACAAAGAAGCAAAGACTGGATTTTTAACTTGAATAAATGAAACAAATTTAATAAATTAACTTAAATTTACTTACGTATCACCCGCGGGCCATAGCTCTCGTCGGTTCTCGCCTATCGGCCTCTCTGGAGGCGTCGGAGGATCCGTGGGTCCGCGGATGTACTCACCGGTAGCAGGATGAAGCTGAATCCGGGGGTACTCCGGAGCCCACCCTGCAGTAACTGATGGTGTACCCGCTGGTGCATCCGGGGGCGGAACGGATCCGCTAGCGGATGGAGTCTCAGGCCTCGATGAAGATGAAGGTAGCGCAGAGATAGATCGACGGCGGGAAGAGTCTGTGGCCGGGCTCTCCAGGTCGGGATCGTAGGACTCTATATCCGGGGAATGTGGAAGGCAACCACGACCGCTACCACCACGACCGCTACCATCACGTCCACGGCCAGTGCCGCTACCACCACGACCGCTACCATCACGTCCACGGCCAGTGCCGCTACCACCACGCCCACCACGGCCAGTACCGCCACCACCAGCACCACTACCATCACGTCCACGGCCACTGCCAGCAGCACGAGTGGTAGTGACCATGACCTGTAAATAGAACACATAAATATAATTAACAATATAGAAGTATAAATGAATATAAAACTGAACTTAAATATATATACCAGCAGCAGGGCGGCGAGTGCCGTCAAGACAATGAGAACTAAGAGTGCCATCTGTAAAAAGAAAATCATACAATAAGTAGATGATCGAACGACAAAAACATAAACTGAAATAAGAATGTGTCCGTCTAAACTGAATTCACTAAGTTAGTTGTAAGTGCTTCTAATATATACCGATATTTAATCTAATCATCGTTATCGTCCTCGTCCTCATCGTCATCGTCATCGTTCTCATCCTCATTCTCATCGTCGACTTCATCAATATCATCATCCTCATCGTCGACTTCATCTGTATCATCATCCTCATCCTCATCCTCATCCTCTTCTTTTTCTTCTTCTTCTTCTTCTTCTTCTTCTTCTTCTTCTACTTCTTCTTCAGGCTCAATACTTGGGACAAGACGCCTCTTTCTCCCCTGGTTGACAGCTAAGTCTTGTATATCAACCTCTTCCTCCCCTCTATTTTCCTCAGCATGAGGTATATCGACATCTTCCACGTCCATGGTATCCGACTGTTGTCCCATGTATTGGGGCTTCTCGATCTGGTCCTCTTGGTATGCTGGGTCTCCAACGTTGAATGTATTTCTAGATTTAATCTTGCATACTGCCCACCAGTCAAATCGATCTCTACGACGCCTTGGGTAGCTTGTATAGTAGACTTGAACAGCCTGACTTGCTATCGCAAACGTGTCGGACCCTCTATACCTCCTGCGATGATTTATATCGACGAATCCAAATTGTTTATCGATTCTCCAACCGATATTTGGTCTCGTATCGAACCACTCACATTTGAACATCACAATATGCATATCATATGGGGCACTATATTGTAAATCTACAATCTCCCGAAGCACTCCATAATAGTCAAAGTCCGGCTCGTCGTCATAGATGGTGCCTCTTATGCAAACACCAGAATTCTTGGTATCGAAGCCGTCATTGAGAAATTCGGCATTTATAGCATACTGAGTTGACTTAAACTTGAAGCCATTAACGACATAGCCTGACAAAGTCTTTGCATGCTTCTTCGGTCCCAATGCCAAATAACGAATGCTCTCATTTATGAGTGTTGTTTCAGGCAATAAAACCTGTAAACATATATTGATAATTTAAATATTTTAGCTGCATATATTTTAATGGTAGCCACATAACATATTATCTCAGTTACTTACGTATTTACGAAACCAGGACGGAAAGGTACAATCAACCTCTCTTTGAAGTCCCTCATCTGTAATATATGGTGTCCTCATTTTGACTTCACCTCTAAATACACTGTTAGAGAGAATAAAAATAAGTGTAGTCACTTAATTCACCAAATTAGAGATTATAACGAGGCGTAGTCACTTACTTCTCGGAATCGGTATCGGACTATATATTCCTACGAGTATTGGCATCGGCGATATCAATACTCGTGTGAATAGAAGATTGCAATATAAGTCTAAGCTATCTAGCTAACATGTATACTTACATTTACATTGTATCATAACTTGTATCTAGTTACCTTGCAATATAAGTCTAAGCAATCTAGTATTGGTATCGGCGATATCGGTAGTATCGGCGGTATCGGATCGAAGTATCGGATTTTTTTGGTATTGGAAAACAAATAATTATTAATAAATTATTTACATTTAAAAACATATAATTTATACATTTAGGCATAATTTTAAGTGTTTTAAGTATTATTTCTTAGTAGTTTTGAAATTAAATGAAATTAAATTAAATGAAATAGTATTATTTCTTAGGATCGGGACATGCCAAACCGTATCCGTATCGGGGAATGCAACCCATTCCCCACCCCCCCGACCCCCCTGCCCCCATTCAACACCCCCCCCCCGACCCCCTGCCCTCTCCATTACCCACCCCCCCCGACCCCCCTGCCCCCATTCCCCACCCCCCCGACCCCCCTGCCCTCTCCACCCCCCACCCCCCGCCCCCCGACCCCCCTGCCCCCATTCCCGACCCCCCTCCCCGACCCCCCTGCCCCCATTCAACACCCCCTCCGACCCCCCTGCCCTCTCCACCCCCCACCCCCCGACCCCCCTGCCCCCATTCCCCACCCCCCCGACCCCCCGACCCTCATTCCCCACCCCCCCACCCCCTGCCCCCATTACCAACACCCACCCGACCCCCTGACCCCATTCACCACCCCCCCGCCCTCTCCACCCCCCGCGAAGCCGACCCCCCCCCACTCCCCCCCCCCGGCCCCAAAACCCAAAATTAGAGAAAGAGAGAGAGAGAGAGAGAGAGAGAGAGAGAGAGATACCTGGTAGAGAGAGAGAGAGCCGCGAGAGAGAGAGAGAGAGAGAGCCGCGCGCGAGAGAGAGAGAGCCGCGAGAGAGAGAGAGAGTTTTGGGGGGAATGAAAAATTCCTCCCCGTCGGTTCAATTTAAGTTAGGGCACAGAACCTAGCGACGGAATAGCGACGGAATAAATTAGTCGCTACACCGTCGCCAATTAAAAGGTGTTTTCCGACGGATATATCCGTCGCCAGTTAGTCGCTAAAGTTCCCGCCAATGTTTTAAAGATTTTGCCGCCAACATTTGCGACGAATAAGCGACGAAAAAGAATCCGTCGCTAACGTTCGTCGACTTAGCGACGGAAACCCGACAAATTTTTACATTTAAAATTGGAAAAAAATATGTTATGTTGTCTGTCGCTAATCCGTCGCTAAGATGTCGGAAACTGGTCGCTATTAGCGACGGAATCCGTCCGTCGCTAAACTTTCGTCGGTAAAGTGGGGTATTTTAGTAGTGATACTTCGTCTCTTTCTCTCAAGATTCGGAATGAATACGAAATGCGATGAAAGCGAACAATGAAAACCAATCATCGAAAACCAACACGAAAACGCATTCATCAAAACCAAGCAGCGAAGAGAAAACATTCAGCAAAACTCTTGGATTCATTTCAATAGAAGCCAATCCATCAATTGGAAAGGTTCATTGCATTTCATCCGTGATTAATCGATACCGGCAAAGGTTTCACCAAATACTCAGTTCATGACTGAGTCAGCAAGCCGTGGGTATTATATAGTGGACCGCGAGGAGCGGGGCACTACATAATAACCCACCGAGAAAAAGTTTTGTCCTCAAAACTTAAGAAACAAACTCACCTCCACTAGTGTTGCATTCTGGGTCAAGCAACGTGGAGAGATTGAAGACGCGCGCATTAGTCCGCTGCGGCTGGTTGTGCGGATGGTCTCTAAGCGGCGGTGGGCCTGGCAGTTGCCCACGCTCTTCAGTGTCATCTTTATTCTGATCCGTTCTATTCTTTTTCGGGCAATATTTGACTGAATGGCCCTGTTGGCCACAACGAAAACAAGCGTTGTTAGCGGCACGACAGTCCTCTTTAACGTACCCACTCTTGCCACAGTGACTGCAACTCTGGCCATTCACATAGCGGCAGTCTTCTTTGACATGCCCTCGCCGACCGCAGAAGCCGCATATAGGCTTGTTGTTTTGTTCCCCGTCAGTCTTTTTCTCTCCGTCATGATATCTCTTGGCGGGCTGATTCCGACTATTCTGCACTTTGTTGGACGCTTTCTTCTGCTTGAACTGTTCCACCTGTAGCGCCGCCTCAAAGGCTTGAGAATAGGACCCGCATTCTCGATTCAGCACACTTAACTGGATGTCGTAATTCAGACCTTCCACGAATCGATTTATGCGAGTCTGCTCCGTGGGGAGCCAAGCAGCGGCAAAATTTGCCAACTTAGCAAATTCAGACTCATAGTCCTCCACGGACATATCTCCCTGTTTTAGCGTGATGAAGTCATCCTCCATCTTCTTGCTCATGGCTCGAGGCAGATATTGATCCAGAAACGCCTTCTTGAACAAGGCCCACGAGATCTTTCCATTCCTAGCCGTTACGAGCAGCGCCGGCTTCTTCGCCTTCCACCAGTCCTTCGCCCGCAGCCGTAGGAGCATAACGGCACAGACTACCTTTTTGCTACTTGGAACTCCTATGAACGCGAACAGAGTCTCTATTTTATCAATCCAGTCCATCACCTTGTCGGGTGACGTCCTGCCTTGAAATTCTGGAGGTTTCGCGTCCAAGAAGTCCTTTGGCCTAAAGACAGTGTGCCTTTGCGCCGGCTGGGGCTCATCACCCTCTACGGGCTCGATTTCGGGCGTTTCCGTTGGTTCCGTCGCTGCGGTGGCATCTCGATTTGCCGCAAGCGCCGTGACAAGCTGGGTCAGGGCATCCAACTGCTTTTGTTGGGCAGCCGTTCGGGCCTCATGTATCTGATTTCTTTCCTCATTGTCCTGTCTCTGTAACTCCAATATTGTCATGATGCGTTCTACCGCATCGGTCGAGCCAGATGGACGAGGAGGAGCCATTTCTCTACAAAATAGTGTAACTTCTGTCAGTCTCATAAAATATTATAGACTTATTGTATGGGGCATTGGTTTTCATAACCCAAAATCCGGACACTTTTGAAAGCCGTTAAAGTACTTTATATACTTTTTGAAAACGATATTTGCAAGAGACCAAGGACGTAAAACTGTGCTCTGATACCACTTTGTCACGCCCCGATCCCGCTAGGGTCGTCCGTCTTACTTGGATCCCTGCGGGATCGATCGTCCTCGCTAAGGCGTGATGCCGTGCAAGCCTAAGTTGCGCTTGCACAAGGCCATGTACCTGCACAAAAACAACTAGTCAAGCAAAAATACACGCACGCACCCATTGCAGAAAATCAAATGTTGGACACAGAGATTTGAAATAGAAATACTCATTTTATTCATAGCTTGATTGGAATACAAGTACAAAGCTTTGCAACTCAGATTTGCCTTATAATTTGGCTACAAGATTCTCTTTGAAATACTCTTTTGAAATTAGCCACAATGCCCATACATGATATCCTTTATTACAAGCTGGAATTGAAAGACACCTTCAAGGAAATGAAAACTGGAAACTTGCAATTGACTGAAAGTAAACTTCGAGGCGATCCACGAGCTCTACTGGGCTAGACGAGCTTCGGTGCCTCACTTGAAATCCCCCTGTCTCCTTTTGCTTTCTGAAAAGGATGCCCACAACGTGGGTCAGTACACATCATGTACTGGCGAGCGGCTTTTGGCCGAACTCGCAAATCTCTGTACTAAATCAATATGTTGAGCTAACATTTACTAGTGATCTTTCTACTTGTCTAGGTTCTTTTTAACCATTCATAAGAACATGACAGTAGAATATATCATAAGCAACTTACCCTCGCCGGCAGTCATCCCTGCACAAAACCACGTTAGCACAATTTGCATAAAGAGTAATTCATGATTCATTCTTGCAGATATTGAAGTTGTCATTCGGGTCATGCAGGTGGACTATTCTACATGTTGGTCCATGGGTTTTCCCCATGATTAGCCGCTGTGACTCTTTGGTTCAGCTCGTCGCTAAGGACTCAGATCGACTCCCATTTTCACATGGAGGTCCTAATCTCTCCTAGGCCGAGCGGTTCCAGGTGCCCCCAGATACCACCCGAGAGACAAATGTTTCCTTGTATACAAGTTGTCCGAGACCAAATGCATGCTCTAGCCGTTCTATCAGATGAGACACATTTGGACTTATGCACAGGTATACGACACGTTTGTTTCGTGCCTTCAGGCTCTTCTCAACACGTACAAGTTCGTCTGTACATGTCTATATTTTCAAGCATACTGATGACAAGCAGATGATCATTCTTATTGAGCAGATAGAGTAGCAACACATATTCTTGCATTTGATTCAATTCGATTATCTTCTCTTATCTTTTGTGGATGTGGTATCGTTGATCATTGGGACAAGGCAACAGAGTAGACTAGAGATCATTTTTCTTAGGCGTACAGATCAATGTCTGTTCGGTTGAAGCAACTTACCGAGATGAATCTTAGTAGAGAGAAGGAGGGACTTCACACGCCGTTCACGAACAATTCACACGGCCTACAATGGCACCAACAGTTGATTAGCATACTTCGTCTCTTTCTCTCAAGATTCGGAATGAATGCGAAATGCGATGAAAGCGAACAATGAAAACCAATCATCGAAAACCAACACGAAAACGCATTCATCAAAACCAAGCAGCGAAGAGAAAACATTCAGCAAAACTCTTGGATTCATTTCAATAGAAGCCAATCCATCAATTAGAAAGGTTCATTGTATTTCATCCGTGATTAATCGATACCGGCAAAGGTTTCACCAAATACTCAGTTCATGACTGAGTCAGCAAGCCGTGGGTATTACATAGTGGACCGCGAGGAGCGGGGCACTACACTCATGACCATGATAGTAGTATATACGCAAGTGTTGTTAGTCATCTACCCAGCTAGGTGACTGTATTTCTACCTCGACTTACGCGACCTTTCTTCAATTCTAGATCTTTAATTGCGACCTTCTAACCCATTTGCAATTTGAATAATGAGTTAATGGTTCCTTAACAGTATTCATCTAGGAGACTACCTTCTCTCCGGAATTGTGTTCCTAAATTATTTTTACTGGATTCTTGAATTAATTTTATTTTATGCTTTAACTTGATCTTCTTTATTTTCGTGCATTAATTATCACCTCGTGAACTCCCACTTTCTATTTTAGATCTTTTGGCATTCCTTACCGTGACTTAGATAATTGGAGTACAACACTAGACTTTTCCTTCTAACGAATTTCATATGTAAAACCTAGACGAGCCCACCTTCCTGTAGACATATCATGTCCCACCAAAGCCCACCTCCTTGTACTCTATTTTTTGATATGACCTTATGATCAAAATGGCCAAACTATAATCTTTACCATGATACCGATATATTTTTGACCACTGATAGGGATTCAACCTCGACTCAATTCTTTCGACTCGATATGTGATTTTGTTCTACTTAATTCCTTAAATGCTTAAATTTGTACTTTATCTTGATTACTTGACCCATTGTCCCATGACACTACTAGTTTAGCTCTTGTAAGTTGGGTAGAATACCTCACCACCTAGCAAACCTTTTTCCTCATGAACCACATTGGTAAGTTCACTTAGACTATAAATTCAGAGGACCCTATCTTATCTAGTCTACCAGGCCATAAATGAGAAAAATACTAGGACAACTGTATAGGCCCAAACTTTGGGCAAGACTCGATTTTAAAAGATCTTGGACTATTTAAAATTTTCTTCAGTCGTACCTCCCTTGCTCATATTTTGACTATCTCATGCTGCTAATGTAGCTTCAGTTTTGCAAGCTTATTTCTTTATCAAGCTTGATCATGACATATTTTATTGGGTGCACCCACTAACATATTGTCTAATCAGAACCGGTGTATGATGGTCTGATCAACCTATTGCACTTTGGTTCGCTTTTTCATGTATTATTCTACGTGGATGGAGACATAGTTAAACTTGCCTTAGAGTCTCATCCGCGACAGCCTTGACAATTCTCTTTTGAAATTATTTTCGCCGCCTATGAACCCCGCAATTCGTACTCAATATATAACACCGCCTTTGAAACCCATGTTGTTCTTGTCTTTTACTTATTTTGGAAAGATAAGGCACTGTACTTGCTAAGATGGACTCAAGGTATCATCTTTGGTTGCCCAATCGGTTAATTATACACAAATATAGTTAGCCACCGATCGACTCACGTGGCTATATCCTCGCCTTTAACTACTCCTCATTTTCTCAACCCTAGAATTATTATAGTGTCCTTCCAATTGTTCTTGAGCACTCGAGAATGATTCTAATCATTCACTTAAATCAAACTCTCAATCAAGGCGATTAGGCTCCAGTTTTTCTCTAGGAACCATATCTCCCAAATGTCTAATTTATTCTCTTTGGTCTACTCAATTCCTTACTGTTCTCTAAAAAATTGTATATTCAAAATTTTGTTACCTTCACTAGCAATCCTTATTTGTTTTTCTATATATCGACTCCACAATTTTCTATTGCATGGTGGTGTTGAACGCCGTTTTATCGCCTCCTTCAAAATTTAATTATATTTTGGTATTGACGAACTCTTCCCATTCCCCAACCCTATCTACCCTATTAATCCTAAATTTCGAGGACGAAATTCTTGTAAGTTGGGTAGGATGTAAAATCCCCTATTTTTTTTTTAAATTATATTTTTATTTTATTGGACTTAAATTTGAATTTATACAATTTATGGTTTTATTTATTTATTGATGACCCGGTTTGACCAATTCAGTTCGAACTGAGCCCTGACCAAATTTAAGTCCATGTAGGCATGTGGTGTGACCAAGATGGCCACGTAGGCGTACTTTATGTGTGTGCAAATATTTATTAAATTATTTTAAGACTGGATGTATATTTCTAATTAAATATTTATTTATACAATTATTAGTATTATTGTTATTTAATAATGTGTTTCAATAATTGTGTAATATTCTTCTGGACCCGAACGAGAGTGTGCGGAATAAGTTCACCAAAACCACCATCGGACTATTTTATTATTTCATTATTATTAAAGTATTTTTGTGGAATTAAATAAACAATTATTTAATATTATTATTGGTCGTCCTTTTATGGTCAATTGAATTTGGATATATAATTAAACATGTTTTAAATAGATTTTTATATAAGGTTAGATAATATTAAAATTTTATTTGGATTGTGAATATTTAATTGGATTAGATAATATTTAATTTGTTATTGGTTTTTAAATAGATTTTTGGTGATATATATATATACATATATATATATTTAGTTATATATATAATTAGATAAGAAAAGAAAAAAAAAAGAGTAAAGGAGTGGGTGGTCGGCCCCACCCGACCACCCAAGCCGCAGCAGCATCTTATATAACATGCGGCCACCCTCCTTTCATAAGCAGCAACAGCAGCAAGTAACTAATGGAGGCCGACCCCCCTTCCCTAATATACACATATATATATGTGTTATATATACCTATATGTTTTGGAAAAAAAAAAAAAAAAAACTCTAATCCCCTCCTTCTTTTCCTCCCTCCTTCGCTCACCACCAACCCCAACCCAGCTCGAGCGCCCCCGGGCTCCTCTACGCGTACGTCAGACCTGTCCCGCGAGAGGCGACGACACCACGGCAACAACAAACAATAGAAATTAAAATCAAGGTACCTAACTTTACCATGCGATTTCTCTCTCAATTCCTGTTCGTTTTTTATTCCGTAAATTCGAGTAGGAAGCCCACATGACCCTCTTCGAGATCCCCCAGGTGGATCTTGACATGGTCATCCATCTTGCTCGAAAAATCGAGACGAAGTTGGAGAAAAACCCACTTTCCTGAATATTAAAAACTGTTTTGAAACACCAACTTGTCGGCCACTTTTCTCCCTGTCCATTAAACTTTCGTAAAAACTAATTGAAGGCAGTCAAAGACAACCTAACCGAGATTGTAACGTACCTTTTGTATTCACTTTTCATCTAGTATGTAGAAAGTTACACGTTGTTAAAGTTTTTCGAAAAACTGTAAATTCTGTTTTCAAAAAGTAGAGAAACACTCCGATACGGCGTCTGTCCCGACAAACCGGGCGACGTGGTCGCGTAATATACGCATCGAAAGGCGCGTATGGATGTTGTCGATGTGTGGGAACTGACGGAACTCGATTTCATTGCATATGCGCGACGAAATCAATACGTATCCGTCGAGATACCCCGTATCGACTCTTTGCAAATTAAGTCACAACTTTGTGCACACTCATCAAATCGCGACGAAACTTGCGCCATTGGACTCGAAATATTTTTCTGGTCCTGTGAGCCAAGTTTGGTCAGATTCCGAGACCGTTGAT
Source organism: Iris pallida (assembly GCA_029216955.1). Taxonomy (NCBI): domain Eukaryota; kingdom Viridiplantae; phylum Streptophyta; class Magnoliopsida; order Asparagales; family Iridaceae; genus Iris; species Iris pallida. The sequence continues at coordinate 1,208,284 of JANAVB010020000.1, forward strand.
CGGAACGCTATTTTGGCGGGCCCACAATCCCACTCAACGGGCGATTTTGTGCACAGCCCACCGGAATCCAAAATTGGACATACCGTTGGGTTCGTCTCCTCAAAAAAAATTCGTAGACATGTAGTTTGACGACTTTAGAGACCGTAGATATTGGCACGCATTTCGGTGCAAAGCGGGTCCAACGACGGACATCGTTTTAATCCGAAATTATGATTTTGCCCATGTTCCAGAATTTAACTTTTTGACAGGCGTTTCCTAGGTATATCTTATATTCCAAACTCGTTCGTGATGTTTGTTGCAGCATCCGGAGTCGTCTGTGGGATTTAGCTATTTCTGACTTCATTTACTTGTTGGTTCGAGCTACTGGATTATTCTCTTTTGTACATAACCTCAGGCAAGACACCTTGCCTTTACTGTTTAAATTTCCTGCTTAATATCATGCATATTTTAGTTATTTCTTTTAAAATTATATGTAAGTACAAATTACTATTTTATGCAATTGGCTTAGAGTTAAGGGACTACCGTCAAAGTTAGTGTGTCTCATTGACTTGTCACGATTGAACACGAGTTGTGTGTGAGAGTTGCGAGTATCATGTAGAGGTCACATGCGTGTTGGCCGATCACTCGTGCGCATGCGTAGGAATAACTGTCAATAGATTGTGTAGAAGACTTGGCAGTTATCAAGGATTAAACAGTGTCGTGGAGTCGACACATGTGTAGTATCATTGGGGGGAGGGGACAGTTATTAGCGTAGGGGCTACATTTTATTTTTACACACATTTTGGGCCGAGGGTGACTCTCATGAGCACTACCTTCTGCCCAGGCCGATAGCGTCTCGGATGAGCGCTACTTGCTGGTCACTCTCTATTACTTGCTTGCGTGAATCTGTTACAGCCCCTGCGTAGAACGTTGTCCTCAAAATGCATGTCACATAGAATGGTTAGGAACCTTTACTCATGCATACTTTACTGTTGAGCTTATTTATTCAGTTTATCGGCATGATATTATGTGTCTTGTTACGTCCCTCTGAGGACCTGGTTTTTCTCCAGGTGTGTGCTTTCGTAATTTCTTGCAGGTGCTCTAGCTAAGGCCATTCCTTCCTTCGTGATGATTGCTCTTGGACTCGCCATTGCTCTCGCTTGCTAAATTCTTTTCTTGTATATTTTTCCATATTTAATTTGGTTGGTAATGGACTTTGTCTCCGCCCAACGATTGTATCATAAATATTCAAGTTGATTTCTATATTATTATTCCTTTCATTGTGGATGAGATTTAGTTGTCTTGGATTACTATATTTTACAGCTTATGTATACATACGAGGTCCATGTATTTCGTATGTATACAGCTGGCATGTCTACGTACTTGGTCCTACGTATTTTGAGACTGGGGCGTTACAATTAGGCCTGTGATAACCCTAGTTAGTTAAAGTATCAAGCCGTATTTATTGCTTGGCCGTGAAATATTGGATGGAGTTCAATCAGTCTAGTATTGTCTTGATCCTGTACAAGATTGTTACATGTCCTGATTTCTTATTTTATCTTGCCGATAAATGGTGGGAGAAACCAAGTTCTGTTCAGATGAAAGGTTACAACCCCGGTCCTTATTTGGTTTACGGGTTGTAACCTGGTTATCTGAATATTCCCATGGTTATCTCATCGTATATCACCTGTTATGCTTTTTCCTTAATTACTGTCTTTTATTATGTAATTATATTCTTGTGCTAATTTGCTGGTTTTAATTCCTAAGTGAAGCCTCCTTTGTGGCACTTGCTTTTTCTGGGGTCTGACCCAGCTGGTTTTGTATGGCCAGATTTCGGAGCAGCTCCAGAGGATCTACCGATTTTTCAGCCAGATGGTGACCACTAGAAGAAATCCTGGCAACGAGTGGGTTTATTTTGGCTCTCCTACTCTATTGTAAAAATATTCTTTTGAGGCGTTTAGTCGACGAGCACCTGTTAGCTCGTATTGTATACCTTATTTTGTCTGCCTACGGGCTGTAACATGATTGGCAAATCCTAGGGTTGATCATGTATGACTAAACTCTTGCTAGTCCTGACATTTTGTACGACTAGCTTCATGATCAGCTGAATATGTAATATTTGGGACGCCTTACTATTGTATATTTGGTGATCTTACATCTTGTAACATTTATTTGCTTGCTTGTGATTGAGACACTAGGCTTGTTCTTGACCATAGAAGACTGATGGATTGTAGTTAAACCATCATATATCTAGACAGTCGTGACCGTATAATGAGGTGGATTCCATTTCATTATACGTAGCTGGCTATGTCTGCCCCCGCTCTCCAGTATTCTGGTTCTGGGGCGTGACATCCACAATTCGATAATTGTTTGAAATCCATTATTCGATACCGTTTGCATATTCATCATTTATGACCTTATTTCCTAGTAATGGCTCCTATTTGGAAATTTTGTTCCTTTATCAAATTTCGTGTTAATTAAGATTTAATTCCTACTGGAGATTTATTTTGAAACCATGTTCCTCATTCGAAGCCTTGTTTAAGCTTCGTCCTGTTCAGGACATTGTTGAGGATTCCTTTAAAGATTTTAAAGATTTTGTTTCCTAGTTGAGATTTGACTCATTCTCTGTATGAGATTTTGCTTTCCATTCGTGACTTTGTTTCCATTTTAAGAATTGTTCTCTATTCATGACTGTGCTTCGACTATTTTGATTTGCTTTGTATTCACGATTCAGAACCTTGTTCCTATTCGTTGATTGGTACTCCTCCATTCACTCTTCGTAACATTGCTTTCTTTTCTAGATTCTACTCAAAATTTGTTTCCTGTTCAGAACTTGTTACAAATCGTAATTTTGTTTTCTACTTGAGGTTCAGTTCTCTATTCATAGCTTGTTGGAATTTGGTTTATTCAGGACTTTGATTCCATTCGAGATTTTGAGATTTTGTTTCTCGTTTCGAGACTTTGCTTTCGTTCGTGATTTTTCTCATATTCAAGATTTTCCAGACTTTGAAACTTCAGATCCTACTCGTGACTCGTTGAGATCTTGTTCCCTATTCGATACCTTGTTTTCTCGTCAAAATTTCATATTCAAGATTTTATTTCCTAATCACGACTTTGTTGATATTGGTTCTCAATTTAAGACCTTGTATCCTATTGGAGGTTTTGTTTTCCCTTCGAGATTTTGTCCGAGATTTCGTTGTTATTGAGATGTTGTTGAACCTTGTTTCCGATACAAGATTTTATTCTTTATTTTGAGACTTTGTCTTTTGTCTGATACTTTGCTTCTATGCCACATTTGAGACTTTGTTACCTATCCAGGATTACGTTCCATATACAAAATCTTGTTACCATTCTAGGCTTCATTTAGGATTTCTGTTACCGTTTGAAACTTTGTTCCCTGTTGAGGTTAAAATCTCCTTGTTTTCCTTTTAGTACCCACTACTCCTTGATTAAATCCCTTGTTGCTTCTTAGTATCTATTAAACCCTTGTATTCTAACAGACATATAACCTCACCATTTTCATGGCTCGGACTATTGAAACTCATATTGGATTCCTTGGAATTTTTTTTAATCACCAATGGATAAGGTTGAGATACTATTCGATGATCTACTGGGGCATGGCAGTTGCCCGCTGCAGTCATTATCTGGATTACGGATACTGAGGGTTCACTGTAGCCATCAGCGCACTGGCAAGGCAGGAACTCTAAGTTGAAGTGATTGCAGACATTCATAGGTTTTCGAGTATTATTGAGACTTGTCATTTTGATCTCTTGGGTTGTTTCATCAATGATTGTTGGAAAATGGATAGGGTTGACAGAATACTCAGTGACATATTGTTATTTGAGTCATGGAGCCGAAAGTCCACTGCAGTCAGATATATATACTGGCGGGATAGGGATTCGAAGCGAAGTGACTTCAAATACCTATATGTTATCGGGTACCATGGAAACTATATTCCCTTTTCATATGATTATCGATTTTCATGAAACAAAAACCCTTGCACGTTCATCCTAATTTGATACTAATAGCTCCTGAGAATTTCGTACGTTTTCTCAATCAACCCTTGCTAATTTTTCTTCTAGCATTTTATCGTTAGATCATTGATTTCCTCAAATTATACATTGCCAGATTTTGATTTCGTACCTCGTTTGTGTCTTGTTTAAACTTCGATCTTAAATCATGTCTATCTGACTATGATCTTTCTATCTTGTTCTAAGTCCCTTGTGTTAAACTATCAAGTTTGATCATGCTAAGTAGTTTGTGCCTTCATGGTTTTGCTCCTCTAAGTTGTAATTGAAACTTCATTCCATCTCATGCCTATTTGATTCTTGATCATTGTTAGATCTTGTTATTTCAACTTCTTGAGTGTAATTATCGTACTTGGTCGCAAGGCTCAGAGCGTCGCAGAGTTGCACTGGATCGGCAGAAGCACTGGGCGGACATTAGCAGACGACCGCTAGAGTTTGCAGTTGGAGATAGAGTGTTCTTGAAGATCTCACCGACCAGAGACATCATTCGCTTCGGCAGAGGCGGGAAGCTCAGCCCCAGATACATCGGACCTTCGACGTGACGGCGCGGATTGGCGAGGTGGCGTATCGACTAGCGCTACTTGCTATCTTGGAGGGAGTACACGACGTCTTTCACGTGTTTCAGCTTCGACGCTACATTCTAGATCCGAGCCATGAGTGGACTACTCAGAGCTAGAGGTGGGTCCGAGCTTGACCTACGAGGAGCAGCCAGTAGAGATCCTTGATCGGAGGGAGAAACAACTGCGGAATCAGACTATACCGCTTGTCTGCGTCATGTGGAGACACCACTCTCCGGAAGAGTCCACATGGGAGCGCGAGAACGAGATACGGGAACGTTACCCCCATTTGTTCACTAGATTGTATCTTGATTTTCAAATGAAATTTTGATTCAATACATGGTTTGTATTTGAATATTTGTCGAGATTTCATTTTGAGATTTTATTTGGTGGTCCTTTGAATTTCGAGGACGAAATTTTTCTTAGGGGAGAAGATTTGTAATCCCGCTTTGCAATTTTATAAATTTTGAATGATTAAATAATTGATTAATTGTATCTAGTAATTATTTTTGGAAATCATTTCAATTTATGAATTTTATTTTTTCTAAAATTTATTGAAGTTTTTGGTTGCTATAAACTAATTAATTTAAAATTTAGAATTTTATGATGGTTTTAGATTTAGTTTTAACCTTGGGCTCATTTCTGAGCTTTTAAGACTGAAGGATGAGCTGGGCTGGTGAGGATGTTGGAATAAAATCAAGGACTTGATGGGATTATTTAGCAGTGGGCTTGGGTCAGGGAAATCGAGTAGTTGGGCCAGCCTGGGTACTCTCCAGATCGACTACTTGAAACTCTGGATTCATTCTCCCACTCAAACTTCTTGTTAACCAAATTTTCCTAACCGCCTATTTAAGCATTTCATTTTGCCAACTTTTATTCTAACAACTCTGGAGAATAATTCTCCACCATTCCACTTCCCTTGCTATCTTCTTCTTCAAGCTGGGAATTCCGAAACCCTAGTGAATCCATGGAAGGAAGCAGCTATGGCGTCGCAGCATCTCGTCTACGTTAAGTCAGCACAAAGTTCAACAGATCACGACGAGTTCTCCATATCGCGGCGAAGTTCTCCAGATCGGCGGCGAGATCGGTGAGCATCGATCGAACATAGATTGAACCTGTTTGATTTGAAGTTTTGAAAGTACTGTGATCTCTTCTCTCAGTTTTCGTCGACAGTTGGTGGTGAATTTGAACTGATCTACAGAGGAGGAAGGTTCTTCGAAGAGAAAAAGTGGATCGATCGATGAGATCTGGTTGTCGATCAGCGTCACTCAAGTGACCTACGAATTCTACTTTAGGTAAGTTATCTCAGTTTTTGCCTCATCGAATTTTTTGTTTGAATTTCTTGTTGTGTGGAGTGGTTTGGAATCGATGAGATCTTCTAAATCTTTATTGTTACCTGTTGGAGCTTGATCCTTGTGATCTTGAGTCATTCTAGTATTTTTTTTGGTATCGGAAAGAACAGAGGAAGTATAGTTTTGTTGTCATGTTTCCCTGAACACCACTTGTTGTTGAAATGCCCAACAGGGACGTAGAAGTAGTCTGGACAAGCAGGATTCGTGTCTGTATCGCAAGCGTGTCCCAGTTTCGGTGGACTCGTTGATTTCAGGTAATACTCTTTCTTCATCTCAGTTTTGGCTTTTAATTGTTGGAGATTATAGCTTGGTCGATTTTGTGATCGAACACATGATCTGGGTTATGTTCGCCTGCGTTTGTATCGTCGTGTTCGTGTCGAATTTTGTGGCTCCTTGATGTCGATTTGTGGTGGGGGTGTTAACATTTTGCAAGTGTACGATTTGGTTGTAATTAAATGTTTTGTTGTTCTAAACTCTTTACTGCACCTAAGGCCATGTGACCATTAAATTTAAATGTGTATGGGAAGGGCTCGGTTTCACTTCCTAAAGTGTGATTGGAATGTACTGAGATCACTCTGAGTACTGCATCCTTCCTTATGATCATTTGTTAACAAGCCATTAGGTGGTCAGGACTAAGTCCCAGAGAAGATTTTGTTATGCTTAGTCTGCATGCATACATAATTTTGGATTTAAGTTGTTATCATTGATTTAATAAGTTTTGGAAGTTTAGTCCTGTAGGTAGCATTTTGTTTTATTTTCTCAGCCAGTCATGAATTGGACTATAAAATTTCACAGTGGGTTATTTCATGATAAAATTGTTACAGTGCATTTCTTAGTATTGGTTAGGTTTCCATATCAACTGCAGGTGTGGGTCTTCCTTATTTTTTTACATGTGATGGCAGTATATTTTACTTGATGTGTTGGGTGATTGCTGGATTATAAGAGTAAAGACTTAGTCTTGGTTAGCTGACCACTTGTATCTTGCATACAAAATTGTCCTGATTTAGTGTGACTTTTCATAACAAGTTTTTGACCTAGAGTATTTTATAGTTGTCTTGTGTTCAGTTTAAATAAAATTGAGTTGTTAATTAGATAATTAGTCAAAACTAAACAAACTAGTTTATCTTAACATGATAAATTAGATGACAAGTAACTAATTGGAATTGCTTAGAGAATAACCAACTTGAAAAATCATTTAAATACTGGAGGACATCGAGCTTCATTCATTACCCGTACTTTCCGGAGCAAGGCAAGTATATTCTATGGTCTTGTGCATTTACATTCATATCCTGTGCTTTTCCTGTGACACGATATCACGTTCTCCTGTAATTTTATGTTCTTGTACTTACTTGTGTCGGGGAGGAGAAATACACTAGCTATGTGACCCAACCCCGGTTACAATATTCATGTAGATAGCTTAGGCCTCGCATCGTGCACGCGGGTCCTAAGTCGTACCGATATTCATGTACTCCTGTACATATTCCTGTACTCACCCCAGCCGGTCACATAGGCTAGTTGTATTTCAAATATTGTGCACATGTCATGTCTTGTACTTCAGGTTCATGGTTTACGTTACTGTACTTTATTTCCTGTACTTACATTCCTGTACTTTCATGTTCTTTTCCTGTAAATTATATTTCATGTCTCATGTACTCATTTCCATATCATGATGTTCTTGTTCATTACCTAGAATTGTACTTTGCTTCGCTCCTGACTGGATATGTTGCAAGTGTACTTGCAGGATATTGTTTTACCTTATGGGCCAGAGTCCGGGATCTTAGCTGAGCATGATGGAGACATGACTTAGCTAGAGGCTTCAGGTTTAGACTGTTTAGCGTTATTCCTAGATATTGTTTTAGAGTTCATAGTATATTTCATTCCTGTTGACTCTGGTACCTTAATGTTATATGGATTTGTGGATTATGGTGATCATTCTGGGAACGTTTTATAGATGCTGTGATTGTGTACATTCATGTTTATCTGGTTAGATTTCCCTAGCTTGGTACAGCTTACTTCGTCGTGTCTAACGACGAAGGCTGGACGTGTCCAACTCGTGTCCGATTATTCGGGAGCGGGTCGTGACAGCCGGCAGCCACCTCCACGCCTTGCTCTCTCAGTCCCCGCCAGCGACGCTTGCCCCCGCCCCCGACGCAGCGCTGCGATGGCACACACGACGAGGTGGGGGGCAGCAGTGGCGAGGCATGCGGCGGCGGCGGCAGAGCAACGACGGGGCGAGGTGAGGGGGGATTGATCTTATAATACTCGACGACAGACATAATTCACATCCTATTTGTGCGGACCTCTAATCGAGGAGTAATCAGCTTATCCCATCAAAAATGGAGCTTAAAAAATTTCATTGTCAACCTCTCTCCCGGCGTCAAATGCTTCGATCTCAAAATCCAACCACCTGTCCCGGTGGCTGCTCATGTCCCTATCCACCATCTCATCCACCGTGTAATCTCCCATGCTCGAGCTTGGGGGCAGCAGCTGCGAGGAGCGCGGCGAGGTGCATGGGGGCAACAACGGCAGGACGATGGGATGCACGTGTGAGGAAGAAGACAATGTACTAGGAATATTTTTGTCCAAATTTTTTGGTCAAAACGGTTGACAGTCAGTGAAAAACAGTTTCTATAAAAAGTAGAAGATACCTTACATTATGGTAATTTGATAGAATATACTTTGAATTTGTATAAATTAAGTGACGTACAACTCAAATTTTCTATTCTTTAAATTACATTAAACAATTAAAAATAAAAGAGAGAGAGAAAGAAAAAAGCACATACAAGACAAACTACTTTGCCCATTTCCTTTGCTTGATTGATGGGTCTTCGTGAACATTGTTCCAATGTGGACTCATATGTTAACTATTATTCCAACATTAATTAAATTTGTAGAAAAGGGTCTTGCATGTTCAATATATATTTTGCATGATTAATAAAACATAAACACCAATAAGTTGCCAGAAACTTTTACCTCTATTTCTATTCAACACTTCTATCCAGACTCCGACATAAAATCGACACATGAACCGATACCACGTGAACCGATATCCATTCAACATTTCTATTCAACACTTCTATTCAACACTCCGACATAAAATCGACACATGAACCGATACCACGTATCGATTTTTCATTAGCTGAAGTTAGCATAGAAAAATATATATTTTTTCTCCAGCCAATCATATGTTGACATGTGGCATGTAATTTTTTCTTCCGTTCAAATTTTTGGACTGTCAGGACTTTTTCATTTCTATTTTCTAGTAGATTGTCCCTTTTTCTTTCTTCTCCAAGTCCTTGGCCTCCATGTGCATTTGCTTTGTACTTTGCTGGCAAATCAATTAACAAGTAAAGGTCAATTTCCTTTAGTCAATCGAAATTGGAGTAGAGCGGGCGGCAACCTTAAGTGTTCAATACAGTCCACAGGACCGAACTTATGACCCTTGTTAGCAATTCGGCAAACAGCAAAAATTCGGAGCAACAAAAATACGAATATAAATCGACACAATATAAGTAAAATATGGTCAAAAATTTAATCAAAAATTCGTCTAACGAAAAACATTCGGATCAGATTTAATTCGTACTTAGTACGTTTCATATGAACCAATTCGGCACTAAAAATTCGTCATATATATAGGACCCATACATCTATACTCCTTCATAAGCAAGGGTTCAGTGTGAGAATAAGAAGAGATTGGATGATGGAAAACCGAAAGATTTTTCTTGATTGTTGCAAGCAACGTGTGCAAAGACTCTTGGGTTTCTTTTTTTTTTTGTTACTGTGAGACTTTTTCTTCTTTCTTTTGATAATTTTTAAGAATTGTGTCAGTCTTAATATCTAATAGCAGCAAGAGTCAAGAAAGTTCAGACTGTTGGGTTTCTTGGTCACATTTTTTGGCCAATTTTTTTTAAAATTTGTACGGTACACATTTAAAACGCCACAGGCTTAAAATTCGTTTAAAAATCTAAAATTTTCAAAAATACGTAAGTATTATACGTTTATGTAAGATACGAAAAAATTTGCGTATAATACATGTTTTATTCGGGTGATTGCTAATAAGGCTTATGACCATGTTTTAGTCATACGTTACTATTGATTGTATTGATGGCAAATTTTAATTAATTAAATATATTATTTTTTAAATAAAGGGGTGTTGTTAAATGTACTCTTATTTTTATTAATTTTATCTTTTTTGTTGACTTTATTAAGTTTATCTTGTAAAAATATTTTCAGTTTATATTCGTTCTTTTTACACCCAATATTTCTTAATTCCTTAAATTAATTAAATAATTTTATTATCACATTAATTTAAAATTTAAAAAGAGGGGGAAAAATAAGAAGAACGAGGAAATTAAGAAATGAACCAAGAAGAAATGGGCAAAGTACAAGATTGGATTAAAGCCGAGAGAAGAACCCAAAACCAGATAGATGAAGGTCTTGATGTCAACGAGCTGGACTTGGAATCGCTTTCGGTGCATGAAGGCGAACAAGAATGAGGCTACGGTGCAAGGTATGTACATTTAATTTTTTACAAATTTTTTACAAAATTTTTACAAATTTACAAATTTCAAAATTTTAACTTATACTTTATAATTTTTAACTTATACTTTCAAAATTTAAAGTTTAAATTATAACTTACAAATTTTCAAATTTTTAACTTATACTTTTAAATTTTTAACTTATACTTTCAAAATTACAATTTTAAATTATAACTTACAAAATTTCAAAATTTTAACTTATACTTTCAAATTTTTAAATTTCAAAAACTAATTTTTACTTTTAAATTAAAAAAAAAATATTTTCTAACTCCGCCTATGCCAAGCAAGCATTGTCGGTCCCAAGCCCGGATAAAGGAAGAGGGAGTGATGTTTTGTTTTTCAACTCTTACAAACGTTTCTTTTAAAATTACATTACAAACATTTTTTTTAAAATAATTTAACCAAACAAAAACATAAATAAAAACAATAGAAATAAAAAAAAAAACTGAACCGAGCGGGCCCGGTTCAGCCCGGCTGAACCGGCCCGCACTCCCGCATTAAACCGGAGCCCGGCCCAGCCCGTGGACCGCTCCGGCCCGGCCCGACCACCCTCTGGTCCGGTTCACTGGGCCGGGCTGGTCCCATTCATATCAAACCGGGTCGGGCCAGGCCCTGCCCGCTTGGTTGCTCCACTACCAAAATACGCTCATTTAGCGCCGGAGGTTTAGCGACGGAATTATTCCGTCGGTATTAGCGACGGTTTCGTGGCCGCTCAGCGACTGATTACCGACCACAAATATTTGCCATTTTTTATTTCAATTTTAGGGGCAGGAAAGGTCGCACATCCGTCGCTAGTGTGTCGGTGTTATAGCGACGGATCTTCGGTCGTCGCCACGTAGTCGTTTATTTGGCGGGAATTGTGTATATAATTGGCGGGACATATCTTCGACTACGTAGCGACGGATATTCAGTCGGATAATCAATAATAGCGACTACCTGGCGACGGATTTTGCGTAGTCGCGATTCCGTCGCTAAATGAGCGTTCCAGACTTAAATGAAAAGGCGGGAGGAACTTTTGGCATTCCCCCCAAATTCAATCTCTCTCCTCTCTCTCTCTCTCTCTCTGTCTCTCTCTCTCTCGCGCGGCTTCGTGAACGGCGACGGCGTCCTCTCCTCTCTCTCTCCCGAAGGTAATCTCCTCTCTCTCTCTCTCTCTCTCTCTCTGTGTCGCGGTGTCGACGTAGGGGCAGTGGGGGCGGCGGGCTTGGGGACATTCGGGCTTGGGGCGGGGGCGTCGGGGGCTGGGCGGCTGGCTTGGGGCGGCGGGCTTGGGGACATTCGGGCTTGGGGCGGGGGCGTCGGGGGCTGGGCGGCTGGCTTGAGGCGGGGGCGTCGGGGGCTGGGCGGCGGGCTTGGGGCGGGGGCGTCGGGGGCTGGGCGGCGGGCTTTGGTCGGGGGCGGCGGGGTCTTTGCTTATCAAATTCATCTAATTTATATATTGGCTAAATAATGTGTTATCCATATTGGGTGTTATCCATTAGTTTGGTGGTGTTTGGATTAGTCAATGTGAATATGGCGTTTGGGTTCATGGTGTATATGTTCACTGTGTCAAGGACAGTACGAGTTCTTCATCTGCATAAGTCAGTGTTTGGGTTCATGGTCTATACATCTAACTGTGATATACATATATATATGTGCCTATTATAATTAGCATGCAGGACGGCTTGGGGTGTAATGTGTGATTGTAGACATGGTAGGAATTATAGGTAATTAACGCTAGTGTGACTAGACTAAGGTAGTGCTTGCTAGATAATAAGGACACTCTAGTATCCTAACCAAGTTAATGTAGACTAGATATTTAGGATATAGCTCCCATATCCTAGAAGTGGACTCTTGCAATTTAGAAATAGATAGATTGACTAAGTTTGGTATCGGTATCACACTATCGGTATCGGTATCGCACTATCGGTCAAGGTTCACAATCATCGGAATCGGTTTCGGACTATTCCTATGAGTATTGGTATCGACGATATCGGTAGTATCGGCGGTATCGTATCGGAGTATCAGACTTTGGTATCGGAAAACAAATAATTATTAATAAATTATTTACATTTAAAAACATATATTTTATACATTTAGGCATAATTTTAAGTATTTCAGTGTTATTTCTTAGTAGTTTTGAAATTATATGAAATAGTAGTCACCCTTACTGATTGGTTTTGCCGAATTGACCGGAACAAAGACCCCCATAGTCGGTATCGGTCAATATTTGGTATCGGTCGGTATCGGATCGGAACATGCCAAACCGTATCGGTATCGGCCGTATCGGATCGGTATCGGCCGATACTTTAAACCATGCTATCGGTATCGAACTATCGGTATCGGTATCGGTATCGCACTATCGGTATCGGTATCGCAGTATCGGTATCGAACTATCGGTATCGAACTATCGGTATCGGTATCGGTATCGCACTATCGGTATCGGTATCGGTATCGCAATATTGGTATCAAACTACTAGTAACAACTGTATTTATATTTTTCTCTTCTCGAGCTAGAATACTAGCGGATCCACCAGTTACATGATTATATACTAATTCTGTTTAGTTTGTCTTGCTATACAGATTTTTACATCTAATCTGTGATGGATCGTTATTTCGTTGATCGTACATGGATGTACAAACGACAACACGAGAGCAGAATAGGTGTGAGTGACGATTTTCAGGCAGGCGTGAAAGTGTTTCTTAAGTATGCCATGAGCAAAGCTCAGTTTATGGACGGTAACAAAATCAAGTGTCCATGTCGTAATTGTCGCAATAGAAGTTACGAAGAAGTGGTGAGTGTAAGAGATCATTTGACCCGTAAGGGTTTCGTACGTGATTACGACCTGTGGTCATCGCAAGGTGAACTAGATGCCGAAAGACAGGTTGCGAATGCTGCTACTTATGCTTTTGATGGTAATGCTGCAGCGGATTTTGTCGTCGATGACGACGAATGCTCCGTTGATTATGGAGACGTGCAGAACCTTGCACGAGATATGGTGTACGACGCGGCAGGGCCTAATTTTGATCCGGAGGATCCTAATCCCGAGGCGAAGGAGTTCTATGATATGTTTCAGGATGCTGAAACTTCTTTATATCCTGGTTGTGATCCACATTCCGTACTGTCAGTGACGATGCGGTTGTTGAATATAAAGTCCGATTTTAACTTGCCACAAACTTGCTATGATCGGATTACACAACTAATGAAGGAGGTGTTACCGAAGGAATCAAAAGAGCTTCCAAAAAACTTCTACAAGTCGAAGATGATGGTCCGACAACTGGGACTGGGGTACGACAAGATAGATTGTTGTCGCAACGGATGCATGTTGTACTACAAGGAGAACGAGGATGTAGAAAGTTGCCGCTTCTGTAATGCGGATCGTTACAAGGAAGTCAGGGGAAAAGGAAAGTCAACTAGAAAATGACATCCTTACAAGTATATGCATTACTTGTCGATCATGAAGCGCTTGCAGAGGATGTATATGTCTCAGAATACAGCAGAACACATGACGTGGCACAACGAAGAACGCACAAAGGACGATGGAGAATTGTCACATCCTTCGGATGGAGAGGCGTGGAAATATTTCGATTTTCGCCATCCGAATTTTGCTGCAGAGCCCAGAAATGTACGCATGGGGCTATGTTCTGATGGATTCGTCCCTTTTGGGCAGTCGGGATCTCAATACTCCTGCTGGCCGGTCATTCTGACCCCTTACAATCTGCCACCATGGATGTGTATGAAGACTCCTTATATGTTCTTGACAGCTATCATACCGGGTCCCAAAAATTCGACGAAGAATATCGATATATATTTACAGCCGTTGGTGGATGAGCTAAAACAGCTGTGGGAGATCGGCGTCACGACGTATGATATTTCCAGGAAACAGAACTTTCAGATGAGAGCTTCACTGATGTGGACAATCAATGATTTTCCCGCATACGGTACGCTGTCGGGATGGAGTACTCACGGCACCCTGTCTTGTCCGATATGCATGCAAAATAGTAAGGCATTCCGACTTAAGCATGGAGGAAAAACTTCTTTCTTTGATTGTCATCGTCAATTTCTACCCGCGAGTCATCCTTGGAGAAAGAACAAGGACGCATTCAGAGCTGGAAAACAAGAATTTTCTCATCCGCCTGCCAGATTATCGGGATACGATATTTGGGAAGATGTAAAGGATTTTCCCACTGTAATGGAAGATCCATCGAACAATCGTGTCGATGGGTTCGGACAAACCCATAACTGGACCAAACGGAGTATCTTCTGGGACTTGCCTTATTGGAAAGATAATCTTATAAGGCATAATCTTGATGTTATGCATATCGAAAAGAATGTGTTCGATAATGTCTTCAATACCGTCATGGACATTAAAGGAAAGATGAAGGATAATCCAAAAGCAAGACAAGATATTGCCGAGATATGCAAGCGTCCTTATCTGAACTTGATACAAAGGGGAGCTGCTGGACAATTAAGTAAGCCGATAGCACAATACACATTGAGCAAAGAAGATAGATTAATAATCTGCAAGTGGGTATCTACTTTAAGATTTCCCGACGGCTATGTGTCGAATTTGTCTAGATGCGTTGACCTCAATGAACGCAAGCTAACGGGAATGAAGAGTCATGACTGCCACGTATTTATGGAAAGATTACTGCCCATTGCTTTGAAAGAGTTGTTGCCTTCTGCTGTATGGGTTCCGTTGGCCGAACTATCAATATTTTTTAGGGATATTTGTTCAACTAAATTGACTGTGCAACACATGGTTGAACTTGAGGAGAAGATTATCTTAACAATTTGTAAGTTGGAGAAAATATTTCCTCCTGGCTTCTTCGACAGCATGGAACATCTACCGATTCATCTAGCATACGAAGCCCGTGTCGGTGCATCTGTTCATTATCGATGGATGTACCCATTTGAAAGGTACATAAATATCGATATAATTTAAGCTGAATTTCTATTTATTTTAAAATTCTTTCTTAATTCTCAAGATAATTTGTCTCTCTAGATACCTACACCATCTAAAGAAGAAAGTTGGCAACAAAGCTCATATAGAGGCTTCGATATGCGAAGCATATCTTATCGAAGAGGTTTCAAACTTCTGCTCCATTTATTTCGATACTCATGTTAAAACAAATCGAAATAGACCTCAAAGGAATGACGGTGACGTTGAGGATGGAGGAATATTCAATGTAAGGGGCAAGCCTGTTAGGGCTAGTAAAAGACGGTGGTTGACAGACGACGAGTATGATGCCGCTCACCGATATGTCTTGTTAAACTGTGACATACAAGAAGTGAGAGATTTGGAGAAGTAAGTCAGTACACTAAATATCGTTATAATCTCGAATTTGATGAAGTAAGTGACTACACTTATATATTCTTATTTTCTCTAATAGTGTATTTAGAGATGAAATCAAAATGAGGAGACCCGATATTACCGATGAGGGACTTCAAAGAGAGGTTGATTGTACATTTCCGTCATGGTTTCGCAAATACGTAAGTAACTATGATTATAATTAAGATTATTAATATATAATCTGAAACATTTAAATTATAAATATTTGTTTACAGGTTTTATTGCCTGAAACAACACTCACTCATGAGAGTGTTCGTTATCTGGCACTGGGACCGAAGAAGCAAATAAAGACTTGGCCATGCTATGTCGTTAATGGCTTCAGGTTTAAGTCAACTCAGAATGCTATAAATGTCGAATTTATCAATGACGGCATCAATACCAAGGATTCCGGTGTTTGCATAAGAGGCACCGTCTATGACGACGAGCCGGACTTTGACTATTATGGAGTGCTTCGGGATATTGTAGATTTACAATATACTGGCCCATATGATATGCATATTGTGATGTTCAAATGTGAGTGGTTCGATACGACACCAAATATCGGTTGGAGAATCGATAAACAATTTGGATTCGTCGATATAAATCATCGCAGGAGGTATAGAGGGTCCGATACATTTGCAATAGCAAATCAGGCTGTTCAAGTCTACTATACAAGCTACCCAAGGCGTCGTAGAGATCGATTTGACTGGTGGGCAGTATGCAAGATTAAATCTAGAAATACATTCAACGTTGGAGACCCAGCATACCAAGAGGACCAGATCGAAAAGTCCCAATACTTGGGACAACACTCAGATACAATGGATGTTGAAGATATTATTGAGGAAAATAGAGGGGAGGAAGAGGTTGATACACAAGACTTAGCTGTCAACCAGGGGAGAAAGAGGCATCTTGTCCCAAATTTTGAGGCAGAAGAAGAAGAAAAAGAAGAAGAAGAAGAAGAAGAAGAATTTGATGGGGATGAGGATACAGATGAAATCGACGATGAAGATAAGGATGAGGATGAGGATGAGGAGGATGATGATGAAGACGAGGCCGAGGATGAGAACGAAGACGATGATTAGGTTAAATATTGTTGTATAGTAAAAACACTTCCAATTACGTGAATTAAGTTTGACCTCATAAAAGCAATTACGTGAATTCATGTTTTTTTCATTCGATTATTTACTTATTGCAGATGGCACTCCTAGTCTTTTTCGTCGCGGCGGCACTCGTCTCCCTACTGGTGGTATGTATATTTTAGTTTAGTTTTTTATATCCATTTACACTTTCATATTGTTAATTATGTTTATGTGTTCTATTTACAGGTCATGATGGCTGGCCGTGGTCGTGGTGCTGGTCGTGGTGGTGGTGGTGGTGGTGGTACGGGTTGTGGTCGTACTGGTGCTGGTGGTCGTGGTCGCATTCAGAGTTCCCGGGATGTGACCCCATCGAGCGAGCCCGACCCGGAGAGTACCCCGGGCACAGACGCATTCCGCCCTCGATCGACCACTTCATCGAGGCATCAGTCCGGATCTGCTAGCGGATCCGATCCACTATCGGAACCACCAGCAGCGGATCCACCAGGGGATGCCCCAGTTACTGCACAGTAGGCCCCGGAGTACCCCCATACTCGGTTCCATCCGATTTCTGGGGAGTACATACGCGGACCCGCGGATCCTCCGACGGCACCAGAGAGGCCGAGAGGCGAGTTCCGACGAGAGCTATGGCCCGCGGGGACCTCGTAAGTAAATTTAAGTTAATTTATTAAATTTCTTTCATTTATTCAAGTTAATAATCCAGTCGTTTCTTCTTTGTAGGTTTTTTCCGTTTAATGTTGGCAGGGCCCTTGGAGAAATTATCAGGGCTAACTTCTACGGTCCTTACCTCAACTTTACGTCGGTGCCCCCAACCGAGCAGTACGTCTGGCTCGACGAGTTGAGGGTATATATCTATGTTTTTTTGGTTAAGTCTATGTGATTCTTTAATCAACCATTTTGTAAATTACGTGATAATTGATTTTTTGTGTTAGAGAACGTACTGGTGGCCCCCCCATCGCGAGGAGGGGATCCGCAGGACCTACCGAAGCGCATGCTCGAAGAAGATACGGGATATGATTCATGACCTAAAGATGGGGCATACGAGGCCGAATTGGATCCTGCAGGACTATTATGAGGACCTCTTAGGCATGATGGATAACCCTGCATACAAGGAGAAATCGGAGAAGGCGAAGGTGAACCGATCTGCCGCGGGCCTTCATACGGGGGGATCAAGGTCTCACGCAGCGACACTTGCAGATCTGGTGAGCAACCGTAAATTTATTTCACTATCGAATTAGGTATTATTAATTAAAGGAGTTAATTAGTTTATACGCAAATTTCGTATGCAGGCCCAACGGGCGGTGAAGGAGGGAAGGGCGCCAGAATCGGTCACCATGCACGACGTCTTCCAGCATACGCACAAAAAACGGAAGGACGGGAGCTTCGTCGACGAGAGGGCCAAGGAGACTGATGTAAGTACTTATGATTATGAGATTAACGTTAGAATTAAAAGTATTCGGACTATAACTTAGGTAAACTTAGGATTCACACTTAACTTAGTAAAACATAGAATTTAGATTACAACTTAGGTAAATCTTATAATATAAACACAGTCATTTGATAGGCTGCGTATCGTGAGGCCCTTAGTCGGGCTCAGTTAACTGACACCGAGGATGTCGGTGAAACGACGCCCTTCCGGACGCCCTCTTCTTTGGCCGCTCGGAACGACTTGTTCGTAGATACCGTCGGCGGCTTTAAGAAAGGGTACCTGTACGGAGTCGGCTCCCTAGGGCCATTGCATATGGCGACGCAGAGATTTCCACCGACACCGCCTCCTCCCGTGGCCCGGGCAGATGATGATGTTAGGTCACAGCTTACGCTGCTGCACGAGGCGGTGTCGTCCTTGCGGGAGCAATTTGCCACGTACTTTCCGCCTGCGTCTGCTGCTGTCGGGGCGTCTGCTGCTGCCGGTACGTCTGCTGATGGTGCTCGTCCGTCTTCTACTGGTCCGTCGACTGCAGGTGTCGGTCCGTCTTCCGTGGGCCACCTTTCTTTCAACCCTGAAGCCCCTGTGCTACCGCCTACGGCTGTGACGGCACACCTGGATCTCATGTCCGCAGAGCAGCTTTGCCGACTTTCGAGCACTGTCTACGACGCCTTGCCTCCGTACCTTGTAGAGGAGTATATGCGTCGGTCGAATACGGGAACGGACAATCGACCTCCTCCTTCTTAAAATGTTGTATTAAGAAAATTTGGATTATTTGTGAGCGCTTTGAACTAATTGTGCTATAATCGGCTTATAGCACCGGATATTATGTTACTTTTTAGGATAATTGATATTTATTTTCTATTAATTTGGTTTGGTCTGTGATTCTTGGATAATTGGTCGTATGTGCATATTTGGTCTATGTGATTCTTGGATAATTGGTGTGCATTATATATTTGGTCTGTGTGATTGTTGGATAATTGGTGTGCATTATATATTGGTTTGGTTTATGCATATATTTGTGAACAGGGAAAGTGCTGCCAATTTTTTTCCCAAAAAACCCAGTTAGCGACGGACTAGTGACCGTTTAGCGACGGATATTCCCAGTTGCCGACGGGTTTTTGACGGATAAGCCGTCGCTACCTGGAGTTTTTAAACTGTTTGCAGTCAGCGACGGGTTATCGACGGATCATCCGTCGGCAACATTCTGGTGGTATAAGCTTCGACGGAACAGCGATGGAAAGGCCGTCGCCAGGGCGACTGATAACCAGCCGCTAATCCGTCGCTGTATTTGGCGACGGATTAGCGGCTGGTTATCCGTCGCCATGGTTCTGGAAATGCATGACATTTCCAGAACCATGGCGACGGATAATTAGTCAGCAATCCGTCGCTGTGGCGTCGCGGTAGCGACGGGTCCGCGATGACTATTCCGTCGCCATGGTGCTGGAAATGCCAAGCATTTCCAGAACCTGATCGACGGATAGTCCGTCATAACACCGTCGCAAATCCGTCGGAAACGTGTTATGATCTGATACGCTGTTACGACGGGTTACCGACGGAAATTTATGTCGCTATTTCCTACACAGTTCAATACTTAATAGTTGAAATGGACGGAAATCCGTCGGGAACGTGTCGCTAATGCTTCGTATTGTGACGTCGGAAATCCGTCGCTATTCCGTTGCCGTGGCGACAACTTAGCGACGGAACGTTATTAGCGACGAGCTGATTGCCGACGGATTATTTTGGTCAAAATCCGTCGGTTATCGGTCGCTAATGGTAATTACCGTCGGTTTAGCGACGGATGTGGCCGTCGCTAAAACGATAAATTTTGGTAGTGCTCGTTCCGGTTCTGGCCCGGCCCGAGCCCGGTCTGAACCGCCGGTTTTCGGACCGCGGGCCGGCCCGGCCCGGCCCACGAACACCTTGAGGGTAGTTGCATTGGCTATGTCATGATCGCATGTGTGTATTTAAGTAGTAGGGGTGAGCATTATTCGGTTTTGAACCGAAAACCGAACCGAATAAGAGATCGGTTCAGTTTTAAAAAAAATCGGTTCGGTTTCGGTTTTGAAAATACTAAATTTTCTTATTCGGTTTCGGTCCAAAACCGAAAACCGAATAAGAAATTTTAGTTTATATATATATATATATATATATATATATATATATATAGGTTGTAAATATGGATAAATTACCATTATTATTTGGTGGCTATAACTTATGCCTTTTGGTTATCCATAACCTATGGCTTTTAGCATTATTCTATTTAATTGTCATCATGATAGTAAGCTCATTTGTAAGCCTATATAAGAGGCTCTTGTCAAATTGATCAATACAAGTGAATGAAGAAATAATTTCCTCCATCTCCTTCTCTTTGTTTTACAATACGTTATCAGCACGAAATCTAAACAAGGCGGCAAATGAATCTACTACTACACGTCAAAAGCGTGGTAGACCTATAGGTTCCAAGGATAGTGCTCCTAGAAAGAGGAGAGTAAATGAAACATCTTGTCCTGATAAAAGCCCGATAGTGGCTGGAGCTCCGAAAATAGATAATGAAGATGTGCATGTTTCCAAATTCACTGAAATGCCTACGGATGCCTCTAGAGAGGCACAGGTACCTGAAAATGAAGAGATCTCGATATTCCATGCATGTTCAGGTGAATTGTGGAATAGAAAAGCACTTGTCATCGATGACATATTTAGCTATGCAGTAGCTACTGAAATATCAAAGGACAACGATGATTGTGAAAATGAACCACGTAGTATAAATGAATATCGACAAAGAAAAGATTGACCAATGTGGAAAGATGCTATTCAAGCAGAATTAAAATCTTTAGAAAAATGTGGTGTATTTGGACCTATAGTGGAAACACCAAAGGACATAAATCCTGTTGGTTTTAAATGGGTGTTCGTGAGAAAACGAAATGAGAGAAACGAAGTGGAAAGATACAAAGCCCGACTTGTAGCACAAGGTTTCTCTCAAAGACCTGGAATTGATTATGTTGAGACATACTCTCCAGTTATGGATGTTATTACTTTTAGATATCTAATTAGTCTCGCAGTTTCTGAAAATCTTGATATGAGACTTATGGATGTTGTAACTGCATATTTGTATGGAGACTTATATATTGACATCTATATGAAAATTCCAGAAGGATTTACAATGCCAGAGACTAAGTCAAAGGACATGTGCTCAATTAAACTTAGACGAGCATTATATGGATTGAAACAATCCGGAAGAATGTGGTATAATCGTCTTAGTATATATTTGACTAAGGAAGGATATAAAAATAGTCAAATTTGCCCATGTGTCTTCATTAAGAAATTCGAGAATGGATTTTCGATAGTAGCAGTATACGTGGATGATATAAACCTGATCGGATCTCCTGCAGAATTAGAGAAAACTGTAAACTATTTGAAAAAAGAATTTGAAATGAAAGACTTGGGAAAGACAAAGCTTTGTCTCGGTTTGCAAATAGAACGAAGTTCTAGTGGAATATTAGTGCATCAATCCCGATATATCGAAAGAATTTTGAAACGATTCAGAATGGACAAAGCACATCCACTTAGTATACCAATGGTTGTACGGAGTCTGGATTTGGATAAAGATCCATTTCGACCAAAAGGAGAAGATGAAAAAGTTCTTGGTCCTGAAGTGCCGTATTTAAGTGCTATTGGAGCACTACTATATCTAGCACAATGCACAAGACCAGACATTGCTTTCTCTGTTAATTTATTATCTAGATATAGTTCTGCACCTACACTTAGACATTGGAATGGAGTTAAACACATAATGAGATATCTTCATGGAACAACTAACATGGGATTATTTTATTCCTGTAATTCTACTAATAACTCTCATCTAGTTGGTTATGCAGATTCTGGTTATCTTTCTGACCCTCATAAGGGTTGTTCCCAAACAGGTTATGTGTTTATTAATAATCATGCAGCGATATCTTGGCGATCAACAAAACAAGGTTCAGTGGCAACTTCCTCGAACCATGCAGAATTAATTGCATTACATGAAGCAACAAGAGAAAGTGTGTGGTTGCGATCGATCATTCATCATATAAGGGTAAATTGTCAACTACCCACAGTTACAGATAAACCTACAATAATATTCGAAGACAATGCAGCTTGCATTGCACAAGTCCGAGAAGGATTCATCAAAGGAGATCGAACGAAGCACCTTCCACCAAAATTGTTTTATGCACATGAGCTCCAAAGGACGAAAGTGATCGAAGTTAAGCAAGTAAGATCAAGTGAAAACTTAGCCGATTTGTTCACCAAGGCACTTCCAAAGTTCACATTTCAGAAGTTGGTACACGGAATAGGCATGCGACGACTTAATCATCAGACAAATTAGCTGTTTCAGATCCATTGTATTGAGGGGGAGTATAACTTGTACATAATACTTTTGTTTTGCGTGTTGTACTCTTTTTCCTTAACTAAGATTTTTCCCACTGGGTTTTTTTTTCTTAGTAAGGTTTTAATGAGGCAACAAAAGCGCATATATCACCAACTAATTAATGGTGTATATCCAAGGGGGAGTGTTGTAAATATGGATAAATTACCATTATTATTTGGTGGCTATAACTTATGCCTTTTGGTTATCCATAACCTATGGCTTTTAGCATTATTCTATTTAATTGTCATCATGATAGTAAGCTCATTTGTAAGCCTATATAAGAGGCTCTTGTCAAATTGATCAATACAAGTGAATGAAGAAATAATTTTCTCCATCTCCTTCTCTTTGTTTTACAATAATATATATATATATATATATATATATATATATATATATATATATATATATATATATATATATATATATATATATATATATTGTGTGTGTGTGTTAATTATAGGTATATACTAAATATATATAGGTATATGTTATAGGTATATACTGAATATATCTAGGTATATTTAGTTATTATATATATTAACAAAAAAACACAAAAAAATTCCAAAACCCAATAAACCGAAAACCGAACCGATTTAATTCGGTTCGGTTCGGTTATTGACCAATTCGGTTCGGTTTCGGTTTTGCTTATTCGATTTCGGTCCAATTCAGTTTTTACTTATTCGGTTCGGTTGGAACCGAATAAACCGAATAAGCAGGTGGCTATACATGTGTGAACAAATAATAATAATAATAGTAATAATAATAATAATAATAATAATCACTAAGGTCACTACAAAAAATAATAGGAGATATCACATGATAGGAGACGTTGTCTTAAGTTCAAAAAGTGGTAGAGGACGACGCACAATTTGTTATGGGACATTACATTATTTCAAACACCTAAACTTCTTTTCCTCTCATCCAACTTCCTTTTCCTCTTTCGACATCATTATTGATAGTTTTGAACTCCATTATAGAGGTTTGAAAGCTTTAGAAATCGTGACAGGCGGATCATTTCTCTTTCTTTTGAAATCACTTCCTCTTTCGAACAACATTATTGGTGTTTTGAATCCCATTACAGGAATTTAAAAGTTTTGAAAATCGTGACAGTCGAGTTAAGAATGACGAAGGACTGCCAAAAGTGTGTAACTCCCTGTCTTAGAATTGTCAGGATTATGAATTCTAACAACAGTCATGACAACCACAATTCTGGCAGTCCTTCGTCGTTCCCAACTCATCAACAGTTACGATTTCTAAAACTTTCAAACCCGCCATAATTGTGTTCAAAAGAGAAATATATTGTAAGAGGAAGTAAAAGTTGTGTGAAAGGAAGAGATAATAAGAATTTGGATGTTCAAAAGAGAAATATTATTTTCCCAAATAATATTCATGGTAATTTTAAAATCATTTGTTGACCTCAAGGAATTTTAAATAATGTGTATTTTTTTTCTAATAGAATGCTTTCCCTCAGGAGATTGAGTTTCTTGCGTTGCTTACCTCCTAACAAATAAAAAATCCTCGAAGATTAAATCAGGTTCAGTTTGGTTCATGATATGACTGACTTTAGACATTATGAGATGATGACATAACATGAAAGTACTCTTTATCTCTCTCTTTTTTAAAAAAAAAAGATAAAAGAAAACGAAATAAAAGTACTCTATTTTGGTAAATAAATTGTTTTACTCCGTTATTTTATAATTAAAAACGACATTATTTTAAAAAGAAAGTTCCAAAAAACTATTTAACTTCATGTTTTTTTTTCCTACTTCATTTAAATTTGGATGAGAGTCCAAATCGACACAAAACCCAAAACAAAAGCAATTCCATAAAAATGAGTTTATATTATTGTTTACAACTCTAATAAACAATACTTTTCTTATGACGTGATGGCGGGGGGTGTGGCAGAACCAGAAATTCAACCTAGTGCGGGCTAGAGTAAACTAAAGTGGACTAGATGTGGACTGATTCATATAAAAAGTAAAATTATATATATGAAAAAAAATTGGGACAGTCCCTACGTGGTTCCGCCACTAACAGTGTAATATCTGATGTCGATCAAGAGTCCAATGCCGAGAGTAGGTGGGCTCTGAAGAATAAAAGTTGGAAGACCGGTCGAGGACCTCAAGCTTAGATATATTGTTATGCTAAGGTGAATATTAGCTTGATTGTTGTTTTAATTTTTGTAATTGTTCTGAGATGCATGTGTAAATATGTTATAATAATGCCATGGATTTGTTATGTTGCTAGTTATGGTCTATGTAAGTATGGTTAAATTACTGTAATTTGAACCTGGTCTAGTTCTATGTGATGATTTTTGTACATGGAATTTTTATGTTAATAGTTGATACGACTATGCATCGATACATCTTTCCCTACAAATGCGAAGAAAGAAAATGATATTCGTTTGCAGGAAAACATATTAGTCACAAAAATTTGCAAAGATCATAGTTGTCGAAGTCTTTCTTCTCTCAACAAAGGAGGGTCCTATCTAGACTAAGAAAAGTTGTTGTACCTCTAAGGAAGCATTTAAATTAAAACTATGGTGCATTTAAATGTCTGTCTCAATCCGCCATAGGGGTATGTCAATTGTCCGACCTCGCTTGGTTCGCGAAATGGAAGAAAAAGGAAATCAATTCCTTATCATTTTCTTTCCTTTCAAAATTTTTATTTTCCATCGATTTTTCTTTTCGATGTTTGAAAATACCAAGGAATTTAGAAAGAAAAGTGATTACGTCGATGTGGGAAAGTGATTCCTTGCTTGGATGAATAGAATCACTTTTCCTCATAATTTCCCTTCCATTAGAAATCACTTTCCTTTCCTCCTCAATTCCTTTGACACCCAAACATAGAAAAGTAATCACTTTCCTTTCCCAACCCGTAAATTCTGCGAACCAAACGAGACCTAAAATTGACCTGGTTTGAACGGGTCTGGACCGAGTTAGTTTAGTCCAATTAGAATTTACATGTCGATTCTGGCCAAGTTCAGCACTCAAAACCCAAATCCGGCCCAACCTAGAACCTACTATGAACCAGTTGGGCTTGACCGGACTGAGTCCAGTTCAGTTGCGGACCGGGTCCGATCTGACCCGCTTTTAAAAAAAATTAAAAAGTTGTTGGACTTTGGACTTTGGGTTTTAGACACGACTATATAAAAAAGAGAAGAAGAATTATTTGCATTTACCCCTCCATTACTAATGCCTAATTTAATTTTTCTTAATTTTATTACTACTACTTCTATTTCTTAATAGTTACCCAATAATAATGGAAGGGGTAAATCTCTACTATTATAAAGGTGCTTCAAAATGGCTCAATTTTGAGACGACTAAGCTGTGTATATCATCAACCATTTTTTTAAAAAATAAAATAGAATTTTAAAATTAACTACCTTCTTATCTTCTATGTGGATAACCGAACCATCTCACTTCACGAAAAAAATTAGAAACCACTCAATACTGAATATATTTAAAATTAAAATTATGTTTAAACTAACTACATAATACAATCTAATTGAACACATATCCATAATTTAAAAAATTATCATAAAAATTATATTGAAATATATTGAAAATATTTTAAAATATGCTAATATAATTTAAATTTGTATATGTTTTATTAATACTATTATTGATTTTTTTTTATACGTGCAACGCATGTCAAGGTGACTAGTACAAATAAGACCTGAGAAAAAGATAAAATGGGAAGGTTTTAGTAATAAAATTAACAATAGAAGGAAACAGAATTGGACATTTAGTAATGGGGATAAATACAAATAACTTAAGAAAAAATTTGAGAGAAAAAAAATGGGAAGAAAATTCATATACGGAAACGGTTAGAAGCGGTTAGAAGCCTATCATGCGCATGTCAACTGAGAAACCGACACCCAGTTAGCAACCAAGACCACTGGATGTGCAAGTGCTTCCGAACTTTCATTGTTAATATCAACGTCTATCCATCAATCTTCTTGGTCCAAGAAAACAAGGACATTTTGGTCCAAAAAAAATATTTTTTGACAGAATCCGTTCAAAGTAGGAGATGATATACATTAATACAAAACAGTAGGGTGCACCCTTAATTCGGGTAAACAAAGTGGGAGACAAGTCAAAAAAATTCCAAAAAAATTAGTTCAGTTTCGGTTTTAAATATACTAAAATTTCTTATTCGATTTCGGTTTTGGATTTCGGTTTTCGTCCAAAACCGAAAATCGAATAAGACTTATGTATATTTTATATAATTATGTAAATATCCTGAATTTATGAATATTTTTATAATTAAAAATGTGTATATTTTGAAAACAATAATTTTATTTAGAATATTGGTTCCAGATGTAAAATTAGGGAATGGCAAGAATATCTTGGTAATTAACTTGGTATTAACCCCCTATCAGTGGTAGTCTAAATTGAGTTCATTTTGGTTCACCCATACTATTGTGTTTGTTCACCCTCCAACGAACAAAAGATTGGCACATGTCAAATTCATTCAAGATAAACCATTTTTAAAGTAGTTTTGTAAACATAAAGGCTGTGTTTGATTGGGCTTTTTTTCCATGAAAAATATTTCCACCACAAATTCTCCACCAATTGTAGTGTTTGATAGCTTATATTTTCCATGGAATTATTTTCCAAAAAACTATCATTTTCCATATTTTCTTCTAAAATGGTGGAAAATGAAACTTGTCTAACCCATAGGAAAATATCATTTTCCATGGAAAATAACGATTTTTCGTGGAAAATAATGACAATCAAACAACCAAATTAAGTTTTCCATGGAAAATTTTAAAATTCCATGAAATTTTTTTTCCTAGAAAAATAATTCTGGCTGTGTTTGATTGGGCTTTTTTTCCGTGGAAAATATTTCCATCACAAATTTTCCACCAATTGTAGTGTTTGATAGCATATATTTTCCATGGAATTATTTTCCAAAAAATATCATTTTCCATATTTTCATCTAAAATAGTGGAAAATGAAACTTGTCCAATCCATAGGAAAATATCATTTTCCATGGAAAATAATTATTTTCCGTAGAAAATAATGGCAATCAAACACCCAAATTAAGTTTTCCATGGAAATTTTTTAAAATTCCACGGGATTTTTTTCCTAGAAAAATAATTCCATGGAATTAATTTCTTTTCCACATATTTTCCACCTTGCAATCAAACGCACCGTAAAATTAATTTCTTTTCCACGTATTTTCCACCTTGCAATCAAACACACCCTAAGGTGATTTTAAATAAAGAATTTAACACATGTCATTCTTTTACTTAAGGGTGAACAAACGTTCTTGGGTGAACAAAAATGAACTAAATCTAAATTAATGTTGTAATTCTAACGAGGTTGAGTTTCTCTATAGGGAGTAGCTCTAAACTCTTTTGACTTGAAGGATACAATGTACCCACCGGTGTATGGAGGAACTAGATGCCTCCAACTTCCGCAAGCAGGTTAGAGCATCATTAGTAAGGTCCATCCCATTTTCTAAATTCTAGATTTAGAATATAGGATCTCATTTTGTAGAATAGTAAGTCTCATACATAGTCTAAATTTTTATAATTTCGGTCACATCCCACCCATAGGTTCTAAGGGTTGGGCCAATTTCTAGATTATAGATTGTAAGAAATCGTTTTGTGGAATAGTATCTCTCAATTTGGAGCCCAACTTTCTAGATCATAGACTTTATATTATTATTTTTTCTACATCAATTTTTGACCACACAATCTTTGGATCCGGACCTAACTTTATCATTTCCTACTATTCTCAGACAAATCCAACCCAT
The DNA here is from genome assembly GCA_029216955.1 of Iris pallida. Classification (NCBI taxonomy): domain Eukaryota; kingdom Viridiplantae; phylum Streptophyta; class Magnoliopsida; order Asparagales; family Iridaceae; genus Iris; species Iris pallida. The sequence goes on from JANAVB010020000.1 coordinate 1,236,747, forward strand.
TCTTCTACATTTACCTTCTTTTTTTTTTGGAAATTTTGGGCCCCAAATTGCATTTGAGAGTCTCAACTACTAATGATGCTCTTATAACAAGTCTGAATCTAGGTACATCTCCCTCATTTGGATCAAGTTTTTATATTTCTAGGAATTCATTTTTTTCATTTTATTTTTCACGGAAAAGAAATTCAACATTTTCATAGTTTGGTTAGATTGAAAATATGTAGTCCAGAAAAATTAATTTTTTCGTTCCCATTTTTTTTTTTTTTACACAAGATAAGAATATTAATTTGTTTAGTTTTCCATAAATATCATTTCATTAATTTCATGATGCTACTATTACCTAAATTTACATATTTGTGATAGAAATTAAAATTTTGAAAGTATAAGAAGGTTATTATCGTTCAAACAAAATATCCAACAATATTTCCTAGGGGGCTTGGGAATAGCTTTCCCACATCAGTGGAAATTTAAAATCCCTCGTATTCCCTCCTAGTTCTCAATCCTAGTCATACCAAACATGGATAAAAATTTAAAATCCATTCACAAGTCTCCAAAACTTAACCAAATGCCCCCTGAAGTAGCAAGCCTAACAATCTCTCTCAATTTACCATTTCATTCGTGATAATACTTGCTAATTTTTGTACTTTTGAAGATCAATTGCTTATTTTCCATGGATGTCGTTATTGACACTTTAAAACGTCGTTAGGCAATTCTTTTTTATTTTCTATCATTCAAATTTCAAATCTACTCATTATTAAATATAACATTGTGCATACATGAAAAGAGAAGTTCAATAACAGATTTAAAATTTGAATGATAGCAAATAAAAAAAAAAGAGTACATAATAACATTTTAGAAGTGCGAATGACGATATCTTCCTTTTTATATATAATTGACACAAAACTAGCCAAAGTTAAGCTGTCACCTGTCCAAATATGCAAATAGTGACAACTCTATTCGTATAAACTATGAAGTTGTAGAATTTTCCATATGCCAAAAAAAAAAAAAAATTCTACAGCCTTTCGTTTTTCTGAAACAAAATGACTTCATCAACTTTAAATAGACTATTTAAAAAATAAAAACCTTGCAACTTTTTATTTTAGTTGTCTGGAAGTCCGACCTTCTGCGTCCTTGGAATGGTTCTTTTTAGACACCCACTATAATAGAAAGGATTTTTTTTTTTTTTTTGTGATCGATTCCTCCAAACCAGAATGTGCCATGTCAACTACATCTTGGAATAGACTTGGCTTCGAGTACTACGAATGAGAAAATTCATGCTAGAATAAGTGAGGTCGATTTAGTCAACTTAAATACAAAGTTTAAAAACTATTAAAGTAATTTTTAAAAGTTGTTGGAGAGAAAGATTATATCGAAATAGATGGCAAGCGGACAACAAGATGTTCCGCCAGTCTTTTTTGGATGGCAAAACCAATCCTCTTAAACATTACATCCATAGACCTGGGAGACATGACATTATTGTACATAACTTTTTGGACTCTCTTAAGAATCTCCACAGCGTCTGGTGCTAGAAAACCAAACGTGTTAAATGCGAACGGAATGAAAACGTGTTAATTGTCAGTGCACGCTTGCTCGTCTTTGGACACTTTGGCTGAGGCCGTTTTGAGAGCAACTTCTCCCACAGTAAAGCCTCCGCTCCCCAAGCCCACTAGTGGAAAAATTCCTGTTAGGTCCACACATGCATGTTTTTCCCCTATCTACCCATAAACCAGAACATCTGCCAGTGTGAGTGTCGATCTTCCCTCATGCGGATCAGACAAGAAGTTCACAGGTACCACTTTTTTTGCAGAAATTTTTGCACGCCTAAGTACATCAAAAAGAACATCCCTGACAAGATTATGCCTGTATTTGAAATCTGGAAGATCCTTACAATGAACTGCATGCTCCCCGAAGGTGTCCAAACACACCTTACTAAATTTTGAATTTTTATTTCAATATGCTTGTTGGAGTTCAGTCTGAATTTGGTAACAACATATTTGTGGAATCCAAATTTAATTAAATATTTGATTTGATTTGGATGTCCATAATTGGTGTTGTGCTATTTTAGATATAATATGATTCTTATTTTAGAAAATTCTATTATAATCTAAAATAGGATAATTGATGGACTATTTTAGGTGTAATAGGATTCTTATTTGAGGAATTCCAAATTAAGAAATCATATTATGACCTAAAATAGTCATATATATATGGGATGAGGGTGGAGGTACAAAGAATAAGCATAAAGCACAAAAGTGAAGATTTGGGGTGCTCGTCCACAAGGAAATCCAAGAGAAATTTCGTACTTTGCTCTTAGGGCTTCGCCATCCAAGACAGAAGGACGAAGATCTAATCGAGAAGTCGTTAACTTCGGTTAGGGGATTGCTACGGGTTGGCGAGTGATCTCAATTGCAATCTTCTATTTTTCTTCTTGAGAGTGGTGAGGGGGTTGAACCTATTAGCTTTGTTCAACGTGAGTTCTCTCAATCTTGTAATTTCATCTGAGTTATTAAAAGTTGGAATTTGTCCAGATGACGTACGTTACTGCCATATACTTGTCTTCATCTTGTACTTAGTGTCCCTTAGACGGAGGGTTGGTTTTGGTCAGGTGGATTGGCAAAAAAGTTTTCGCATGCGCCCAACAATGCTAAATATAATAATAACAATAATAGATGTTTAAGCAACTTGGTTTATGTTTTTATTATAAAGGATTAAGTTCGTAGACTTCTTGTTTGATTAAATAATTAAAAATTGATAAGATGACTCATATAACCAGCCAAAGTTGAGAAGTCAAACTAATAAATTTGAACCAACTTTGAATTCCTCTCAAGATTTTATTTTAATTGAGTGGTTGAAAGTGACCTCAAAAAAAAAATATGCCAAGAGCTCGTTAAGAGCATAATATGAGTTCTTACATTTGGCCGTCATGTGCTGCATTTGCAGGCTGTAAGTTATGTTTTGCAACAGTCCCCCTCTCTTTATTTTTTTACAAGTTGAAAACAATATATTCATTATATTGGTGGAAACAACAAGTCTGAGTCGTTATTTATTATTTAAATTCCATGCTGATCCCTTACTAATGCGTAACTCAAGATGCCAACATAGTTGACAAATTGAAAACGAGTTGTAGTTGACAACTTGAAAACGAGCTGCTGACTCATCATTAACGAATTCCAATGTCCTTGTAACTTTGTTAATTTCAACCAGTTTTCAAATTGTAATTATCGAACTCCGTTGACTCTTGTGGTCAGCAAAGAGAGGTATAAATTTTTTGGTCAGACGGACGGTCTCGGGATCGAAAATGTTCAAAATCAATCCATGCCTGGCCCTCCTGGCCCGCACCCTGACCACAGCTCCCATCCGGCTGCTCACCTTAATTCTCCGCCACTTGAGAATTTAACTACTTCCACCAAGGCCTGAACCTAAGACCTCTTTAGGGATGACTCCCACCTTAGCCAAATATAAGAACTCATATTATGCACACAAGTGTTTGCACAGATAACCTGTTTGTATTGGTGTAGATGAGTGTTCTGATACGAAAAGTGTCACAATCATTGTATAAAAATTGATTACAGAAAGAAACTACAAAAAGAATCCTAAGTAGGAATTCTAAATACAAAAATATGGGGATTGGGATGGTGGAAATTAAGTCTACAGTCGATTTTTTTTCCTCCGTTGGCGATCCGATACGAAGATTGCATAAGCTTGCTAACTCTTGATCATTGGCAGATTGGACAGCAAGTAGGCTTTGTCACTGAAGGTTCTCTCTTCTGTGTATGCTCCTGTATGTGTGTGTATATGTGTGAGGAAGACATTGTCCCTCTATTTATAGTATTTCTTCTTTGGAAATGGTTATGCACGCATGAAGCGAAAATACACTATTTTTTGAATTTGAGGCGCGTAGACTGAGATTGTCGCATAGAGAACTGGAGTTCGTGGAGGTGAATATGCACGCATGTCACGTTCATGCTGCCACGTGGCTGCAGTTACATGAGACGTGTCGAGTGGCATACGACCACGTAATGCACGATTTTCACTAAAATAGGCAACATGCGGCCTAAAACATGTGTTGTTCAATTGATGAAGCTGTCGTATACCGCTGATAAATGACACCTGTAAAACATAGCATCAGTGCTGATGTCATGACTGTAACCATCATCTACACACTGCACGAGATGGCTCAGCTTTTTACGGGGTTGTCAAAAGAGACTATGCGGCTGGGTTGAGTATGCAGCCGACCTGTACATATCCCCTCGAAATTCACTGCTTTGAAGAGTAGCACATGACCTATATCAGGAATCACTGCCTTTAGTAAATAGGACGCATAAATGAGAAATCCTTTGCACGCATAGCTACCATGCGTTTGAACTTGGATTTTTCATACTACATGACCTCCCTTCAAAGTTTTCAAAACTTGAATAAGTTTTGAAATACTTTGAAAGAAGCATGAAAGGAGACGCATAAAAAAAAGGGGACGCACAGCCACTGCCACGTTGTCAGCTTTTGATGTCTAGATATCAGCTTTTAATGTCTAGCTGTCAGCATTTAAGATCTACATGATGGAGTACATAGGGTTACCGACCTATGTGGAGAATATCCCGGAGTGCGTCCGTGTGTCAGAGAAGCTCGAGGAGTGCATTGATCATCTATTTTGGAACATATATGGTAGACAAATATATGATTGGATTTCCATATTTACTTTGACCATATATTTGATCTTTCATATGATGACTTTCCATATAATCGGACTTCCAATTATGGTAAGCCAATTATGATTGAATTTTCATTGAATATATGATTAATATGTATTGGAATTTTTCATATATATTGGACTTCCATATATAGGTTTCCAATATGGTAACCCTTATTTATGCAAGGGTTTATAAAAGGTTGATACATGCAAGTTAAAAAAAATAGAAGAAAAAAGGGAGAATAAAAAGGTGGCATGAGTGCTTGTGCAACTTTGGGAAGGAGAAAGAAGAATTGGAGGCCATTTAAGCGAAGGGGATCGATTTCGGGTGGAGGCCGTTTCAGCGAAGGGGATCAATTTCGGGTATTTCTCGTTGTCTTCCATCTTCGTGGTTGTAATCTATTTTCTGTCTCAGTGAGTTGTGGTGATCCGTTTGGATCGGGAGGAGCTAGTAGAGGGTGTACTCTCTTTATTCCATTAGCATTCTGCGATTTTTTCATCTGAATTTTCCACATAAAAATTTCTGTGTCTGCAATTTATTTTTTGTTTGTGTGCTTTTGCTCGATTTTCTCGCAGGGCTCTCTGATTTGGGGGAACGGTTTCTGTGCTTAGTTCCCAACACTCCATTGATATCTGAGTTGTGAACTTGCCAAACTATACTTAGAGTATGATCGGCTTAACAATGTCGGGGTAGTACACCTCACCAAGCAATACTCTTTGAAGAAAGAGATGACCAAAATATACAAACTAAGGAATAACCGCCGTAGTGAATAACCTTGCTTTCCAGAATAATCTTGACATGAAATTTATATCTTATTGCATGTCCTCGTGCCTGTATCCTATGTATCCTAAAAAATATTCTAGCCTCGGTCTTCTATCTTTTATCAAATATTGTTGTCGAGCGTAAACTAGTTCATAATAATATCTAGACTTATGGTCGACTAGATTGGTAAACCTAATATTATATGATATCAATTTAGAGACTAGTCTAGAAATTTTAGAAAATTTTGGCAAAGTCTTTTGTGTATTACCGTGTTTGGAAAACCTGTAAAACATGATTAATTGATCCGTCGTAACTCAAAATTGAATTTTATATCGAAATATATTATATCCCCTTGGATGCCAATTGCCCATTGGAACTGCACATTCCTTATCATCGTAAGAATACAAGAGTTCAAGAGTGACAAGGGAAGGAAAATCATACCTCAAACTCAAACTAAGTTAAACAAGAAAGTAATAACTTAGAATGTACATCCTAAACTGTCTCAAACTTGGACTTCATAAAAACATATTTCATATCATGATTTTGGATATAAATAACTACACTTCTGGATATTATTTTGGAAATATATCAACTGGTCGGCCATCCTCAATATTTAATTTAAATATATGCATACACAAAAATTTAGGTCATTCGGAGGTAATGGTTTGACCTACGTGACCATTCTACCAAAATGTGTCAATTACGACAAAATAGATTCAATGTTGGATGTCTATGTTTAACATGGTGTAAAAGCTTCGAAATACAAATTCAATGACATTATAGGTCTTTGAATGCACTAAATGAATCTAAAATTAGTTTATTTAAACTATGTTGTTTGCTATATAGAAAATGGCTTGCGAGAAAACTTCACGGACAAAAACATGTTTAGAAAAACTGCACACTTATGATTTATTAAACTTGATTTTTTCGATAATACAATTATACGATCTTGAAGTCTAGTTTCCGATTATGAAATTTGTTCACTAACTTGAAATAGTTAACATACAAAAATCAGAGTCTAACAAACATGTGGACAATTTACGTTAACTACCCATGAAACAGGGTGGAGGAGAGGGGGGGGAGGGGGGGGGGGGGGGGGGGGGGGGGGGGGAGGGGGGTGGGGGGGTGTGGTTTAATGTCTTTTTATTCCTAGATTTTATGATACAAAAAGAATGAAGAATTAGAAGAGATGAAGAAGTATTTGCGATATAAAGATTTCGAACCATAATCTCGTTCCGGTTCCCCTGTAAACCCCCTTGTCCCCAAAATTGTTAATTTTACAATATATTCTAGATTTCTAATTAAGTTACGCTTGACAAGGAAGGAGTTTAGCTAAGTAATTATGTATGTAAAAAAAAAAAAATACAAACAAGGGATTCAATTATTTAATTGAATAAACTAGTAATAGGAGATATATACAAGAAAAAAGCAAATATTGATTTACAATTACTCAATAAATTAATAAAGAAAATAATTAGTTAAAGAAAAATTAAATACAAGTTAGTGAAATAAACATCTCTACTATTATAAGGGGGCTTCAAAACGGCAAAAAATTGAGTCGTCTAAGCCGTGTGTATATCATCAACCATTTAATTTTAAAAAACTAAATTATGTAAAAAAAGTATTAATTTTTTTAAAATTTGTTATACATATTCAATAAGGGGAATCGAACTCAACCAAACTAGAAGATTACCTTTCACCTTAACTATTTGAGTTAGAAGAAATATCTGACAATAATTAGATAATATTTTTAGGGGGCTGCTATTAGCACTCCTAAAATGTCATTCATCACTCATCTTTAATTTTTTTAACATTAAAATTTCAAATATACTCCTGCATTAAATATGAAATTAATTTGTGCATACATCGAGGGAGGAGTGTAGGATGACAATTTAAAAGTGCCAATAATATTAATGCATGGCAAATTTAAAATTTGAATATTAAAAAAAATTAAATAGGAATGCCGAATAATATTTTAGAAGTGCTAATTGTAGCATCCTATTTTTATTATGCATTATTATACGTACATTTTGTAGTGCATATAAATCCTAATCAATTTCAGTCAATTATGAATATCAAAAACAAAAAAAATTTAGTCAATTATATATGTGGCAACCACCAGACCCATACATATCTGATAAATACTAAGCGACCCTTCTTTCCTTCCCCTGCTAACTGCCTATCCATCCCCTCTCTATTATCTGCCCATCACCACCCCACCTCTTGAGCAGCGCTGCCTCTCCTCTTCCATCCCTGCTCGACATCAACGTGATTTCGCCGCCAGCCAACAACCCACGGACATCGCTGATCAACCGATCCCTGGTCGCACGACTACACCGCGTCGCGACCCCCATACTTCCAGTCTCCCCATTACCGGTCCGACGACACTGCCCACACCATCACACGCCTAGCCGACAAACCACCGTCGTCTTCCCGCAACCATCCCAGACCGCCCGAGCACCACCCAGCCTCGCGCCGCCACCTCTTTGACCCTCTCGACGAACCCAGAGCCCCGTGCCCACCGCCGGAGAACCCAGCCAGGAAGGAAGTATACATCCCCGGTTCCCGCTTCTGTAACAGAGGCATCAACCATTTAAATTTCGTAAGTTCTCTCAAAACCCCCTCCTCAATTGTAAATAGCAGACTCGCCTAGTTTATTAGTAATTTCAAGTATTAAGGAATAATATTAGAATTACAAATATGAAGTTATTAAGATGAGAAACAATTATGTAAAATATGATAATGAAAGAAATAATGATTACTAGATACTAAATAGAGAGGTACATAGCAAATAAAAAAATAAAAGAAAGAGTAAACAAGATAGTTAAAGTAAACTGTATAGATAAAAAAACCACACAAAATATATAATGTATAAGAAATTAATTAAAAGTCAAAGTAGAAGCACGAGTTTAATGAGAGAAGAACAAAGAACAGTAAAATAAACAGTTATAGTTAAAAGTAAGAAAGAAAAAAAAATGTAGAACTAAATTAATTAGAAATAGTAATTTGTATTTTTCATATAGTTACCCTTCAAACCTATAAATTATAAGACAAGAATGTTATCCTTAACTAGGTTAAACACAATTAGATCCAATAATAACCTACCCAATACATATTCTGATTTTACTCTGCAGGATTGGTTGAGGGATCCGACCAGACCGTAATTGTGGGTAGACCGTGGATCGCGAGATCTGGAGCTGTCAACTATCGTATCGCCTGAATGATCAAGTAAGTACCTATTTAATGCTATCACATTACAATTACCTTATATTGTAGTGATCCATCTATGCATGTTTACCTTTCTAGTTATTGATTGTACACACACGAGAGGAGAGTTCATATTCTTGTTTACTTGTATAATGTCGTTATCATGATCATGTTTTCTTATATCGTTATCGTGATTGTGAGTTTGGGACTATGGGGGTAAGTACAACCACTAGGCACGTGGACATATATATAGTATCGTGGCGTTCTCATATCCGAGGGAGAGTATCATGCCCTTAATTATCGTTATCATATCGTGTTATCGTTTAAACCCAAAGTCGTCTACAGGTTGAAAGTTGTGCTTCTAAAGACACATGAGCACTCGATGTATAGTTTTGAGTTCTATTAGTTTCATCTTTCTTCATGATATTTGTTACTATCATCTCTTATCGTTATACTTCAGCCTATTCTTAGTTAATTAGATATGGTTGTGGCTATCCTTTAGGTCATTGTTATATTCTTTTCTCCTAGTTTAGTTATTGTGGATGTTAGATATTATTGTGGAGCTTATTACTGTACTTAAAATACCTAGACAACGTACTACCGCCAATATCCCGGTGTAGGCTTGACTTGGCTACGTTATCGTATCCTGAAAAGTGGGAGCATGTCGTGACATTCTGCACACGGATTGAAGTCCACGAAGGAAGCTACCACTTGGCTTGCAATACTCTCTCCTAGTCTTTTGTCCCTCTCATCTATTCTTCTTTTCTCTATCCCTCTCTCTTCCTACTCGGGTGCTGCACCCCCTCCACCCGTGGGTTGCTTCTAGTCGACCACTCTTGGATGGGCCCGACTATGGTGGTGTCCCAAGTGGAAGTGTGAGGACTGCTCCACTCCTCCTTCCTCTTCTTCTTGCACTTCTTCTTCTTCTTCTTCTTCTTCTTCTTCTTGGTTCTCCTTCTTCTTTCTAACTTTCTTTTTCTTTCTAACTTGTTATATGAAAACTAAGGGGAATGGGTACGCTACTAGGAACACTTAGTATAACTCTACGACGGTATAGCATGAGCTTGAACTTGAGTTGTTGAGACCAACGTTGTCATGATACGAGCTTGTGGTAGAAAGAAGATAACCGCATGAGGGCTTATACGAGATGAAGCTAGTAAGAACTCGTACACTTGACATGAGTGAGCTAATTACACAAGCAATAAATTGTGTCAAAAGCGTAAAAACGTGCTTGTCAAGTACCTGACAATAGAAAAACCGAATAAAAAATGGATGCAAAAAACAAGAAATTGAAAACTGGTACAATTGAACTAGTTAAACCTTGCATGGGTGGCTTATTAATTACCGAATCATCATTACAATTTCGACTGAAACAGACAAAAAATATGAGTTCAAACTCACTCATACCAGGGCTGTACTGGACGCTACCCTGAGCCAACAATAAGCTGGCAGTATGTCGCCGGTATTAGTTTAATTTAAATTAAATTAAATTAAATTATGATATCTATTAGTTTTTTTGGATATTATGTTTTGGATGATAACATATGTGATATTATCTATATCTTAATTTAAAGTCAGCCTGGCCTAGACAAAGCAAGTCAGACTCAGCCAAATGACTTGGCGGCCCCACCCAACTCGTCAAGTCACTTGGCGAGTCATCCCCTATTTCCAATTTTCTCAAACTTCTTCCTTTCTATACAGTTACTCCAAACTTTTTTACCCTATATGAAGATTTCTGAAGTCCAAATAAATTATATTTCTATATTACAGTCAGCTTCTGACAGAGTAGTGAAGAGAAGATCCGTGTTTGTAGAATGTTGATTTCAATAGATTGGGGAAGGAAGCTCCAAAATGGTAAACACTGTAGACTTGGAGTCAGGGCCGGCCCTGAGCTGTTGGGGGCCCGAGGCGAAACTTTGAAAATGGGCCCCTCATACATAAAGTAAAAAAAAAATATAAATAAAACAAAAACTTTGTCATGTCGGACCACTGTTTCCATCTATAGTGATATTGAAAAGGATGCAAGTACAATGTATTCTCATAAAAAAATTGTAATAGAAATGATTATGATAAAAATGACCAATTTTTTTTCCGTATCTCATCATTGTTGTCAGTAAATCTGGTAGGCAGTATGCTGCTTAGGAAATGATTTGATGAATAGAGAAGCTAAATCCCAAACATAAATTTTTATATAGGGTAAAGAAATTTGGGATAATGATACAACAACGAAAAAATTTGAGGAAACTAGAAATAGGAGATGACTCGTCAAGTGACTTGGCGAGGCTGGTTTGGGGTGGCGGACACCAATTGACTTGGGCGAGGTGTTGGGTGGGGCCGTCAAGTAACTTGACGAGGGGAGGCCTTCGGAGAACGCACCATGAAACTTTTGTGATTTCTCCGGTAACGAAATTATTATATAAAATTATCTACTTGTTTTTTTTTTATGGTTTAATGTTTGGATTTGGACGAGTTTAAAGAAAAATTAAATAAATAGATGTTATCTAGATAACAAATTGAACACATATAATTTTTTATTGTTCTTTAAAGAAAAATAAATAAATAATTATAGATATATAATTTAAATTGATGTTACCTTAGATTGTTTAAATACCCACTTTCGGGGTGGGTGTTTATGAAAAATTCATCCGCAGGACGGGTTTTAGGAAATACCCAAAATTATGTATTTTTCACGTTAAATATTTCAAGATTCCCTTTAGATACTCCGTATTTACAAAATTGTTATTTTGATAATACCATAACTACCTCTGCGCGCAAATTATCTATTTTTTGATTTAAAGCCAGACTGGCCTGGCCAAAGCAAGCCAGCCTTGCCAAGTGACTTGGCGGCCCACCCTACTCCCCAAGTCACTTCATCCCCTATTTCTAATTTCTCAAACTTCTCATTTTATATACAACTAGCATACGTGCACGTGCATGGCACGTATTTTAACATTCTTTTAATTAACTAATGAAGACTCTTTAGGAAGACCAAAAGGTAGTCTTCGTAATTACTAAATTGTTCTTATTAAAATTAATGAACCACTTTTAATTAGTATAGACATGTAAGGATATTTTTGGAATTTAAAAGTTTTACCATCAACTTTTTCCTATCATATAGTAGAATAGATTACCCCAAACTTCTTTACCTACTTGGCATTGTACTTTGAGAAAATTTCTATCCTAGTTGTAAGAGTTTCTACATAGAATTTTTACAAACAAAAAATAGTCTCCAATGGTTCTCCATCTCTATCCTAGGTGAGTTTCAACATGTAGAAACCCCTTGCAGAAATTTTCTATCCTACATTATTTCTATCCTAGTTGTAAAATTATCTACATAGAAATTTTACATACAAACATAGTCCCCAGTGGTTCTCCATCTCTATTCTAGGTGTCACAAAATAAAATGATCAATTTAATGGTGTGGGACCCAATAATAATTGTCATTGAGATGAAGAATTTTGTAGAAACTCTCGTAGAAAGTTTCCATCCTACATCATTGCCACATAGGATAGAAATGATGATAGAAGTTTTTTCTAAAATAGAATCATTCCATAGAAATAAGGTTGATAAAAAACCCCATTGGAGATGGTCTTAGATCAAAATTTGTGTAATAGCAGGGAGGAGAGGAAGGACTAGTATGATCAACTCTTTTAAGTCACTCAACTGTCTTTGGTGATGAATAGGACAAGACACATTTGAGCCCTTGTTTAAATATGGATGATACCTATTTAAGAGCTCAATAAGTTAAAAATAAATTGATAGAGCCAAGCTCAGTGAAATTCTAAGCTACCCACCCTTCCCCTGCCAAATTCTAAGCTACACACCCAGCTCTCAACGCCAAGGCCCAACTCCGACGAGCCCATCGCCGGAGAACCCAGCCAGGAAGGAAGTACAAATTCCTGCTGCTGTTTCTGTAAGTTCTCTCAATTGTAAATTGCAGACTCACCTAGTTAATTACTAATTTCAAATTTCAAATTTCAAAGAATATTAATATTAGAAAGTTATAAACATGTAGTTTATTAAGATGAGAAACAATTGTGTAAAATTAGATAATGAAAGAAATAATGACAATTAATTAGATACTAAAAATAAAAGAAAGAGTAAACAAGATAGTTGAAGTATATATATATCTTTGTATCTTATATATATATATATATATATATATATATATATATATATATATATATATATATATATATATATTTGTATCTTATATATATATATATATATATATATATATATATATATATAAGATACAAAATATATATATATATATATATATATATATATATATATATATAATATATATATATATATATATATATTGGAATAACAATCTTTGTATCTTGTTTAAGTCATCTTATCTAACGACGGTTTTTAATTTTTTATGTGAGGAGCGAGGGTTCGGTTACCCACACAACATAAGAAATGCAGTTAATTTTAAATCTTATTTTTAAGAAAAAAAGAAAATGGCTGGTGACATACACAGCTTAGACGGCTCAAAATTGATCAGTTTTGAAGTCTTTTTATAATAGTACTAGTATTGTGCACGTGCGAAAAAATGTTAAAAAATGTAAATTTATCTAAAATACTATCAAACATAGGATTTAAACTCAAACAACCAAAAAAAATACCTCATACCTTAACCACTTGAGTTAGACCATTTGGTTGTAAATATGTCATATTAGATAGTTAAATACTTAGTTATATTTTTTTCAAAATAATTAGTAGAATCTTTAGGTAGTTATTAGTTATTTATTATTATTATTTAATTTATTTAAATGGTTGATGATATACACGGCTTAGACGGCTCATTTTTGAGTCGTTTTAAAGTCTCTTTATATAGTTAGAAGATGGGTAAAATGTATTTAAACCCTCCCTAGATTTGCCTCGTTCGTAAAATAAGACTCGTTAGAAAACTTAAACAGTTTGACCCACCTTAGATCGCACGTGTGAGCAATTAAGCCCCTACCGTCAATTAGCCGTTAAAAATGGTTGTTAAGACATTAAAAAAAAAAAAAACCTACCTAAACTACACCCCCCCCCCCTCCTCCCTCTGCCGGCCAGCCCCCCCCGCCCCCCGACACCACTCCCCCCACTCCTTCTCCCCTCCGCCAGCACCCCCCCGACCCCCCCTTCTCCCTCCCACCGGCGAATGCCCAACCCCCCCCCCCCCCCCCCCCCCCCCCCCCCCCCCCTCCTCCTCCGCCGGCGAGCGCCCGCCCCCACCACTGGAGAGAGTGGGGGGGGGGGGGGGGGAGTGAGGGAGGGGTAAAATCGTCTTTTTAGACGATTTTTAATGGTTGTTAACGGCAGAAGGGGGAGGGGGAGGGGAGGAATTGAACATAATCGAAATATATTGGGTTTTTCAATCAGGGAAGTCTTTAATTACCTTTTTGTAACATCTAAGAGAGTTTAAATGTACCCTACCCTCTAAGATAGATAATTTCTCTCTCTAAAATATAACTTACTCTTAACAACAAATCAAGTTTCGCTACTGCATTTTTAAGGAGAGAAACTTTGATACAGTAGGGGTATCAAAGTTTTGATACCCCTATGTATAACATGTGGGCCTCCTTAAAATTTATATGTATATATATATGTGTACATATTTTACGAAGCTGAAGGGATCCACATGGGGTATCAAAAACTTTGATACCTCTATATCAAAGTTTTTTTCCATTTTTAAGGGGGGCAGCATCCAGAGACTTGATGCAACGCTTGGAAATGATGGGCGCACAACTGGGTCTAATTCAACACCAAATTAATTTTGGTCAAGTTTGTCTTCTAGTTGCAAGTAGCATGGCCAAGTTCATTGGATTCAAAGGATGCATGTATATGAGTCAGACGGGTGGGGGCCTACGTGCCCATGTGACCAGCTCAAAGATTCGCAATATAGATGGGGTCTCTTCCCATGACTTTAGGTGACGGACCCAAAGAATGAACCCATATTATTAGAACGAGTCTGTGTGTCTTTTTTCAGGTAACTATTCACGTGTGTGTGTGTTTTTTTTTTACAATGTTCTTTCACAATATTAATGGATTCGAAGTACGAACTTTTTTTTAAATTTTATATTGAGAATAATAATCTTTGAAAATAGTAAGGACATAAATGATATGCAAGTTGAATAAAATCATATTTATAAAATGATATGCAAGTTGACATAATAACATAAAGTTTATAAAATATTCAAGGGTATTCTAGAAATTCAAAAGGGATCCACTAAGTTTTTCTAATATATATATATATATATATATATATATATATATATATATATATAGGAGAGATCCACATCGGGAATACAAAAGTGAGGGGATGTAGATCTCTCCACACACAATATAGATGATCTCTCCACACACAATATAGATAGATAGAGAGAGGAGAATAAGGGAGGTGAGGTGCCACTCTATAGGTGGTGGCTACATGTCACCCCCCATGCTATCATCATGCACCGAAAAGTATACGAGTGCATGATGATAGCTTGGGTGGGGACATGTAAGCTACCTCATCGTGAGGTGCATGGCACCACCTTACCTCCCTTATTTTCTCTCTCTCTCTCTCTCTCTCTCTCTCTCTCTATATATATATATATATATATATATATATATATAGAGAGAGAGAGAGAGAGAGAGAGAGAGAGAGAGAGAGAGAGAATACAGGTATGGTTAGCTTCTCCCACGGTATGGTTCTCTTCTATATATATATATATATATATATTTTTTTTTTCTCTTCTATATATATATATATATATATATATATATATATTTTGAAGCAATGGGTACTTGTGGTGAACTTGCCTCCACTGAGGCTCGAACTCCCGACCACTTGGGCCGCATGCATCTCTCTTAACCACTAGACTAGAGGTCATTTGCTATATATATATATATATATATATATATATATATATATATATATATATATATATATTAGAGAGAGAGAGAGAGAGAGAGAGAGAGAGATAATACAGGTTTGGTTAGCTTCTCCTACGGGTATGGTTCTCTTCTAAATCTTTCTCTTTAAAAAAAAATTAAATCTCTCATTTCAAAAAATAAACCTATCTCTATCTCAAAGATAAATCTACTTATTTTTTTAAAGATTGGGTGATTTATTTATTAATTTGAAAAAATAGAGATAGATAAGTTAATTTATAAGTGATGGATTTAAAAAAAAATCAATATTTAAAATTAAATATACCTTTAAAAGTTATATTTAAAAATATTAATTTTAATGTTAGTTAATTTTAAAATTATTTCTGATGTTAATTTTTCGGTGTTAATGTTATTGTTGATATTAATTTTAATTTTAACATTAATGTTAATTTTGGTGATTATTTTAATTTTAACATTAATTTTAGTTTAATATTAAAACTAAAAATCAAAATTAAAATTAAAATCAAAATTAACACTGAAATCAAAATTAATGTAATAATAACACTAATATTAATTTTAACATTAACATTAGAAATCTAAGATTAAGATTAAGATTTAGATCAAGATTAAGATTGAGATTGTATTTAACATGAGCATTAACTTTAACATTAAATTTAATGTAAAATTAAAAACTAAAATTAATATCAACATAAATATTAAGATTAGCATTAAAATTAATATTTGAAATACAAATTTTAAATGTTTATTTATTTATAAAGATAGAATGATTTTTAAATATCTATCTCTATTTTTAAAAAATAAAAGAAATAATTTATCTATTTCTATTTCTAAAAATAGATAAATCTCTCTTTGTTTAAAAATAAATATTTTTTTTTGTTTATAGACAGATAAGCCTTATTTTTTAAAAGAGAGAATTATTTGTTTTTAAAAGGAGTGGTTTAAATTATTAAAGAGAAAGAATTTTAGAAGAGAAATATACGTATTTTTATGGCCGGATATTAGTTTCCTATTCCCTCTGTAAGAAATTAGTCTATCCCGTAAACTTTTCCCGTATGAGGAAAATATATATATATATATATATATATATATATATATATATATATATATATATATATATATATATATATATATATATATATATATATATATCAAATGACCTCTAACCTGGTGGTTAAGAGAGATGCATACAGCCACCCAGTGGGAACGATTTCAGAAACAATTTACCTGGTTCCAATATATATATATATATATATATATATATATATATATATATATATATATATTTATATATATAGCCAATAACCACTAGCCAAAGTGGTTAGTGTGGAGGCATGTTGCCCTTGTGGGCGGAGTTCGAATCCCATTGGGTGCGGTTCCAGAAATTAATTACCCTTTCTTCATATATATATATATATATATATATATATATATATATATATATATATATATTCTTCATATATATATATATATATATATATATATATATATATATATATATATATATATATATATATATATATATATAAAAGTAGAAGTCAACTTTAACGAGAAGAAAGAGAACAACAAACTAAAAAATTATAGCAAAAAATAAGAGAGAAAATAAAAAAATGGTGAACTAAATTAATTAGAAATAGTAATTTGTATTTTCATTCAAACTTAGAAATTATGAGACAAATTTGTTACCTTTGACTAGGTTAAAAACATTTAGATCCAATAACAACCTACCAAATACATATTATGATTTATTGTGCTTCTGTTTTTGATATTGCAGGATTGATTGTAGGATCCGACTAGATCGTAATTATAGGTAGATCGGGGATCGCGTGATCTAGACTTGTCAACTGTCGTATCGCCTAAAGGATCAAGCAAGTACCTATTTAATGCTATCACACTACAATTACCTTATATTGTTCTCGTGATTCATCTATGTATATTTACCTTTCTTGTTATTGACTACACACACTAGAGGGGAGTATAAATATTCTTGTTTTACTTATATCAGTGTATCGTTAGCATGATCATGTTTCCTTATACCGTTACCGTGATAGTGTTAACGTGATTGTGAGATTGAGACTATAGGGGACCTAGGCAAGTGGACATGAACAATATCATGGTGTTCTCACATCCCGGGGAGAGTGTCATGCCTTAATTATCGTTATCATATCGTGTTTGGTTTAAATCTAAAGCCATCCACGTGTTAAAAGTTGTGCTTCCAAAGACACATGAGAAATTACAGTATAATTTTAGTTTTGAGTTCTATTAGTTTCATCTTGCTTCTTGATGATTGTTACTATCCTCTCTTATCATACATGTCTTACTTGATCATATCGTACATGTTTATGCTGATTATTTGATTCTCATGTTTAGTGCATTACTTGTCTTATATTGTACTTGTATCTTATTAGCTTAAACTTGTACTTATTCCAATCATGACTAGATAATGTTGAAAATTTTAGGTGTCTTTTTTTCCTGCACTGCGATTGATGTGGCGATTATATTCATTCCTCTGAAGATTAATAGCCTAAATCGGTATATTTTCTTTCGTATACCTTCGATCTATTCTTAGTTAAATAGGGTTGCATATCTATTCTTTAGGCCATTGTTGTATTATTTTCTTCTAGTTTAGCTATTGTGGATGTTATATATTATTGTGGATTTCATAATTGTAGAAAATGTACTACAGCCGATATCACGACGTTGGCTAGACTTGAAGTCCGCGAAGGAAGCTACTATTTGGTTTGCGATACTCTCTCCTTCTCTTCTCTTTTCTCCCTCTCATGTGTTCTTCTTTTCTCTCTCCCTCTCTCTTCCTTCTCTGGTGCAACACCCCCTCCCCCTACAGTGGTGGTGTCCCGGGTAGTGGTGTGGGGACTGCTCTTCCTCATTCCTCTTCTTCTTGCACTACTTCTTCTTCTTCTTCTTCTTCTTCTTGATTCTCCTTCTTTCTAACTTTCTTTCTTATTTCTAACTTCTAGTTACTTTAATAGGAACACTTGGTATAAGTTTACAAGCGTGTAGCTTGATATTGAACTGAACTTGTTAAGACCAATGTCGTCATGAGCTTATACGAGATGAAGCTAGTAAAGAGCACGTATGCTTGGTACGAATGAGCTAATTACACAAGCAATAAATTGTGTCCAGAGCATGAAAATGTGCTTGTTAAGTACGTGTCATTGGAAAAACCGAATCGAAAATGGATGCAAAAAAAAAATAAATTGAAAACATGTGCACTTGAATCAGTTAAACCGACACAAATATGAGTGCAAACTCACTCATACCAAGGATGTAATATGGACCCTTCCCTCAGCCCACAATAAACTGGCAGTATGTCGCCGGTATATCGTTGCTCTAGTGAACTCGAATATCGACCCCATTTTTTTATCCATTCTCGTCCGATCCAATTTTACAAGTTGGGTATCAATCCTAGTACTAATGTGATGTGTGTGAAAGAATTGTGTCAACTAGTTATGTGGATTGAAAGTTATACCTATTTATCCTAAACTAGGATAATAGGTGAGTTCTCAAGTATAATTTGAAGATCTTCTATGTAGTGTAAATCTTACTCAAGTACAAATAGGATAAGTGGAAGATTTGGGTAAATGGTGAGTTCTTCTCAAGTGCATATCCAAGTTGGGTATCAATCCTAGTTACCAAATGTTCTTGAGAATCCATACCATCTAGCAAGTCAAACTCACCTATATGTCACTGATTTTAGTTCTGAATTATCCAAGTGAAAGATCTGCAAAGAAACGTTACAAATACAACCATCAAATTCAAATGATCCTACGATCCATCCGCTACTTTTAGAAAAATAAAATTTCAGAATCAAACGGACACTAAGCATAGTCGGACGGATGATATGTCGAAACGTCTACACGGATGGTCCGTGCATCATTAGCTCACACTTCCAAACTGCAGAATCAACCAACATCATTTAACTTCAAACATGATTTTGACCTATCTATGATTGGAATTAGGAAATAGTTATTTCATATTTTTGTAAAGGTATGGAAGTAAAATTCCTAGACCAACTAGAATTAGGTAAAAATAAGTTTTGCACCTCATAGTGTGTAGTGAGAATGTGTCAGATTGGACAAGCTTTCTGTTAAGATATTTGGTATTTTAGAAAATATATGAACGCATTACATGGGTAATATTTCCTTTTGAATTCTAGTTAGTGGGATTTTTCTTTTGAATTCTAGTTTCTAAATAATCAGTGTTGAAAAGTATTATGTCTAGCTCGAGACTGAAACATTACATAGGTGCCATGCTATACTAGGTCAAATACATGCATGTCATAGAGTTTTGAGTTTGTAAAACGATATGAAAAGTACATCGTCTGACTCTAGCATTCCTATCTTTCCAGTGGTTTGCCTATATATTCTAAGGTTTCCTAGGGATATGCTATGCTCCCAATTTAGCCATATTCACTAAGTGTTGCTTCGCTTATTTCACCCACCTAATATTGATATTTTAAAAAAATCTTCAATTGAACTTTGACGTGTCCATGCCTTTAGATTCAAGTCATCGTACCGACTTCAAGCGTCCCTTCTCTATCAACCATCTACATGCGTCCATCACAATGTTCTAAAAATCTCTAGGCAGACTCGGTGCGGCAGAGGCCCACCTTGAGCCTAAGCGTCCTCCTTTTTTTTTAAAATTTAGAAAATTTTAACTTCGAAAATTTAGATTTCAAATTTCAATGTTCTAAAATTCAAATCCTATCTTAAAACTCAAACAAATATCCAAAATACAACTAAGAAAAAAAATGAAAATAAATCCAAAATAAATAAATAAATTAAAATAATCAGCCGCCTAGCCCAGCGCCTAGGAGTTTTCGGTGCGATGGTTCGGCGCCTAGGCGGACGCCTAGTCCGATTTTTAGAACATTGGTCCATCATCTTGTACTTGATCAATCTTGATATAATATAGGTGGACGATGATGATTTTTGGTTATAGATTCAAGTGTCCTCTATACGCTTGACAAACTTGTAAGCAGTACATGTTCAATATAAATAACACGTGTCATATATATATATATATATATATATATATATGTATATATATATATATATATGATCAAAAAGAACTTTGAGATAAAAATAATACATATAAATATTACCTTAGTGATTTATTATCATCAAAATATTTAATTAAAAGATGGGACTTATACCTCGATGATCAGCTCAACGATGATGTAATCAACAATATTTCTATTCTCTCACAAAGTGACCAACTCCCTATTATTTCTCCATCTTTTCGCGACGACTTTCTCACATAATTATCGATGTTGTTGTTTTCTCGTTATAAACTCATCCCTGGCTTGGTCCACGACGGCTTTCCCGACATCTTCTTCTTCTTCTTCTTCTTCTTCTTCTTCTTCTTCTGAGTTCATGGTTGAACTCCGCTATACAATTATCACCCTTAGTGAGTAGATCACCTCCCCCTAGTTCAAGCTCGTAGGGGAGGTTCACTCCTACTATTCTCACTCAAGGAGTAAGTCATGGACGCGGTTGTCTATTTTGTTCCCACTATAGTCGCAACAATCATGTGATGGCTACATGCGGGCAAAAGAACGATTGTCCTCTGCGGTCTTGATCTATTCGTCCACTCGCTACAACAATGTTTGATTCTGCAACATCTTTCTCAACTACGTATGACTTTCGACTCTTTCGTATCACATGACATCTAGAGTCTTCGTATCATCCTATCTCAACTCAATTTCCATATTTCTATTGTCTCAAGTATCACATTCCTTTCTCGAGCCTCTTCTTCGATTCTTGATTCTGGAGAAATTAACCATGTTGCTTCACAACATGTTAATTTTTCAAATGCTAGGTTCCCCAAATATGTTAGTGGCTAATAGGGAATCATACAGGTTCTTGGATCCGGAATAATGTCACTCATCTATATTCTAAAATTTTGTTCTTTGTTAAATGATTTAGGTTTATAATTCAATTTTTTTTGTTAGTTGCCTCATAAAAGATCATACTCATGACATATATATTTTTAGCCTTCCTTTTTTATGTTCAGGATACTCAGACGCAAGTAGTGATTAGTAGGGATGGGGGATATGAGGCCAGTGGGTTATACCTTCTCAATGTTCCACATTATACCTTAACAAATTATTCCTAAGGTTTCTTTGTTTTTAGTTTTCTATTCTATAAGCGCTCAACAATAATATGGCGATATCACCAAGTCCTCAGAGGGACGTAGCAAGATATATAATATACATGCTATATAAACTGTCATAGTAAATAAATAAATATGCAAAGGACTGTCATAGTAAATAAATATGCAAGGGGTGTTTCTAACCATCTAATGTTTAATTTAGAGAACAACTTTCACATGCATGGATAGGATTGAGGCTAACTCGAATAATCCACATAGCTTAAGGCTAGTAGTGTACATATACTATCATCCAGTCATCTGGAATCGTCCGTAATGATCCATGAGCGTTAGAGGGTATCTGCAAACTTATCAATTTTTATCGTTCCATCTGGAGACCATGGTTTACCAATTTGGCTATCCATACGCACTAGTGACCGTCCTTCTCCAACATTCTATACCGACAAAGTCATGTCCATAACTTGTCCAGTTTTGTAATTGTTTGAGTCTCTAATACCCTAATCATAGTAGTTACGTTATCTATTCGTCACACTTTCCGTATGTATTGATGACCAGTCGAATATTATGGCCTGTGTCATATAATGAATATTATACCGTGTCAGCTGTGTGTCAAGGTCATGGAGATATGAGAATATCCCCCAAATATATGTTAGTCTGCTAGCAACTAAGTCAACATGCATAAAATAAAGAAAAGACACGTAAAATGACTAACTTAGTCGTTGGCACTCAAGTATAGCTTGGACATGCAGTTTATATGAAAACAAAATATAAATTAGAAATATAAAGTAATGAAATTAATGAAATGATAATAACAGTAAATGTTGCAAGGTATATTTGCCTAGTGTACGTCCAAACATGCTGAGTTGTGAAGCCAATATATAGCTAGAATTATCTACGAACCAGCAAACCATAATTCCATGTATGTATCTACCAACCCAAATTACAAATAAATACATATTATACACATAAATATAAATAATCATAATTATACTAATTGCAACAACTCCTTAACTATAAAAATTGGATGGGTCAAAGTCACATATTTTCTATGTCACCTATATTATTCTATTAGTCAAATTATCTAAAAGTAAGTCACACTAGTCTTCATAATAATTATTTATCTATTTATATTCTGAATTAAAAAATATATAATAATATACTTGTTGTAATTGAGTGATTTAATTGATTGAGTCTCATAGGCTTTATATAGCCTTTACATGATGGAATATCCAATGGAATATCCTGTGGCATATTCTGGCATCCCAAATATGTCTTCAGGATATTCACATACTAAATATAACATATTCCCATACTAAATATACCAACACCAAATATGTGCTCAGGATATTCCCATACTAAATATAACATATTCCCATACTAAATATACCAACACTCCCCCTCAAGATGAGCGAAAGATATTCACTAAGCCCATCTTGTCACATCCTCTGATCATGCTCACAGAGCTAAGTCTTTTGGTCAGTCTGTCTGCTACCTGATGCTTTGTTGCAACGTGGCCTAGCTCCAGTAGTCCACTAACCAACTTCTCTTTTGATGAAGAACCTATCGATCTCGATGTATTTGGTCCTGTCATGCTGTACTGGATTGTTGGCAATACTAATAGCTGACTGGTTATCGTACCACAGCTTCATCTTGGCTCCTTGATCCAGCTTCAGCTCCACCAACATATTCTTCAACCAAAGCAGCTCTGCAACTCCCATGGCCATAGCTTTGTACTCCGCTTCAGCTGTCGATCTAGCTACCACTGACTGCTTCTTACTCCTCCAAGAGACCAAGTTGCCTCCTAAAAAGACGCAGTATCCCAAGGTCGATCTCCTGTCATCAGCACAACTAGCCCAGTCAGAATCACAGTAGCCCTCGATGTCCATATGATTATTCTTCCTGAACATCAGTCCCTTCCCAGAGGCACCCTTCAAGTATCTAAGAATCTGGTATATTGTATCCATATGACCCTTTCGAGGGTCATGCATGTAGCGGCTTACCATA
Source organism: Iris pallida (assembly GCA_029216955.1). Classification (NCBI taxonomy): domain Eukaryota; kingdom Viridiplantae; phylum Streptophyta; class Magnoliopsida; order Asparagales; family Iridaceae; genus Iris; species Iris pallida. The sequence continues at coordinate 1,260,425 of JANAVB010020000.1, forward strand.
CTAACTGCAAAGCATATAACTGGACGTGTGTGGCTCAAATAGATCAGCTTGCCCACCAATCTCTGATATCTATCCCGGTCAACTGGTTCTTCGACTTCAGCATCCAGCTTGAACTTCTGGTTTATCGGTGTCATAGCTGGTTTGCATCCCATCATCCCTGTTTTCATGAGCAGGTCTAGTGCGTACTTCCTCTGAGAAAGAACAATTTCCTCTGTATCTCGAGCAATCTCAATCCCAAGAAAGTATCGAAGAGGGCCAAGATCCTTCACCTCGAACTCCTTACCAAGCTTTCCCTTGAGTTGGGCGATCTCCTGCTCATCATCGTCTATGATAATCATATCATCCACATACACCGCAAGCATGGTGATGTGGCCTCCACTTCGTCTGAAGAACACAGTATGATCAGCATTGATCTGCTGATATCTCATCCTTATCATTGCTCTCCTGAACCTGTCAAACCACGCTCGAGGAGACTGCTTCAGTCTATAGAGGGACTTCTTCAGCCTGCGGACCTTGCCTTCTGTCTGATTGGTGCCGAATCCTGGTGGTATCTCCATGTACACCTCCTCCACTAGATTTCTCTGAAGAAATACATTCTTCATATCTAGTTGGTGTAGCTTCCATCCTCCATTGGCTGCAAGAGAGATCAAGGTCCTGACAGTACTCATCTTCGCCACTGGTGCAAAGGTCTCGTCATAATCGATGTCGTACGTCTGACTGTATGCTTTTTCCACCAGTCGAGCTTTGTAGCGCTCAACCTGTCCATCTGTGTTCCGCTTCACAGTAAAAAATCCACTTGCATCCGACTGCTCTCTTCCCTTCTGGCAGTCTCATCAGCTTCCAAGTTCGGTTCTTCTCCAGAGCTCCCAACTCCTCATGCATCGCTGCTTTCCACTTTAGATCGTTCTTGGCTACCTGCCAATTGTTAGGTACAGTAACACTATCCAATGTTGCAATAAAAGTTCCATGACAAGAAGATATATGATCATATGAGACAAATTTAGCAAGGTCCCAACAATATCTATCAGGAGGTTTTCCCGTATTGCTGCCAGTGGACCTCCATACTGATGATGGTTGGGGAGGAGGAGAAGGAAGGATATCACCTGAAGGGGAAGGTGGTGGTGTAGGTGTCTCAGGAGTCAAGACGGGCGCAGGCAAGGGACTTAGCACTGGCACTATAGGAACTATTCCTGCAAGTTGTTCTCTTGCCTGCTGTAGATAAGTATCTCCCCCTGAGCTGTGGGCCTAACGCTCTTATTTCCTTCCCCTGTCCCTTTTCACCTTCCTGTACCCTATTTGTTCCTCCAAGCCATACTCCGAGATCAGTCGAAATGCTTCCCAACAACTTTCCCTCTCGCCTCATACTTGCAGTATCAGACGAGATATTTAGGTTTCCCTCCTAACTATAGTATGGCTCATGTTCTTTGAAGTGAATATCCATACTTATAGATTTCTTTTTTTCCACTGGACTCCAGCATACGTAGCCCTTCTGAGTTCCCGAGTAGCCCACAAAGATACACTCGATTGCTCGAGGATCAAGCTTTCCTATCGACAGTCTGTTGTCCTTTACGAAGCATACACAGCCAAACACCTTTAGTGGGAGCATCCCACTATTATTTTCCTGCAGCATCTCGCATGGAGACCTCCATCCCAACACTTTCGAAGGCATCTTGTTGATCAGTTGAGCTGCTGTCAACACTGCATATTCCCATAGACTCTGTGGGACATTCATGTCTATCATCATATTTCTCGCCACTTCCAGGAGGTGTCTGTTCTTTCTTTCCGCTACTCCGTTCTGTGCTGGTGTATATGCACAGGTGGTCTGATGTCGTATCCCTTGGGCGGACAAGTATTCCACAAGTGTCTTGTTGGTGTACTCCGTTCTATTGTCAGACCTCAGTACCTTCACCATTGCCTTGTACTGAGTTTGGACATGTTTGCAAAAGTCCCGAAAATAGGAGGGGACCTCACTCTTATTTTTCATCAAATACAACCAAGTAGTATGAGAAAAACAATCTATGAAGGTAACAAAATATTTGTAACCATTCATAGGTGTAGTACAAGCCCCCCAAACATCAAAATGTACCACATCAAAAACGGACAAGCTCCTATGATCGCTACTCACATATGAACTCCTAGTAAGTTTGCCTAACTCACAAGCATCACAAACTAGTTTCTCTTTATTAACTTCTTCATAAATGTAGGATATAATTTGCTTAAAATCCTAAATGAAGAGTGTCCCAACCTCCTGTGATGGAGTCGCAATGTATCTTCCACACTCATCTTCTTAAGTCCTCTCATTCGTGCCTTTTCTGCCATAGATACTAATGCTGAATCCATCCCTTCTCGATCCAGGTACCACAGTCCATTATGTCAAGTGTCAGTCCCAAGTCTTCGTCCCGTCTTTTCTCCTGGAAGATCACCTTAGGAATATCAAAACAGACAGTGCATTTTAATTGGAGGATTATAGAACTAATGGACAAAAGACTGACTGAAAAAGAAGGAGCATGCAAAACATTGGATAATTTTACTGAACCTGTACAATCGACAATACCCTTACCGATCACTAGCTGGAAAGTACCATCAGCTGTTTGAATGTTGTCCGCTGATGCTAGGTGAGTGTAGGAAGAAAACTCACTAGCATTCCCTGTCACGTGCCGAGACGCACCCGAATCGATAATCCAATCCGACGATCTGAGGAAAGACATAGATGTAAGGACGAGCGAGTCGTCAGTGCCTTTCGCCAATGGATGAGCATACATGGCAGTGTTGCCTCTGGTGAAGAATGAGGTGGACGTCTACCCGGTCCCACTCCTCATGTCTCCATCGCTCGATGCTCTCTGCCTCCTCCTGAGTACTTCCAACCTGTCCTGCAGTGCCTGATCCTCCTCAGTATAGGGACCGTCAGCTGTCTCCTCGCCTTCTGCTTCCAGTCGGTTCGTACGACAACCTCCTCGACCGCCCCGTCGACCCCTACAACCACGGTCACAGCCTCCAAACTGTCTATGTCTTTCGCCTGAATCTCCCTTGGGTGGTTTGATGCAAGCATACCTCAGATGACCCACCTCCCTGCAGTTGAAGCACTGTCAGAGCTCTCTCTTAGGTCCTGACGGTGCTCTTCGTCCTATCGAGCCCTCATTGGGCTCTGTCTTCTCTTCCCGGGTTCTCCTTTTCCGTCGTAGCCAACTTAGGTAGGTAGTCGGTCCATCAAACTTCAGATCGATGGAGGGAAGCTCCAACTTCGGCGATGTTCATGTCGTGCTCTCACCAGCTGACATCTTCATCAACTTCATCAACGTCGCAACCTCTGCAGGATTCAGCTTCTTGATGATCTCCTCCATCAATGCTTCTTCTATTCGGTCACGTCCGCTCCACGACTCACGCTCGTCCTCGTCATCCGATCCTAGATCCGAACATGTCTCTCTCCCATCAGATCTAGGCCCTTGATGTTACATTTGGATTGCCCCCTCATTTCTGTGATGAACGGTGATGTCGGCGGTGGTGACGGTGATGTCGGCGGTGGGGACGACAGAGGCGGCGGTGATGTCGGCGGTGGTGACGGAAGCGGCGGTGGTGACGGTAGTGGTGGTGGTGTCGGTAGTGGTGGCGGTATCGGTGGTGGTGGTGGCGGCGTTGATGACCGCTATGGTTAGAGTTTTGGGGAGGGGGGTGACGGCTAGGGTTTTTTGTGGCTCTGATACCATGTTGTAATTGAGTGATTTTATTGATTGAGTCTCATATGCTTTATATAGCCTTTACATGATGAAATATCCAATGGAATATTCTGTGGCATATTTTGGCATCCCAAATATGTCCTCAGGATATTTCCATACTAAATATAACATATTCCCATACTAAATATACCAATACCAAATATGTCCTCAGGATATTCCCATACTAAATATAACATATTCTCAGACTAAATATACCAACAATACTACATTGCAAATTTCGAGATTCGTGGCACGTAAATCGAGGTATTCAGTTGACTAGAAGTCAATTGACACAAATCCAAAATTTGAGTACATAAACCTATAGATTTCAGCATCACAAGAACATTGGAATCGACGGTTTACACGAATCTTGATTCGGTTACGAGATATTGAATTTCCAGTTTATAGATTACAATTATCGTTGTTTACTAGTCATCTAGAACTAATATAAATTAAATGGAATATCAAAATAATTTATTTAATTCTATCTTTTTATAATGTTATAGATCTCTATGTCATCATTCCGAAACATCAAAAGGATCACAAAGATGAGTTCGGAATCGCTCGAAATTTCAAAAACAACAGAACATATTCGTATTTCGGATGCCTGACACTTAAATTATTTTACAAAAGAGCATGTTTCAAATTACTGGAAATAAATTTCAGAATATTAAAGCTAATCTCAATACGGTTCCAATAAAAAAATTGAAGGTGAAACGGAGTTCCGGAATGATTCTAATAAAAAAAAAAAATTGGAGGTGAAATGGAGTATGGAACTTGGAGTTATGGTCTTTCCAAGTTGTTATAGCTAATGAAAAACGAGGCTGATTTTTGTGTAAAATTTGGGAACTATTTTTGGACGGAAAAGAGGAGTGCATGGTTTTTAAGAGGGGGTTGATGTCAGATTTATATACTTATATATATATGATTAAGATGTGTATATCTTATTTATTTATTTAGGATATGATTCGGGTTTACCTATTATTGCTTAGGATTTGTTCAAATAAAAAAATGTTTAAATATTCAATAATATTTCAAATCTTCATTATATGATTTGAATAGGATAATATGATATTTGCTACTCATAATTATATATACCTATAATTATATATAATAACATAGATATTATAACTAGTTATATTCATATACATGAATATATACATATAAATATGTACACATACAATACATGTGAAGCATATAAATGTATTCATATATATTTGTAGCTAGCCAAAATGGCGCCCCAACACCATTTATTACACAGTTTTCTCACATTCTCTCTTCATTAGACTCTTTATTCAGTATCATGACGTCACAGCCAACAACAACTTTCTAATTACGATAGCAAAAGTTGCAACAAAGTAACCTAAATTTGTTGTTTCCAAACAATTGAATTTTAAATTCTACTAGATAGTATACGTGCAACTAAACAATGCATTGACAACACCATTTAAACAAATGCTACAGGCAACAAATATTACATGTTGTAATTCACATTTACGAGGAAAGAAACGTAGCTTTATTATCAAATTTTGAGGTTGCTTGCAAATTAAAATGAACTTATTACCTTAGGTAACTTGGAACAGAAATAATTTATTTTCATTACCATTTTCATACCATGCTATGCTTGAAAACTGATCAAACAATTAACTATATCTTCCTTTGTTGTGGTTTCATTGGAGAAGCCAAAGAATACCATCAATATCACAAAGAGGCCTATTAGTCCGGTGAATTGTTGGATCTCCTAGAGAAATTCTTTGTATCTTGATGATTTGTTACTTATAAGAGATTATGTTGTGATAACAATATTTTGGTATGTTTGACATTGAAGAAAATTAGAAACTCACTTGATTTTAAGTTTGTTCATCCTAAGAATTGTTTGTTGCTATATAATTCATACTTGTTACAGAATATATTGTTTTCCTATTAAGAAAGTTTGGCTCACATCTCCTTGATGCCATCCTCTTATCAAAAAGATTCAAAAAAGATATCATAACTCTTGATTCAGTCGCCAGAGGGGAGGAAGATGGAATAGATGGGATCCAATTGCGGAATAATGGTGCCTTTACTATTAATCCACTCGCACTTTCTCAATATACATAAAACTAAGGAAGTAACTATCAAAAGGCTGTGCAAATCAATTTCTTGCTGTCTTCTTCAGCTTTACATGAGGAATAGTATTCAATTCCTTGGGATCCCTCAATTGCTTCATCTTTCCTCTCCTTGATGATGCAATGCTTTTCTTAGCTCTACTTCTTTTGAGCAATACTTCTCTTGACCTTTAGGTGATCTCCTCAGAAACCAAAGTAGCTTGGAGAAGAGTTAAATAGTGCTTCAATTCCTTTGCTAGCTTCTTTTCTGCGAAGTGCTTGGAACAAGGAGAGGAGCAATTGTAGCAACCATTGTAATATCCGTAAGTCATGTTAACTAGTTCCAACTTTTCACAACTTTCTCAATTCCTTGAACTTAATTATAAAAATATTTTAGGATCCATGTGAAGATGTATAATAAGTAATATTATTAGCTTTCCTTGCTTCAACTTTCCTCTCATTCATGATGCTTTTCTTAGCTCTACTTCTTTTGTGCAATGCTTTTCTTGACCTTTAAGTGATCTCAACAGAAACCAGTAGCTTGGAGAAGGGTTAAATAGTGCTTTAATTCCTTTGCTTGGCCTACCTTCTCTGCCAAGTGCTGGGGAACAAGGAGAGGAGCAAATACAAGCAAGTACTGCAATATCAGTAAGTCATATCAACTAGTTTGAACTTTTCACAACTTTCACAATTCCTGAATATATATATATATATATATATATATATATATATATATATATATATATATATATATATATATATATAAATATATATTTTTATATTTTTTTTTTTTTATATATATTTATATATATATATATATATATATATATATATATATATATATATATATATATATATATATATATATATATTTTATATATATATATATATATATATAGTCTTAAGGTTCTCGGAGCCGCGGATATTGCAGTACGTAATTAAGACTTTATATGTATATAATCAGTACGTAATTAACTTAACGCTGCCTACCTTTTCTATGTTTAACAAGGAGTAATTCATAACTCCGAAATGCAAATTAAATACATTGATATTATATGTTTTTGAATGTACTAACTGAATCTGAAACTAGTTTATTTAAGCAATATTGTTTGCTAAACCAAAAATGGCTCGCAAGAAAACTGTACTGACAGAAATATGTTTAGAAAAGCTGCACAGTTATGATCTATTGAACTTCTAGTTCTTTATTATGTAATTTGTTTACTGATTTGCCTTATTTAGGGTATTCAGACTCAAGTAGTGATTAGTGGGGATGGGGGGACATGAGGGCAAATTCTTACTAAGGTTTCTTTTTCTGAGTTTTCTGCGAGGCATGTATTTTGTGGAAGCATGCTCGCTCCTCTTTTTCTATTGCTTTCTAGAAATGTGATAGACCCCTTTTCGTAAGTGCACTTTTATATCTGGGTTAATTCCTTATAGATTAGCTAGTATGTTTGGTTTTCCACATTTATTGATGATCGTTCTCGTATTACTTTGTTATTTCTACTCTGTGATCATCGTGGAATATTTTTTGTGTTTTGGACATTCCCTAAAGAGATTCATGCATAGTTTTCCAATACTATCAAAATTTGATGAACCAACAATACTCTTGAATACACTAGTCATGATTTTCAGAACACTTGTGCCTTCCATGGCGTACTTTGTTAGACATTATGCTCCTATACCCCCACAATAAGATGGTGTGACCATAAGTAAGAATCCTGAACTACTAATTTAGGTTGCACGCTGCATGGTTATTAAGATCAATGTCTCATCATCTGACAGAGGACACCCTGACTGATTCCTCTAAAGCAATTTGGTTCCACAATAATGATCGTGTTATGTCTTGAATGATCGACTCCATGGAGGCGTCATGTTATCAAACAATTATGTATTTATCTTCTACAAAAGAAATTTAGGTCCTGTTTCCGGAGTGTCTTCATCATCAAACTTTCACTATAAAGCTTATTATTCAGAGGTTGCAATGTGAGAAATGTTCAGCTGCTAATTACTATGTCAATTGTTGCCTCATCTCCATAGAGCTCGGTCCACTCTACTCTCTGCTAACAATAATCCTAGTCTTACCACTGTTTTCCCCGAAACTATATATATGATTCCTCCCTCAAGGCGCTTTGATGCTTCTACCTATTCCTCTGCCCTTCTTCATCATCTGCCTGAACATTGCCCCCTTTAGTTCATGATCGCAGGAGAGGCCGTCCTCATGTTGTTCGCACTTGAGGAGTAAGTCATGGATGTTATTCTTTGTTTTGCTGCCACTATTGTTGCAAAAATCATATGGAGGCTACGTGTTGGCTGAAGCATGATTCCAATGCCCCAGATAGCGTTCGAGGGATTACTTGTGCACAAGTTGTACATAACCAACGCTTATGCTCAAGGAAAACCCTTAACCTCCGAAAGCAACTTGGATTCTTGAAAGTCAACCAATATACTATCCTCAACGAACACCACATATCTTTTGTTGAGCTTCCTTCCTACCGGGTTGTAGAGTATGTAGCCGAACTCATCCCAACCGTAACTGACAAAGACATGATATTGCCTTATCTTTGCTTCAAGTTTGCATGCTTAACATTCGCAGAGGAGTGTATGACAACACTTTGTCGTACCACAACTTATTCGGAATATCACCCTACAATGGGAGCATAAGGAGACAAGTTAGTGTATAAGTTGCAGTATATTTAGCCTCACCCCAATAACTGTCGGGCAACTTTGCTTCCGCCCTCTGTCCACAAATGTCTGGTTTATCTACTATGCTACGCCATTCAGCTGGGGTGCCTTTGGAAGGGACTTATAGTATTGTATCCTTGCTCTTTGTAATAAGCATTAAAGGGACCTATGTACTCGTCTCCATTATCAGAGTGAACACACTTCACCTTTCTCCCAATTTTTCTTCCAACGAAAGCTTGAAAGTCCTTGAAATTGGAAGCACCTAATCCTTGGTCTTTGTGACATAGATCTAAACTTTTCTAGAACAATCATCTATAAACATTACATAGTATGAAACACAACCAATATTTTTTTACCTTTAATAGACCACAAACGTCAGAGTGAATCAACTCGAACAATGTCGATTTCCTTGAAGATGGGTGACTTTGAAAATATGCCCTATGTTGATTTCCATTCATATAATGTGGACCTCTCTCCAATTTCTCAAGATTCAAAACTTGAAGCATATTTTGGTTCGGTAGGTAGCTCAGCTCTTTTTTTCTAACATGATTGAGTCGCATGTGCCACAGATCGTAGACGCATTACTAACTGTGTCGACCTCCTCTTTCCCTATGCGCTCCCGTCATATAGTAAGATCGGATCTCTTTCTTCCCTTGACATCAATCATTGAACCCCTTGTAAGATTTCTTTGATCATTTTTGGAGAAACTGAAGAATCCTTCATCAACCGGGCTTCCGGGCTTTCCAACCAAAATAGCTTACGTATTGGTCTTCAGATACACATCTTCAATGGCAATTGCCTTCGACATATTACCCTTGCCTATCTTTAATACTCCACAATCATCTGTCGTGTAAGTAGCAAAAAATTTCCTATTATGAGATACATGAGTTGAAGACTCCGAATCTACCAACCAAGTACTGCCATCGTAGGCGAGGTTCATAGTCACCTCGTCACCTATAATAATAATAATAATATATTACCTCCATAAAATGAAGCTGCTATTGTAGTGTTCTCACTTTATTTTTCCTTGTCACCCTTCTTCTCTCTCTTCTACGCAAATCGACTTCTTTTACTATGGTCTTTATTGCCGCAATGATAAAACTCGGATTCTTCATACTGATATTTGGACTTTCCTCTGATCTCATCCTTGCCGTTTGGACCCCTGCTTTTGCTCCTCCTCTGACTCTATAACACTAATGCCTCATACTATGATGATGAAGATGAGCCTGAAGATTTTCTTTGCATCTCCTTATTCAATACCCTACTTTTGGAGAACTCCAAAGCCATGATACCTTCGGGAGCAGAAGTGATCATAGACATTCGTTTAGTTTTTGACGAGTCCAGTAAAGAACCCAACAACCAAATCCCTTGAATTTTGTTATCGAATTTGACCCCCATCGCTGACAGGTGATCAACCACATCCTAAAACTTATTCACATGATACATTATCAGTGTACTTCCTTGTACCTTAGACCTATGATATGTTGAACCAAAAACAAGTTGTTGATGACAGTCTTCTTGGTATATAAGGACTCCAGCTTCTCCTATAAACGTCTTGGCATTATCAATATGTCTGATGTGATTGTAAACATTCTCATCTAAGAGTTGTTTGATATACCCGCAAACGGTTTTATCCTCAAAATGACCAGTCATCCTCGAATTTATTGGTAGCCTTATGGAAATCAAACATTGGTAGATGCAACTTCTTGAAGAAGAGAATATTATTTATCTTACTATGCCAATAGTGATAGTTCATGTCATTCAGGTTAACCATAAAAACTGGTTTCACATCTATCATTTTTACTTGGCCAATCTGTCAAACACCTAACAACTTGCAACTTGGATCCGATACCAATATGTTATGAATATTACCAGTTCCCGGCCAATAGAAACCTGTAAGGACTGAACTAAATCATAAAACCCTGCAAACGTGCGATATCGTAGCACAAACAACACAAACACAAACATGATGATATTTATATGTAAAACCTAAAGAGGATAAAACCATGGGACGATCAAAGACCAACCCAAAAAAACTCTACTACTAAAAAAAGGAATATACTGACTCCTCCAACTTCTCCCAGCTATCCAACAATGGATCAACCACAACTACTCAACAACAAGAACATATTATAATAAAGAAATACATGGTTTACTGAAAGCGAGAATATGAAAAAGAACTAATATGGATCTTATCGAACAATCTCATTCAAATCAAACCATGTTAAGCTCCAATCCTAAAATACGTAGGACCAGAAGTCAGGGTAATGGCCTGCAGGTGGACTCCAGCCTAATTCAAATACGTATACACTATTTAGAATCAAGCCTATCTATAACTAGCTAGATCAAGTATAGCTCAATCCACAAAATATAATTTCAAGTATGGACCAACTATACTAATGCAGGTCAGAGCATATCGTTACGGTTACGTTATTGTACCGAGTGAGACTGCAGTTATAGCTTGAAATATGATAAGTTTCGGAGAGTCGACGAACGCTCATGCTTGATGGTTCCCTTAGAAAGAAATATTGTCATAGATTAGAAACTCATGCTTGTTTAAATATTTTAGTAGAAGGCTAGGATAAACACTTCAAATGGATAGCCAGGATAGAGCTGAGTCAGAGTGGTTGCTTAGACTTCAAGGTGAACATTAACCTTAACAAGAAGAACCTAGAACATATTTGACTTAACTTTCTACCTAATGCCTAAAATGGTTATAGATTGAAATATGATAAGTTTCTTAGCTTAGTTAAGAAGATTGACAGATCCTTGTGGATGACGGATAGAGTTATAAGCAGTAGGATAAGGTTAGTTGTGTCACCCTAGTATTATGGGGATCTATATTAAGGATTTAAGGAAACATAATTAAATGATCTCATTATTAGTAAACTCAATAACATTGTATTTATGATTGAGAATGAGCTTTACAAAAGTTGATACAACTTTATCATATTTTCGAGAAAATCCTCACTTGGACGACCTAGGAAGAGCAATAAGATTGGGATATATGTTGGATTTGAGGTAAACCCTGAAGATGAATTTGAGAATTTTTTATATGGTGATATAATTTTGTGTTTCGAAGAAATAGTGTGATCGAAGGTGGGTAGACGTCCTCAATATAGACAAATTTGATTCTTTGGTCGTAAATTATTTGTTGGGAGTATTGATTAAGTTTATTAGGTTTGGTTGATAACTCTTTGGTTTTGACAGACTTGAATGAGTAGGATATAAGTGGATTAATAAAAAAAATTTAGACTGCTATTATACAACCATGAAATTTGCTGAGAATTTGGACTTGGGGTTTAAGTACAGTACATGTTTGCTATTGTGGATAAGAAGTTGTCATACTTGTAGATAAAGAATATTTGATTGTAGTGGTCAAAGTGACTAGTGATATGACAAAGAGGAGTACACAAATGGAGTATGAGTACCTACATTGAGGACTTTTGTAAGTAGAATGTGAGGATTTCATTATTGATGAAATAATTTGATCACGTTGTACTCGTGATGGGATGTGAGCTTTTGTAGAGTTAGTAGCCGATTGCAATTACATTTGAATTTTGTGGATCACTTAGATGATACAGCCTGAATAAATTATATTATGATATCATGCAAAGAATCGATGGAGGTAATTTATGCAATATTAAATGAAAATAATAAATACCGATGGATATATTTAAATCAAGGAATATAAATTTGAAATGATGCGAGGTAATTGACATAAATAAAGTTGAGGATACATTTATAAATAGATAAGAGAAATAAGGATATAATTTTTTTGTTTGCTTGTTAGTTGTGTACCATAGAATAAGGTAGTAGTAACCTCTCATCTTCCATCATTGCCGGTAGGTCGTCCTCCTTAAATTTTGAGGTTGAAATTCTTTGAAGGTAGATAGATTGTAGAACCCCTAACTCTATCCTAGTTTATATAAGCCACTGGCCCTAATTTTAACTAATTATTTAACTACCTAATATTATTTAATTACAGTCAAATATCTTTAACTCATGTGGTCAAGATGAGAGGCATTCTCCTTGGTTGGGTGGATTCGATTCTACAAGACAACGTTATTTATAATAAAATTTTAATTTATTTTTCAACAAATTTTTTCTAGTGCGTGTGATGCATGTGCACGTTAGTAGTATAAAATAAAAAACCTATTAAAAATTTTTTCTCTTGTCTTCTCTCTTCTTCCAAACCACCCGCGACTCATCCGTACCCCGCATTTTATTGTGCCTCCACTGCTGCTTCACCGCATTGCCATTGGGCCACAACCTTTTGCCAATGAAGCAACCGTTGGCGTGTTCGTCTAGTCGATACTGCGGCCACCACTGACGGCAACAGTGTTGCCGCCGACTCCCTGCTGCCAGCTGTTGCCTCCAGCGCTCTGTCGGAGTCAGTCCACCGCGAGTCTAGCACTGTCGCCTCACCGTGCCGCCAGTCGAGCTGCAATGCGACTCATCCGCGGCCTTCCAGACTTGAGGAGCAAACTCTCCTCCTAACTTTAGGTTATCACAGGCATACCACTTTTAAAGGATGAGTAATTTTCCAAATAAACCTATAAACAATATGTTAGATTGCAAAACTGTCCAAAATAAAATAAAATTTATTGTTACCAATTTTGCTCTATGTTTTAAGGGGGGGTTGGTGTATTTATTTCATAAAGGTCATAATAACAATGGTTTATGTGTGCTGTATTATTAAGGCTAAATAGAATAATTTATAAGTCATATATATTATAATAAAAGAATAAGTAATGTAGAAGTTAGCATACATAGGAAGATCAGGTCAAAAATATGAATAGGTAATTTTGGAAATAACCCCCTGAACTTCAATTGCGTTAAGAAATATCAATACCAGAATACCGGATCTTCTATGTACTTTCCTTGTTAGATACAATAAATTCCAATTCTCTTGTTTGTTCCTACTTTAATTCCAAAGGACAGTAGCAAAATATAACTTATGTAGGCCACTTTGTAAATAAACTCCACAAACTTATTAAAATACAATTTGACTTACATTTATGGTATTAGAAAGGTATAACCTAATATATTTTGTAAATAATAGATAAACGATTAGAATGCTTATTTAAGAATATGTATATAACAACATAAATTAGTAACTGGTAATAGCAAAACAAATAGAATTTTTATCTAAAGATATAAACTAAAAACAATAATGATATTTAATTATGAATAATCTTGCATCACGTTTATAGGTTCTTTAGGTTTGGACTGTCTAGACTTGAATCAGACCATGGTACCTTTGATCTCAGCCGACTATGGATGTGACTTCACACAAATATACATTATCTCATATTTATTGTTTTATTATGTATTGTTGTATGTTTATATTTACTGTTTTCCATATTACTTGTGGATATCATGTGCGTCCGAGGATGACTCGCATGCGTCGATGATAGACGTCGACAATAGCTTCTTATATTTGCATATCATGGTCTAGTTGGTTAGTAGACTATCTAGTTATTTGTTGGGATATCTTCATATCCCATATGACCTAATATGCATTCATTGGACTTGGAGGTGAGAAACTGGACATATCGTGTAGTCTACCTAGACAGTAGTATGGGGCGGGAAGAACAATCACTAGACGTATGGACTACTTTGCACTTTTCGATGACCGTACGCTCCGATGGAGATGCAGGGTGAAGACCATGGATATATATACGTGGAGTTGGCCTCTAGTGTCCGTGGGATGTTATGCAGTTGCATTGTGTATATTGAGGCCACTAGTCTCGAATGAGTCTATGTCGATCCCAATTAGCCAGACAACCCATGTGTGCGAAAGTTATCATCAATTGCATTTACTGTAGCTTGGTTATTTTACTCCGTTCCATATTTGTGTTTATTATATATTTGACATATATATTATGTACCTTGTTACATCCCTCTGAGGACCTTCTTTCTTTCAGGTATTTGCTGAGCTCCCTTCGCTGCATAATTGGTGTTTGCTTCTTCAGGATTCGGGTATATTTAGTTGATACCTTCATCATATTCATATGTCATTACACTACAACAAAAAACCCTTTTAATGACGGCTAAAAAGCGTCATTAATGACAAACCATGACGCTTTTTTTTTCAAAACAACCGTTATGAAAACGGGTGTTATAAATATTTTTTAAAAGCGTTATAAAAAAACCGTCATGAATAGTTTCTATAAAAGCAGTTATGAATATTTAATATATAGTGCACAATTCAGGACTTTTGTAAAACAGTTATGAATAGATAACACTTTATACTATTCAAATTAGCATATTTATAATGCTCTATACTGCACATTATATATTACATTCCAAAAACTTAACATTATATATCACCATCTTTATTACATTTCTCAAAATTGAGTACATATCAACATCTTCATTACATTCTCAAAATAGAATATCCAAATACATATATATATTTACAACTACCAAAATTGTCCACATCAAAACTTGGCCACATAACCAATAATTATGAAAGATCAACGACAGCCGAAACACCAGTAAAATCCTGAGAAAAAGAGAAGACAACCAAATCAGTCCATATAATTGTCAGGCCTAAAAATCAAATCTAATCATGAAATATCAAGAGAAAAGAAAAAAAACAAACTAGGTCATGATAGGGATCAGGTATTTGTCCCATATCTGGAGCAAGCTTGACAGAATAATCCCTTAGAAAAGAGTTTTCATAAAAATGGGAACAATCATAACATTATATAGAAACCATAAAAAACTACTGCAGAGATTTTGTAAGAAAAAAATCAATTCCAACGACGCCAATGCCAACAACGCCAATGCCCAAAGCAGGGCCTGCCTCTCACTTACTGCTGTGGCCTCCCAAGTCCAAGTTTCTCATTCTAACCTGTCCAGCAGTGAACTGTTTGCAAGGGTATGGACTGATACATATCCAATTATTGGACAGATACAAATGTGAGGGGAATACTGATACAAAACATATGGCTAATGACTGAGGTATACAACTCGATTACTGATACAATATATATTCCCTTACCTAAGATAGCTGCTATAAAAATGGGATCCCTTACAATACATATATATAATACTGTATCAGAAGTAAGGACTAGACTTATCAGTTCAGAGAGAATAAACCATAAATGAATCAAAAGCTAACCCAGTTAGACAGGGACTGAATAATGAGGATAGGACTAAACAATGTGCCAAAGTGGACTGGAATATCTAATTAAAGACTGAACCAGAAAGTTCAGAGGTGACTGATACAAATGAAGCTTGGGACTGAATCATTTGAACATCTAATCACAAAGATATGACTACTACAAGTATAAGATACATGACTGTTCAATTAGCTAAGTAAGGAGGGGTTGAAATCAAAGTCCCAACAGGGACTGAATCATATATGGATCAAAGACTGAACAGAGCTATGGACTGAAACTTAATGATATATAGAATCTGAACATGGAAGGGAACTGAATGCCTAATAAAGGATGGGGCTGAACAACTCAATGCAATATAAGATGGAACAATTACTTGAACATTGTGTTAACTGATGCTAGCATGAGGATGGACATTTGTCTAAGTGGACTGTTAGCTAGTGGAGGAGAGTATAGGCAAATAGGTTTGAGTATAGGCAAATAGGTTTCAGATTTGACTATTCAATCCCTCCTTTAGCCTTTCACTGTTAGCTAGTGGAGGAGAGTGGATGAGTTCAGTTGATATCAGTCATGAGGTTGGGAAGCTCGAGTGTAGTTCATTTCTGATTTCAGTCTCTTTATTTCTTTTGATCAGTCAACTGGTACCTCACTGCTCTGTTTGATGTTTGGATTTGAAAATATGGCAGTCCATTTAGTTAGAAGAGGAAAGCATGAGTTGGGGTGTATTTGAATGCAGCCTTTGTGAGTTCAGTCGACTGATACTCATAGAGTATCAGTCTCAAACTCTAATTGTTCAGCCCTTGCTGCATAGATAGCTAGCAATAGCAGTATCTTAAGAGGAATATGAAGGGTATCTTGGTTAGGGGTTGCATTAGTTAATTAGACAAGGGGGAAGGGGACTTAGAACCGAGCAGTAGCAGCAACATTACCATTGTCCAGTCCATAGCCATTGTATCAGTGGTTAGGAGCTCAGGTTAAGTAGATTATATGGTAGGTGGTGGAAGGGAGTAGGGTCGGGCATTTGTGAAGGCCATGTAGCTTTGTATTGTGAATCCTCCATAGGTTAAGTAGACTATATGGTAGTTGTTGTTGTCTGATATATCATTGACACCAATATAAGTTCCGGTGAAATTTTAAATCATAAACTGAGAGGTAATAGCTTATTTCACCTCTGTGGTTGGCATCTCGGGATCACCTTGCAAACTTGTGTGGCCCTCAGAAATATGAGCTCCATCCTGGGGTAACGGTTCTCCCATTGTAGGAAGTGGGTCTTGCGTCACATTTGATTCAAAGGAACCAACATCCGGTGCAGAGTTGCTAGAGTCTGGCATAGGAACACCGATGGATTCTGTAACTCCAGTAATAGCAGCAGTAGGATGTGCTACTGCTTTCTTCGGCTTTGGGCTTCAGTTTGGCCTTCAGTTGAAATCTACCAACAGTGGCTGTTGTTAAATTTACCACATTAACCAACGAACATGGCAGAAGAGAACTAATTGTAAGCAGCGGGACTGTACCGGTTGTCGACGCAGGCTGAACTGTCTTCACCAAGGAGATCCATACCGCAGAAAATAAATGCATCCTGAAAAAAATAGTTAGCCAATAAACAACACGACGTCCAAAATGAAGCAGTACATAAACTAACTATGCCTCCTTCTGCTTCACCACTCCCTCCGCTGCCGCGGCTGCCGCCTCGCCGTCCTCTGCGGCCGCTGCGGGATTGCCGTCGTCCGGATACCTAACGACGATGACGGGACAGACGCAGTGGTGCATGCAGTAGTCACTGACGCTCCCGAGGTGGCCCTTGCTGCTCCTCCTGGACGCACCGAAGACCCTGCTTCCCATGATGACTGCGCTGAGCCCGAGCCTCTCGACCTCGAGGCAGAGCCTCTCCTTAATGTCGTGGTCCTTGACGATGTGGATCTTAAAGGGGATCTGCGATCGTCGGATCGAAGAGGTTAAACATAGGGAAGAGGAAAAATTAATGCGAAGGGAGGGGGTGGGAAATTAGGGTTAGGTTTTGGGACGGACCGAATGAGTCGCCGAGGCCGAAGTCGTGGCGGATGATCCAGCCCTTGCTGGTGCCGAGGACGATGACGTCGTTGTCGGAGGCCATGGAGGTGATGGTGTCGCGCCCCTTAGGCCTGGACGCTGGACCGAACCCTAATTCTGAGCATGGGAGCGGAGGAAGAGGAAGAGGAGGAGGAGAGGGGAAATGGAAGGAGAAGAAGGTTGCTGGAACGCTTAATATTAATAAGTTTGCAAAATATTACAATTTTGTCACCGCTCTAAAATATTAATAACGCTTTGTTTTATAAACGTTATAAAAAGCCCAGAATTAGCCCAAATCGTCATAGAAAAAAGGTATTTCGAACTTTTATAACGCTTAGGTATCAGGTGTCATCAATACGTCTTATCGAGCGTTATTAATAGGCCTTTTTGTTGTAGTGTTATATTTTATTATCGTTTACTTTTTTATGGTGAATAATCTAGTTTTGCAAGCTTTATCTTTTCTCTACGAGCATACTCAGACAATTGTATTAGTGTCTGCTCTACTTTATTATATGTTGTCTATTATTGATACTTGTAGAAACCAATGCATTAATGCTTGACCAACACTAGTGTACTTGTCCATACTTGAGATTATATGTCACATCCCAGTCCCAAAATACTTAGGACTGGACATGTGTTGGCCAGTTGGTACACACTCAAGGGTAAACCCATTATATGGAAACCCCTCGAGCATGCACTTACGCTGAAGTCATTGGTATTTTCTGTATCTCATCACAAATTAAACAAAGATCCAACTGATAGAATAAATGCTAAAACAAACCAACAAGTCAAATATACAAAGATTGATGAAAAGGTCTGGTGGAGACAAATCCACTGCTAATATAAAGAAAGTAAAAGCAAGTAATAAAGTAGAGTCCATGCTGAAATTCAACTAAGCATTAGCAATATCATCAACTGCATCTACACCAGAATCGAGTCCTGAACCATAAACCCGTGGGTACTCTTCATCTATACCCGAAGAAAAGTCCAAGTTCTCTGGAGACATAACAAGATACATAATATACAAGCATATTGTCCATTTTATGTATAACATGCATGAAATAGACATGAATGAAACTAAGGAATAACAATAAGAATAACATAAGTACATGGTAAGATAATAAGAGACAGATAATGACATGTCATAGAACTATGATGCTAAGAGTTACTAATAAATAAATCATATAACGTAGCACAACTAGCCAAGAGTGGCTTACTAGACTAAAATTAACTATAAAACTGTCGTAAATTAGTGTTTGAAGAGTGTGTAGGGGCCCAATTGAGTGGGACACAAGCTACATGAGTATTTTAGGGTTAGTCTAGATATGACGCTCCTTTGGGTCGAAGTTGCGTCTCTAATTTCCATTGGAATGGACATAGATATATGGTCAAATATTGAACTACGATTTTGTACGTGAATGTTGTGATATTAAAATATAGCACAAGGAGACGTGTTTGAGTGGGACATGAATGGTTTAAATGTAGAGGGGCCCGACTAGGTCATAAATGTAAATTTTGTTGGAGAAAATAGCAAGTGTTGTGCTACTTATAACAAAGCTACGAGAAGGTGTACCGAAAAGTCAATAATAAATAATACACTCTAATTAAATATATTATTAACCCTGATTATAAACTAATAACCCAAATCCCTTATCTAAATATTTAGAGGGGCTTACATTATATTATGTGGATTGATATGTATTTGAGTTGGGCTGAAGTCTACTTGATATGTAGCTGACCATTACCACGACTCCTGGTCCTTCGTATTTTGGGACTGGGATGTGGCATAATTTTTGCACACACAAAGCTCTCCCAATTTCTTCTCCTTCTTCTTAAAAGTTGTAAAGCCTCATGTTGAAAAACCTCAACCATCTTATTATTCTACTACTAAAATTAGGTCAGGAAAATTAACTTATCACCCTTCGTAATCCTGCGTTAAACTTTGACCCTTATATGTCATCAAATAGCACTTGATCCAAACCTTTAATATGTCCATCTAGGCTCAATAGTATATCGTTAGTGTCCTAGTTATACCAAATAAGCATTAAATTTTACATAAATCCTTTGGACCTATTTTCCATTTTTGTGGCATATTAGTGATATGTTGCCGCTATGTCGCCACATCTGATACACCTCAGAAACTCCTGATACAAGCTGCAATATGAGCCCAACTTGTTTTTATTGACTTATCGAGCTTCTTCTACACAAATATGGAGTTCCTCGTACTCCATGATGATCTCCACGTTGGAATTAGGGAACCTGACCCAATATCTAGAGTAACTTTTCCTTTGGAGATTACATACGAAGATGTGTATGTAGGTTAGAATTTATTTCAAGAGATGTTTTTCTTATTAATTATTTTATGTTTCATTTTTTCATGACACGGTGAACAAACAAAACCAATAAAGAGGGCCATCTCAGTAGAAGGAGAAGGCCTTATGGGCATAAAACCCCAACAGACATTTGTGCCTCTAAATTCAAGGCTGAGGAGCCATACTACTTGGAGTTCCATGTTGATAAAATTTCTAAAGATATATGTGGTTTCATTCCAATGCCTTTCCTATTTTTGTCAAGTTTCATACTCTAGTAGAAATAAACTAAACCCTGCCAATAAAACACTTCATACAAAGACGACAATGAGTATCAAACTTATCCATATACTTACAAGATTATGACATTTGTCATCACTTCTCATCTACTCACACTCATGTAGAAGCATGGAAAAATCATACAAATGCGCTACGAGCAACTAGGTGCATAGCTAAAGAGTGCAACCCTACAAGGAGTAAAACTCCGCGGGCACCTAAATTGCCACAACCAGACAACAAGATTCATGCGCCCAAAAAGCTACTGCACAATATTGAAAGCGCACAAAAAGAAGATTTTTCATTAATATTCATGATTATAATACAGTGGAAATCTATTACATAAATGGATTTTCATTGACATTCATGACTACATAGAAAATCTGCTACAAAATTGGCTCAGCCTTAATTATTCAAGATAGGCACAACTCCTTCCTACGCCATGCGGACGAGCCGTTGCTAGCATGCACAGCTCTATCTTCGGCCATGTGGATGAGCCGTTTTGTCTTCGGCCATGTGGATTAGCCGCTGGAAGCGTGCGCAAGCGTTGGTCGAATAGGGATTTCGAATGACAATCAATCGAAACCATGTATTCAACATCTTGGCACTCTATATCGTCTCGGGGTTAGAACGCAGCTAGTGCACCGCACTAACAAGGACTGATCCACTTATAATCAGTTGAGCTCTTCTCAGTCTTCTGACAAAGTTCTCTATCAAATTGGCCACTTCCTTGAACAGAGAACTCTATAATTCTAGCCCACGACTGACACAAGTATTGCCAGACTCGCAAGGAAGATCGTAGTCATCAGGGTGCAGTAAAGTCTCTGACATAAAGCGTTGAAAAGAAATGAACAAATGAGTTCTTCCTAAAAATACTCCTATTTATAGGCCATGCAAGGTCAAACCTATGTGCTAAGTGGCAGCCAGTCAAAGGCTCCCAACTAATGGGATGAACCTGGCATTTATGGCAATGAATCTGCCACATTTAATTTTTGACTAAGTTCCAGTCAAAAGTTATCACTTTTTGAGCCCAATGCAGCGACATAATTTTGGAAGTTTTGACCGTGCCCCAAAGGTGCATCCCCCAAAAGTGTAGTCACCTGGAACACGGAGCCCCAAAGGCGCAGCTTCCAAAAGCACAGCCTCCTGGAGCATTGCCTCAAAAGGCACAACGCAGCCTCGCGAGCACAGAAACGCAAGCCATCACTTCAGTATTTATGACACGCTGACACATTGTGTCAACCGACAGTTGTCGGATATCAGTTGTCACATACCCGCTCTTGACTTGGTCAAAGAGCGCAACACTCAAAAAATGCAGTCTCCATGACACTCAAGTGCACAGCTCTCATCCATAAAAGCGTAGTACTTGCCAATGGATGCCACGTGGCCAGCAATGGCAAAGTGCCTCTCAGGCACAGTCGAATCCTATCAACTACAACGAACAAGATCTTTGAGCAATGTACACGTGCCATGTGTCATTGACTCAGTCATGCCTATGAACGGGTGCCAACCACCCAAGATCTTAGCAACAAACGAATCTCAACAGTTGCTACGTGTCATCTCATCCGCAGTCCAACAGTACAGATTACAACATATTCAATTCTATCTTCGAGCGCGCAGCGCTCCTACTGTGCCAAAAACCCATGTACGCATCACATATGTATGTGTGGGTTGGCTGTCTCATCAGCATATAAAAAGAAGGAGTCCTCCTTCTCTTCATCTCCAGCTCGGATTATCCAGAGAGAGACATCCAGAGAGTCAGAGCAATTTTTTTTCGTTGTCAGATCGTCAACAGAGTAAAGGAACCACTACAGTGTTCGATCTCCATCGTCACATTTTTACAGATTCATTTGTACGTAGATTTCTTGTTTAGGATTTCTCTTGTACTTATTTCGTTCAAGTAGTACAAAAAGTTCTCCAACTTTTGTCTATAGCGAACAAACTGACGACTCTGCTGGGGACTTTCTTCTCCTCCAATGCGATGGTAGTGACGCAATCTGACGACAATAAGCTCGAGTCCTCTCAAACGATGTTGGTTGTTCATTTCAAGATTTTGAGGACTTGCTCTCAGAAGGTAGCACGAGTCCTTCGAAGTGGCTAGCAAAGCCGAAGAAGACTCATCGAACCTGGGTGTCCAAGATCACTGTGTCGTGCAATACAGCTGAAGGGGAAAGGCACAACCACTCTCCTACTCGCGGAGCCTACGACACAGGAAAGATCCTATGTCTTTAATAAAATTACTTGCCTACTGGGCAGGACAAATTTGGATTCTGGGTACTATGTGCCTTCGAGGGCTAGTACGATCGAAGAAGTCCAAGGTAGCACGCACCATGCGTTCCCAACGTGCTACACCGACAACAAGCCAGAAGCATGCGTGGACAATAATGTGTGCAACTGACTGCAAGTTGTACAGAACTGACTCAGGTGCTACTGTGCCCACAATAGGTCATTTTCAAATTTCTCTTGTAACTTGGGCACATCTCATGCGTAGGAACCAAGCCAGAGGGACAAGCATTGTGATGACAGACTCATGCGCTCAGCTCGGTTGCCTCATAAACAGCCTCCTACCGATGATCTAAACGTATCTTATGTGCAATAATTAGATCAGGGTGCACAACATTCACATGTACACCCATGCGCTCAGCTTGGCTGTGCACATGAAGTGGGCGTAAATGTGAACATCTCTTCACACGACTTGCGTAACGTGATTACTCACTAACGCAAAGGGGGAAAGACGATCGTTACGCACAATGTGCCTGTTCTATGACATACTTGTGCTAACATCATCATCAAGTGATGTTGTAATAAGATAATAGCATCTCCACCAGCAAGGCAATCCGTTTTCCAACGACTGCAGCCAGCAGCACCTGTTCGACATCATCTCGAAAAGAGGGTGCCAATAGAAGACGATGATGAACTTCCTGTCGCCTCGTGCCATGCTACATAGAACTCACCTTCCCTAAATAAGAGTTCCAAGAACTCTTCTGTCTCGGCTAGTGCACCAGAAAGCCAACCCCGAGGCAGCAAGCTAGCTGTGACCAGCACTGGTATGTTCCAATGCACCAAGTCAAAAAATAAGTCTTCCTCAGGGGCGACTACTGCTTCATCGACAGTGCGGGCTGGGGTAGTAAATTCCCAGTATTCTATGAGAATCTGTCATTTCAACTAGACGAGGTTTTGTATAGAACTGACACCGATGCATCAGGGGGTGTGTATTATCTGCAGGCTGGGGGTGGCTATCCCCTAGATTTTGAGGATGACACCAATATGCTCGTCTTCCCTCAGGACAGTGAAGCTCAAGGTTCTGAACCAGAGAGCGAGAGATCCACTGCACCATCTACTTCCCATTATTTGATGTCAGTATACATGACATGGGGTGATAACACGGGAAGCAGTGAAGGGTTGAACCATCAACAATGTATCGAGGTCCTCGAGACAGGTACACTGTTAAGTGAATCCATACAAGCATTGACTCAGGTGGTCCTGGAGCTCAAGGATAGGTTCCTCCAAGGGCTTCCACTCCAACAAACCAGTATCCTGGAACCAATGGAGAGGTTAACGCACCCTCCCATGTTTCACCTACCACTGAGAACCATACTCTGCCACGGTCATCTGTTCTGCCAGTGTCAAAGGACATACATGAGGCTCTCAGGGAGCTGCACGCTTGCTTTGACGCCATGGACAAGAGCGAGGCACTCCAAAAACTTGGGATTCAACAACCATACAATCTTGAGTGGAACAATGTGATTTACCCTCCCAAGTATAAACCATAGTCACTAACTCTATCCGACGGAAGGAGTCTCCTCGTCGGTTCCTGACCTACTTCTCCTCCATGACGGGGTATTTGCCAAAGGACGACGTCCTTCTAACAAATTTCTTTATTTGGGCATTGCAATGGGTAGCATAGGAATGATTCTGCAGCCTCCCTGATAACTGCATTTCATTTTTTGATGATCTCAAGTGGCTCTTCATCTCCCGATTCTATGAAGGAGAATGGACATGACAATGTCCTCTCTCATGGACATTACCCAGAAAGAAAGGGAGCCAGTCTCTGCCTACATCGAGCGCTTTTGCCACACAGCCTTGAGGCTACCTTTCGATATCCTTGAGCCAGTGCTAATGGATTCATGTCGCAAGAACATGGTGTTTGCCATTAAATATCAAAAACAAGGACTACAAAGGAACTGAATTTGATTACAAACTCGCTTGTACAAAAGAAAGCCTAGAAATAAATCCTAGGAAACGATCTAAGTACAATTGTTTAAATTTTTGATTCTGGGGTGTGACGATGGAGGCTCGGGAAACTGTCGCAACTCTGCCTTACTCCTTGGACTATCGGACGCAGTCTTCGCTCTAGTAAAGAAAATGCTTTGATTTGCCAGCCTATAGCATGGGTATGGTACCCTGCTATTTATAGTAATTTCTGAATGAAGCATATTTTGGGCCGCATGAATGGCCACGTGGCCGCGTGGCTGTAACAACATACGAGGACTCGATCTTTGGCTGCCAGCTAGTGGATTTATTGAGATTTCTTTGTTGTAGCAAATCTGGGTGGTTGAGACTTGGTTTCACTTGGCCGTATGAGACCTCCAGAAGCCTTCCTTCTGCGGCTTGGTTTTGCTTGGCCATATGGGACCTTTGAGAGCCTTCCTTTTGCGGCTTGGTGAGAGCCTTGCTTCTGCAGCTCGAGTCTACTTAGCCGCATGGGGTCTCTAGGAGCATTCCTTCTGCTGGTTTGGTTTCATTTGACCGCATGGGAATCTCCAGAAGCCTTGCTTTTGTGGCTCGAGTCCACTTAGCCGTATGGGGTGATGATCAGCAAAAACATAGACTGCCTTGGTGGTGGAACCACTGTCTTGTGGCAGTAGTATAGTTGATGGCGACTTAGGTGCAGTGATGTCCTGGAAAGGGCTCCTCACACACCAAGGTTGTTTCTCTCTCCTTGAATTTGTGAATGACCACCTCTCGCAAGTCGTTAGCAGATTGATCTACCTTTGCATCCGTTTTGTGGGCCCGGGTATCCCGAGCGCCCGGGTACGTAGGTATCATATTTGCTCCCTAATCTGAGGCTAGTAAAAGTACTTGCTCTCGATCGTTGTAGGAAGACTTTTGGGACCATCATATTTGCTCCCTGATCTGAGGCTAGTAAAAGTACTACTCTCGATCGTTGTAGGGAGACTTTGGGAACATCATATTTGCTCCCTGATCTGAGGCTAAGTAAAAGTACTGCTCTCGATCGTTGTAGGGAGACTTTTGGGACCATCATATTTGCTCCCTGATCTGAGGCTAGTAAAACTTGTCACGACCCACTCTCGGATAATCGAGTACGAGTTCGTGTCCAAGCCCAGCCTACGCTGCGGTATCGGCGGTAGTACGCTGTCTAGCCCGCAATAAATAAAGTACTCATAAATATTAACTGCTCATTCACAACAACTAAATCTACTTTACAAAATATAGAAGTTTTACATTTGAAGAAGAATGTAAGTTTTACAATTATAGAAAACTACCACACATCTAACTAGTCTTCTATGGTTTGGCCTTCGAGTCTCTATCTCCCCCTCATATGGTCCATAGCGCAAAAGTAGACACGTCATCCTCACCTATAACAACGATCCAGTCAGAAAAGGAGCAGAGTACAACCATATTGCAATTAATGTTGTTAGTCTAAAATACGTTAGAACAAGCGAGAAACAATGATGACAAAGAGTATATAAAGAACTAGTACTAGCCAGGTATGAACGATCAAGATATGAACTAGCAAAATGTAAACTGGCAAGATGGGATCTAACAAGATATAAACTGGCAAGATGTAAACTAGCAGGATATGAACTGACAAGATAATGGACTGGATAAAGAAAAAATAGAAACCACTATGTGTGTGAAATACCTTTTAATATGTGAACGACTGGGCTAATACGGCATATCATACGATGGCTATCCACAATAACAGGGTACGGCTAACTCATACGTGGGGTGTATGACTTAGCTATCCACAATAAAAATAAAAAGGGTTTGTTCACGTACTTACTGAGTATTTTCCCTCCCGACTCTCTAACAATCAATAACGGTCAATGATACACTAAGAAGGGTGTCATAATCGTGTCTCAATGAAATATCAAGCAATGACTCAACGAGATATCAAACAAGAAAACTATAGAGTAAACATTATAATGAACTAAAACATAAATGCGATACTGTACTTGCTTGAGTCCTTGCCCAAACCGTAGCCACAAGTAGAGGATGAGGGAAATGTCGATCTAGAAGCTGTCAACCTATAACACATATCGCACCACGAACCGTACATGAAAACCACAAGTCAATTCTAATATTCTAGTTCTAAATTCATGGAATAGTGGCTAGTTGGGTTACTAATCTAATAATAATTAATTCTGGAATAATTCACTTAAAACCTAATTTAACCTAATAATAATCTGAATATAATCTAAACATGCAAGTTTGGCCACAAAAAGTCATGTTTCCAATTTTGAAAACCATGGCACGCAAATCGAGGCGTGCCGCTGACTATCTAGTCAAACGTTGTGAACTCTAGATTTTGACAGTGCACCTTGGTAGATTTTAGCGCCACGAGTGCGCTGGAATCAATCGTGCCATAAAATCACTGCTTTGGTCAAAAGATATCGCCGTTATGGCTAATCGTGACCAAAACGGTGATCAACCGATCAATTCGAGTTCAACAGAATAACTAAAATACTAGATGAATGAATTAATTTTTGAAAAAAATATATATCGTAGATCTCTGTGTTAGCTTTCCGAAACTTCAAACGGTTCATGATTTTGATTTCTGGTTCTCCCGAAATCTCGAAAACACCGAAACGTGTCAAGTTTCGGACAACCGACACTCTACGAATTTTCCAGAAATTTAGGAATAATATATATGAAAATAAATTACATATTCAGAAAGCTTACGTCGATACGCAACAAAAAAACGGCGCACGGAAAAGCACGTCGGAGTTGGCGGGAAATCGCTTCGGGAAGTCGAGATCTCTACTATAACTCTCTCTCAAAAAGACGGCTGAAATAATCTAGGGTTTTCGATTATAATAGTATATACATAGGAGAGAGAGAGAGAGAGGCGGTTCAGCCTGGGCACCGACAGGTGGGCCCCCCTGGGTGAATTATTGGGTAATTAATTATTTAATTCAGAAAATTATTTAAAAATTATTTTAAGTCCAAATAAATCAAAATAAATTGCAGAAAAAATCTTAAAAAATTCTAAAAAATTCTAGAAAATATTTCTAAGTGTCTAGAATCTAAATAAAATATTTTTAACACAAAATATCATCATGTGACCTCACAGTAAATTCCCAAAGCCTATAAAATATAATTTCAATAGGTTTTAATTATATAAAAAATTCCCAAAAATTCTAAAAAAATCCAAAAAAATTCTAAAATATTCTACAAATATTTTTAGTCATTTAGAGCCTAAATTAAAATATTTGGTTCAGAAATACCCTCGTATAACCTTATAGCAAATCCTGAAAGTCCTTAAAAACAATAAAATCTTAAATATTAAATACCTAAAAATATCCAAAAATTATAGAAAAATATAAAATAGCTAAATAATATATATATATATATATATATATATATATATATATATATATATATATATATATATATATATATATATATATATATATAAAGCTATCTAGAGGTCATATGACCTTAATATGGTCATCGCCCATCTACAAGCTTTGGCATGACTCACAATGACCATAAAATTAATCATAAACAAATAAAATTAAAAAAATTAAAAATTTGGGAAGTGGGCTTACAAATCTACCTACCTTAGAAAAATATTGTCCTCGAAATTTCGGAGGATACGATTAAGAATCAACATCTAGGTAAAGTTAGGAATCTAGCAGAAGAAAATCAAATAGGTTGTAAAGATTGCTAGGAGCCAAATAGCATTCCAAAAATAGAAGGATAAGATAAAAATGTTCAAGAAATAAAGAAAAAGAATAAGAAATAAATCAATAGTCATATGTCGGAAGGATGTAGTCTCTATAATATTCAAAAACTATAGGTATACATGAAGTCACTTTACCGAAAATTTATGTCCCGCCAGTGTACATCTGACTGCAGTAAACCTTGGCATCATGACTCAAATATAATATAGTATCGAACACTCTATCAACTCTATCCAATGTTGACACAATAAATCAAAGGATCAATAATATAACTAGGATATAGTTTTAGTAATATTCGACAACCTACGCATACTTAAAATTATTTCAACTTAGGGGTTATGCCACGCCAGTGCGCTGCTGACTGCAGTGAAACTAGCAGTCTCCATAATTCAAATAAATGGGGACAGTGCGCATCTGCCTTACCATTGTAAGTCATTGAAAATTATTTAAACTATATCCATAAGAATTTTAAAGGAACTTCTATAAATTCAAACAAGTCGATCATGATAAGAAAATGTAAGTATCTATCCTTGAATAAAAGTATCAGTTTTGAAAACAAAACAATCACAAAATGAACGAAGATGACTTGAATTAATATATAGATAATTGAACCAAGAATCACAAAATAGTTTTAAAAATAAAACGAGGTTTAGAGAAGGTAGAAGATAAAATGGTACAAATGATCAAAATTAGGAATTGAATTCTATGAAGGCCTAACTTACCAAACAGATAGTCTACCCACCTTGGATCCTACCAACATGTCAAAACAAAATAACATATTCTCTTAGAAAAATTCTTCGATTTATCCACACCGAGACTTCAATAAATTATTAACTAAATCACGTGGCCTATTTAACAATCTTAACTATCCAAGGGTCAAATAAAATAAGGGACTCCTAGGCCTATTCATTATCATAAAATCAAATCAAAACTAATTGTGAATGAGCATCCTAGTCGCAGGCTTGCAGTAGTATGACTAACTTAAGTACTACCGCAAGTTCGCAATCTTTTGTGAAAATAGACCTGCATGGGCCACCATAAAAACTTGTCACAACCCACTCCCGGATAACCGAGTACGAGTTCGTGTCCAAGCCCAGCCTACGTCGCGGTATCGACGATAGTACGCTGTCTAGCCCGCAATAAACAAAGTACTCATAAATACTAACTTCTCATTCACAACAACTAAATCTAATTTACAAAATATAGAAGTTTTACATTTGAAGAAGAATGTAAGCTTTTACAATTATAGAAAACTACCACACATCTAACTAGTCTTCTATGGTTTGGCCTTCGAGTCTCTATCTCCCCTTCATATGGTCCATAGCGCAAAAGTAGACACGTCATCCTCACCTATAACAACGATCCAGTCAGGAAAGGAGCAGAGTACAACCATATTATAATTAATGTTGTTAGTCTAAAATACGTTAGAACAAGCGAGAAACAATGATGACAAAGAGTATATAAAGAACTAGTACTAGCCAGGTATGAACGATCAAGATATGAACTAGCAAAATATAAACTAGCAAGATAGGATCTAACAAGATATAAACTGGCAAGATGTAAACTAGCAGGATATGAACTGACAAGATAATAGACTGGATAAAGAAAAAATAGAAACCACTATGTGTGAAATACCTTTTAATACGTGAACGACTGGGCTAATACGACACATCATACGATGGCTACCAACAATAATAAGGTACGGCTAACTCATACGTGGGGTGTATGACTTAGCTATCCACAATAAAAATAAAAAGGGTTTGTTCACGTACTTACTGAGTATTTCCCCTCCCGACTCTCTAACAATCAATAACGGTCAATGATACACTAAGAAGGATATGATAACTACAGTGTCACAATCGTGTTTCAATGGAATATCAAGCAATGACTCAACGGGATAGCAAACAAGAAAACTATAGAGTAAATATTATAATGAACTAAAATATAAATGCAATACTGTACTTACCTGAGTCCTTGCCCAAACCGTAGCCACAAGTAGAGGATGAGGGAAATGTCGATCTAGAAGCTGTCAACCTATAACACATATCGCACTACGAACCGTACATGAAAACCACAAGTCAATTCTAATATTCTAGTTCTAAATTCATGGAATAGTGGCTAGTTGGGTTACTAATCTAATAATAATTAATTCTAGAATAATTCACTTAAACCTAATTTAACCTAATAATAATCTGAATATAATCTAAACATGCAAGTTTGGCCACCAAAAGTCAGGTTTCCAATTTTAGAAACCATGGCACGCAAATCAAGGTGTGCCGCTGACTATCTAGTCAAACGCTGTGAACTCTAGATTTTGAAAGTACACCTTGGTAGATTTTAGCACCACGAGTGCGCTGGAATCAATCGTGTCGCAAAATCATGCTTTGGCCAAAAGATATCGCCGTTATGGCTAATCGTGACCAAAACGGTGATCAACCGATCAATTCTGAGTTCAACAGAATAAATAAAATACTAGATTAACGAATTAATTTCTGGAAAAAATATATGTCGTAGATCTCTGTGTTAGCTTTTCGAAACTTCAAACAGTTCATGATTTTGATTACTGGTTCTCCCGGAATCTCGAAAACACCTAAACGTGTCAAGTTTTGGACAACCGACACTCTACGAATTTTCCAGAAATTTAGGAATAATATATTGAAAATAAATTATATATTTAGAAAGCTTATCTCGATACAAATCCAACAAAAAAAACGGCACATGAAAAGCACGTCGGAGTTGGCATGAATTGCTTCGGGAAGTCGAGATCTCTACTAGAACTCTCTCTCAAAAAGGCGGCTGAAATAATCTAGGGTTTTCGATTATAATAGTATATATATATAGCAGAGAGAGAGAGGCGGTTCAGCCTGGGCGCCGACAGGTGGGCCCCCTGGGTGAATTATTGGGTAATTAATTATTTAATTCAGAAAATCATTTAAAAATCATTTTAAGTCCAAATAAATTAAAATAAATTGCAGAAAAATTCAGAAAATTTCTAGAAAATTCTAGAAAATATTTCTAAGTGTCTAGAATCTAAATAAAGTATTTTTAACACAAAATATCATCATGTGACCTCACAGTAAATTCCAAAGCCTATAAAATATAATTTCTACAGGTTTTAATTATATAAAAATTCCCAAAAATTCTAAAAAAATCCAGAAAAATTCTAAAATATTCTACAAAATATTTTTAGTCATTTAGAGCCTAAATAAAAATATTTGGTTCAGAAATACCCTCGTATAACCTTACAGTAAATCCTGAAACTTTTTAAAAATAATAAAGCCTTAAATATTAAATACCTAAAAATATCCAAAAATTGTAGAAAAATATAAAATAGCTAAATAATATATATATATAAGCTATCTAGAGGTCATGTGACCTTAATATGGTCATAGCCCACCTACAAGCTTTGGCATGACTCACAATGACCATAAAATTAATCATAAACAAATAAAATTAAAAAAAATTAAAAATTTGGGAAGTGGGCTTACAAAAGCACTGCTCTCGATCGTTGTAGGAAGACTTTTGGGAGCTGTCCTGTCCGTTTGTATCAAAGGGCTGGACACGGAAGGTTCTGTACAACTTTCCATCAGGGGCCCGTGTAACAAATAACGGTACCCGCTGATGGCCAACAGATTGGATAGTTGACTGGGCTTGTTGAGCTCGTACTGCCCTAGACTTCTTCGACTTAGCACCCGAAGGTGCGTAGTAGGAAGAGTCCAAGTTAGAATGAGGGAAAAAAAAGTTCGTGCCCTTTTCAAAGGAGGGTAGGGGGCTCTATATATAGAATGGAATGAGCCATTTCTTCTTCTCCTTTCCGATGTGGGACTAAAAGCAATATCCTCTTTTCCATGCTTCTACACATGGTCCCAGCGATTAAGCTCTGGCATAACGCCCCCTAATGTGCAGAGTGGACGACATTTATTATCAGTGTCGATAGTGCTGAAAAGGCTGTCTAGGACGCACACTTACTGCGGGTAAACTTTCCTACACTGGACGACAAGGGAAATCGTCCATCCTGCAGCAAATCTGCTAAGACCAGTAGGGGCAGAAAGGGGAAACAACCCCTAACCATCAACATTTCCAAGGGTTCAACACCTGTGAACCAAAAGCCGGTAGATGTACCATGACCAAATGAAAATTATTCCTTCAATGATGATGACGTGTTGGAGCTCTTCAATATGCTGATGAAGGACGATAAGCTCCAACTTTCTCCTCCCTAGCGTCCGAACGGGGTAGAAACGGTGGACAATCCCAACTATTGTCGCTATCACCGATATGTGCACCAGTCAACATGTTACTATTTCGTGTTAAAGAAACAAATACAAAGGCTGATTGATGCCAAGGTCCTCTCACTTGACTATGAGGACAAAACTGTCACTGCATGTGACCCTCTGTTTGGTAACTTTCGCGCAACGGAAGCCCAAGACGACGTTATCCCAATTCCCAAGGCGACAATGGAGGTTGTTAACCTTCCGTCAGCCAGCGACAATGCCAAGGGGCTGGTTCCACTTACAACATCGGGAGATAAAGTTATGTGGGTCCATCCCAATCTCGCTCAGGACGTGATGCAGCCGACGACACGTCCCGCAAAGGAAAAGAAGTCTAAGTCGTATCGCATAATCTACGCTGCAACCGATGAGGCGCTGATTGGCAAAACCTGATCATATCTGTCCTACCAGCAGAAAGGCAACCTGGTCCCGGAGGAAGATGCACCTCCACCTGCCACAACAGCTACACCCGATTCCTCGAAATCAGTTCCGTCCATCCTCCTGTGGCAGATAAACAGAAGCGGAAGGAGACACGCTTCGACAAACAAATGAGAAAATACTCTGCAGTAGGGGCAATCAAACCTACAACTTCAATATATTGGCACAACTTGCCAATACTACAGCGAGGTTGTCGCTCTTCGAGCTTCTCCGTATCTCCAAGGAGCCATGAGATGCCCTCAGCGAGATATTACAACATGCTGACTCCTTCCTCAGCCAAGTCCAGCAGCCTAAAAAAGATCTTGCAGCTTGCCCACATTGTCATAGTGTGGTCGAAACAATCCCCAATATCACTTTCCCTCAGCAAGACATGTTTCTGAAAAATAAGAGGCACAATAGACCCTTGTACTATACAGAGTATATTGGTGCCATTAAAGTAGATCGCATGCATATCGATCCGGGGTCTTCTTTTAACATCATACCCCAGAGCCTGCTTCAGACTCAGGACATACCGATGCATCAACTATTTACTTCCAGCACAACGATCAGCGGCTTCAACGCCTCCAGAAGTATCCTTCTGGATAAGATTCGTCTGAAATGTCAATATGCAATTTGCAGACGGAGGTGACATGTTATGTCATCGACGTCGGTGTATCCTATAAGCGTATGTCTTTCATGGAAGAATTATCGGGCTACAACCAGATCAAAATGTTCCCTGATGACGAAAATCATACGTCGTTCCGAACGCTAAAAGTAATCTACTACTATACAATAATGCCTTTCGGTTTAAAGAATTCAGGGAAAACATATCAATGGGCTATGAGTACCATATTCCGTAAACATCTCCGAAAAATGGTAGAATATTATGTTGATGACATCGTTGTTAAAAGCCAAAATAAATACGACTATCTAAAGGATTTGAAGACCGTATTTGATTTGATGCGGGCACATCAGCTGAAGATAAAGCCAACCAAGTCATTTCTGGGGGTTTCCAGCGACAATTTCTTGGATTTCATTGTAATGTAAAAGTGTATTCATATTGACCCTGAAAAGACCAAGGTTATCCTTGACATGGATCTACCGAAGAATCTCAGAGACCTTCGTGACCTGCAAGGACGACTTGCGTATATCCGATGACTCATAGCAAATCTTTTTAGGCGATGCCAACCCTTCACCAAACCGATGAAGAAGGAAGTTTCATATGTCTGGACTAAAGAATTCCAGCAAGAATTCGACGACATTAAAAAATATCTCAAGAATCCCCTAGTTTTAGTAGCCCCAATTGTGGAAAGACCTTTCTTGTTTTATGTTCGTACAATGGACCATTCTTTCGATGCTCTACTAGCTCAGAAAAGTGACGCAGGGCCATGCACATGCCATCTACTACCTTAGTAGGACGATGATTGTCATCGAACACTGGTACAATCCTGTTGAGAAGGAATGTCTGGCTTCGGTGTTTGCCATACAGAAAACCTGTCATTATGTAGCGGGGCAGACATTCCATGTTATCTCTCGGGTTAACCCCCTCAGAGTTTTCAAGACCAAGCCGGGAGCGCTTAACTCACGACTAGCTACATGGGCAATCTTGTTATCACCATACGACATGGTGTTCGACCCATAAAAGACGGTCAAGGGTCAAGCATTGGCTAATTTTATAGCAGTACATCCTGTACCGGAAACGTCAAAACTCTATGATGATATTCCAGATGAAGTCTTGGAATCCAACATAATCACAGAGGAGCCCGTCTCGCGAATGTTCTTCGACGACGCTTCAAGAACGTGACCTAAGGGCAAAATTGTCACAGGAGTGGGAGTGGGAGTGGTCCTGGTTACTCCCGAGGGCCTTGTCATTTATCGTGCATACTATCTCATGGAACCATGCACCAACAATGTGGTTGAATACAACGCCCTCATCATTGGACTCCAACTCGTTAAACAGTTGGGAGTTGACTACCTAGAGGCCTACGACGACTCGAAGTTGATAGTAAATCAAGTCTGATGCCAGCACGAGTATCGACATAAGATATACTCCCCTACTACCAGGTGACTGTTGATATAATCACCACCTTTATAGGGTTCTTTATAGAACACATGTCTCGATTGCAGAATCTGGAGGCCGACACTCTTGCTGTCCTCGCTACCTCCTTAGCAGCTCCTATCGGGACTCAACACTCTATCATAGTGACTGGCCGAGAACTAGTGTGCCCTAAGAACAACTTATGCATGTGTCTGAACTACTCTTCGTAGGCAGACACTAACATCGATGTTAGGGATTGGCGATTCCCTTTTATAACTTATGCTTGTCTACGAATCCTTTCCGATGACCCGAAGGAAGCCACTTCCGTCATGAGACGCTCTCTTCGATTCTATTATGATACTGTTACTAAAATGTTTTATCATTGCTCCTATGGTGGACTCCTCCAATGTCTATCGGATGTCGAAGCAAAGGAGGCACTCCGGGAAGAGCATGATGGTACTTGCGAAGCTCATCAATCCGGTCCTAAGCTGCAGGATCGACTCCGACATATGGGCTACTATCATGACCCATAATGATGGCATATGTTGTTCAGTATTCCAAGAAGTGCAGAGCATGTCAGCTATATACCGACTTTATACATCAACCCTCTGACTTCCTATATCCCACAGTTGCGACTTGGCCATTCGAAGCATAGGGTATGGACATTATTGGAGCTATCAGTCCTCCGTCCTCTAAAGGGTACCGATTCATCCTTGTCATCATCGACTACTTCTCTAACTGGGTGAAGGCAATACCACTGGTGGAGGTGAAAACTTTAAACATGATTAGCTTTGTCAAGCATTAGGCTTACGAGAGCCGGTAGGCGCCGTTAGAATACACCGACTCCACCACAAAGGGACCTTCCCACTTGGGCTGGAACTTTCCGGCCATCTTACGAGTCATGACCATCGGTCTTCTTACTGACAACACAAGGTCACCTACTTGAAATTCCCTTTGCTTAACCTTTTGTTAAAGCCTCCGAAAATTCAAGATTGGTATAACTTGATGCTTTGCTGAGATAAAAGACGCTTTTCGTCCAACGCTTCCAACTTTTGTAACCTAAGGCGTTGGTTGCTTCCTCTATCAGCTGGTTGGTGATGGCTACTCGTAGAAAGGGAATCTGGATCTCCAGTGGATAGACTTCTTCGCTCCCGTAAACCAGAGAGAATAGCGTATTGCCAGTTGGAGTCCGGACGGTCATACGATAAGTCCATAGACATTCCCCCAGCTTCTTATTCCAGTCACGCTTATTGACTGACACGACTTTCTTGAGTATCTTAACAATCATTTTTTTGAACGCTTCCGCCAATCCATTTGCTGCTGGATTGTAGATTGTCAAGGCTACATTTTGTATTCGATTTTTATCGCAAAACCGATAGGAAGTATGGCTTATAAACTGCTACAAAATTGGGTCTGACTATATACATTTCTTGAGTATCTTAATAATTGATTCATTGACATTCATGACTACATAGAAAATCTGCTACAAAATTGGGTCTGACTTAATTATTCAAGATAGGCACAGCTCCTTCCTCGGCCATGCGGATGAGCCGCTGCTAGCCTGTACAGCTCTACCTTCAGCCATGTGGATGAGCCGTTCTCTTTTCGGATATGTGGATTAGCCGCTGGTAGCGTGCGCAGGCGTTGGTCGAATTGGGTTTGGAATGACAATCATCCAAATCCTGTATTTAATATCTTGGCACTCTATATCATCTCGGGGTAGAACGCAGCTAGTGCACCACACGAACATGGACTGCTCCACTTATAATTAGTTGATCTCTTCTCAGTCTTCTGACAAAGTTTTTCATCAAATTGGCCACTTCCTTGAACAGAGAACACTACGATTCTAGCCCACGACTAACACAAGTGTTGCCAGACTCGCCAAGGAAGATCGTAGTCATCGAAGTGCAGTGAAGTCACCAACATGAAGCGTGGGAGAGAAATTAAAGAATGAGTTCCTAAAAAATACTCCTATTTATAGGTCATACGCGGTCAAACCCACGCGCCAAATGGCAGCTAGTCAAAGGCTCAAAATTAATGGGATGTACTGACATTTATGGCAATAAATTTGCCATATTTAATTTTTGACTAAGTCTGAGTCAAAAGTCATCACTTTTCGAGCCCCATACAGCGATAAAATTTTGGAAGTTTTGACCCAAGTATCCCAAAGGCGCAACCCCCAAAAGCACAATCTCCTAGAACACGGAGCCCCAAAGGCGCATCTTTCAAATGCGCAGCCTCCTGGAGCATTACCTCAAAAGGCGCAACATCCAAAGGCGCAACCTCGCGAGCACAGAACCCCAGGCCATCGCTTAAGCAATTATGGCACGATGATACATTGTGTCAGCCGACAGTTGTCAGATATCAGCTGTCAGTTGTCAATTGTTAGACGTTAGATATCAGCTGTCACATACCCGCCCTCGACTTGGTCAAAGAGCGTAGCACTCAGAAAGCGCAGTCTCCACGACACTCAAGAGCGCAGCTCTCATCCACAAAAGTGCAGTACTTACCAACGGATGCCACGTGGCCAGCAATTGCGTAGTGCCTTTCAGGCATAGTCGAATCCAATCATCTACAACGAACGAGATCTTTGAAGCAATATACACACGTCACATGTCATTGACTCAGTCATGTCTATGAATGGGTGCCAACCACCCAAGATCTCAACAACAAACGAATCTCGACAACTGTCACGTGTCATCTCATCCGCAGCCTAATAGTG
Organism: Iris pallida; assembly: GCA_029216955.1. Lineage (NCBI taxonomy): Eukaryota > Viridiplantae > Streptophyta > Magnoliopsida > Asparagales > Iridaceae > Iris > Iris pallida. The sequence continues at coordinate 1,298,047 of JANAVB010020000.1, forward strand.
CAGATTACAACAGATTCAATTCTATCTTCATGCACGCAGCGCTCCTGCACTCCAAAAACCCATACGCACATCGCATATGTGCGCATGGGTTTGCCGTCTCATAGCCTTTAAATAGAAGGAGTCCTTCAGTCTTCATCGCTAGCTCGGATTATCCAGAGAGAGACATCTGGAGAGTCAGAGCAATTTCTTCTTGTCCTCAGATCTTACAACGGAGTAAAGGAGCCACTACAGTGTTCGGTCTGCATCGTCACACTTTCCCAGAATTATTTGTACTTAGATTTATGTTTAGGACTTCTCTTGTACTTTTCTCGTTCGAGTAATTCAAAAGTTCTTCAACTTTTGTCCATGAAGAACAACTCATGAACATAATACAACCATAGAATGCAAACATACAACGTATCATAGATATCGGGCTCATGTTTCTATTTCTTGCCCAACTCCCTTGACGCTTATGGGTCTACGCCTAAGAGGCGACATTTCTCAAAATTGAATGCATATGAAGGTTCTTTCACAATCTTCCCCTTTCAAGGTCTCTTTTTTTTTTTTTTTTTTTTTTTGTCAAAAACTGTATTAAAATTTCTTAGGAATGTTTGGTGTAGCCGAATATCCTATAATACACTACCAGCAAACATGAGTTTTTATCCGTGTCGCATATCAAAATGATGCAGACTTGTGGCAACTAAAGTATTATACTGCATTTATAAACCTAATTTGTGCTACTTCTTTTCATATTTTTTTTAGCGAAGAACAAAAAATTATTGAAATATCTATCAAAAGTTGGGTAAGAGAGCCGAATCATACAAAACATGGGAGAGAAAATGGTTCGTCACCCTACAAGAGCAAGCACTCGTAGAAAAATTGTCCATGTGAACCCCACTCTTCACTAAGCATTTCAAAATGGTTCAGACTTGTCTTAGAGGAAGAATTTGCTTATCGAGTTAGAATTGAATGTCCTCTTGCATGCAAAATAAAACTTGGACTTACCACCTCTTTCGTTTGGACTACTAATATTAACTCTTTTGGTTGGTCTACTATTAGGAGTAAACGAATCTTTCACATAAAACGCCAAGAACCATCTAGTGCTACAAGGAGAGCGCCTTGTTTCTAAGGGATACGATTGACAAAAAGGTGTACATTGTACATACATTTTTAGTCTAGTTGTCAAACATTGTCACAATTCATTTGAGATATGAATATTCTCATAATTGGTGTATTAAACAACTCAATGTCTCGAATTCTTCCTTCCACGTACACCTTGGAGAGGATTTCTATAAGGAAAAATTATTGGAATTTAAAGACACTTGTTTCACTATCCACATCGTCTCCATTATTGTATAGTGTCAAACAATGAACATGGGAATGGTTTTATAATGGGATATTTAGACTTTGGATCTCAAATAAGTTAGGATATTTGTGTTTGGATTTCCATAATAGACATAATTAGTATTTGAGTCTCCGATAAGTTAAGATATTTTTGTTTGCATCTCCATATTAGATATATTTATTGTTTGGGTCTTGGACTAACGATTAACTGTCAAAATCCAACTAAAAAAAGAAAAGAAAAAGAAAAGAGGAGAACGAAAAAAGGGGAAAATTGGGGAAAAAGAATGAAAAATAATAATAAAAATAAAAACAAAACAAAAGAAGAGGAAGAGAGAGAACAAATCAAAAAAGGAAAAAAAAACAAAAAACAAAAATACGACGGGAATAAATTTATTGTGGTAATAAATTTTGCATGGTATTGGTAATTTCTGGAAGTAAACTTGTCCAGGAAGAAAGTCTAAATATTCCTGGCAAATTTATTATGGGAAACCTATTCCTATGTTTGGTTTAGGTTAAAACAACATATTTCTGAAAATTACGAATACCCGTATAAATAATCTACCCACAAAATATGGAATCATATCCCGTAAGAATATACAGGGTTTTTTTGCTCGAACAATTTTTGTTCATTTTTTTAATCCTTTTCCATTTTTTTAGATTTTTTTTTAGTTTTTTTTGTTTCAGTACTTTTAGTTTTTATCTTCTTTTTTTTTTTCCTTTTTCGTTTTTCGTTTTATTTCATCATTTTTTTCTCGTTTTTCCCTTTTTACTTTTTTCTCCTTTTTTGGGTTTTTCTCATTTTTTTCCGTTTTTTATTCATTTTTTTATTTTTATTTGTGTTTTTTTTTCATTTTTTTCTTCTTTTTTTCCCGTTTTTAGTTGAATTTTATCATTCAATCGTTAGTGCAAGATCAAAACACTAATTATGTCTATTATGGAGACCAAATACAAATATTATAACTTACGTAATATCCAAACACTAATTATGTCTATTATGGAGACTCAAACACAAATATCCTAACTTATTTGAGACCCAAGTCTAAATATCCCTTTAATAATTGTAGATGTAATAAACAGAAAAATGACAAGATGCAAAAACACAGCCGAGAAATCAATTTTTACGTGTAAATCCAAATTAAAAATAATCACGGTAGTAACATATTGTTTTCTTCTTCCACTATTTTCAGATCATACAACTTACAAGATGATCAAATTCATGGCTATTTGTAAGCTCGCCCAGAAACCCTAAACTAGTTAGGATACGAAATAAATAGAATTCCTAAAACATCCTTGTCGGACTCTCTTCGGAAGGATTATTTTGTTGGTGTAGCTGAACCGACTTGGGACCAAACGATTTAATTAGGATTCAAGACATCCTAGCACTAGAGGTAACATCCTCTCTTCATAATCAATTTTGGATGCAGTCTCTTTTTATCAAGAATACTCATATGTGAGCAAAAATTAAGAAAAGAAGTAAAATTCTAAAGAATCAATTTGATTCTATGTTGTAGAGATCTACCATGTGAGTCATTTATTTATTACAAATAATAATAAAAATATTTTGAGGAAAAAAGGCATAAGCATGAGTCATAAAAGTAATTGAGATCTATTCTAATTCGAGATTTATTATGTGCATGATTAGACACCGTTGTGGAAACATGTTGTAGTTATCCTTGTAAAATGTCATCTTTTATTTACGTTTAGAAGAAACCTAAAAGATATGTTATACAAGATCTCCATATAAACTAATGAAGCTAGTATCAGAAATTAGGTATTTATGGCTTATGGTGTGGTTCTTTGTAGTTCTATTAATTAGGTATTGATTAAGGCTTGTTCTTAAACTTTGCAGTTCTCTTCTTTGACTTGATTGCACTGATTTCGTGCACTTTATTTGAGAGAAAATGGAGATGGAGATTTTAACTGGAGCAGCCTCTTCAACTTTGTCAGAAATCGGCAAGAGGATGTGGATTATAGCTGCAAATAACATCAAATATCTTTTATGCTATGATCGTAAAGTTAAGGAACTCAAACAGCTTGTTCAAAATCTAGATGAAAAAAAGAAACTTATTGAGGCAAGGCTAGAAGCAGAAAGAAGAAACGGAAGAATTGTTCGTGAAGATGTGAGTCGATGGTTCACAAACTTGAATGATGTCGAAAAAGATGCAATGAGGCTAGAGAAGCAAGTCAAAGACGTAAGATGTTCCATGAGTTGTTGTTGGAATTGTTTCTCTTACAAGATAGGCAAGGAGGCTGCTGAAAAGATAAATACCACAAAAGTGCTCCTTAGTGCTGAATTTACTATTTTAACTCATGAGCCACCGCCTCCAAGTATTGAGTCACGCTTCCCAAATGAAGACTTCCAAGAGTTACCATTGACAAAATCAACAGTGGATCACATATGGGAAGCACTAAACAACGAAAGTTTTAATATTATCGGAGTATACGGTATGGGTGGCAGTCGGTAAAACAACTATAATGAAAGAAGTTGCTAAACATGCAAATAACGAGGGGCGGTATAATGAGGTGATCATGGTGACAGTCTCCCAAGATCAAAATGTTATAAAAATACAAACTCAAATTGCTGAGCAACTAGGCTTGCGGCTTACAGACGAGACTGAAATAGTCCGGGCAGCGAAAATTTTAGATAGACTAAAAGGGGCGGGGAAGATTCTCATTATTTTGGATGATTTGTGGGACATTCTGAATATTAGCACAATCGGAATTCCAAGTGTAGATAAAAACAAGGAATATAAAGTTGTCATTACAACAAGAAGTATAAATGTATGTAATCTCATGAAGAGCCAACAAGATATCCAGGTGGAACCTTTATCAGATGAAGAATCATGGGATTTATTCAAGTTCGAAGTTGGCGATGTACTTGAAAAAAATGATAATTTGACCAAAGTGGCAATGGATGTTGCTAAAGAATGTGGTGGGCTGCCTCTGGCTATCGTAACGCTTGGGAGGGCAATGAGAAGGAAGGATAAAATTAGCACATGGAACTTTGTACTAACTCAACTACGGAAATCTATACAAACACATATTGAAGGTATGGAAGATTCAGTACTTAAATGCCTAAAGCGTAGCTTTGACTTTCTGAGGAGTTATGAACTCAAATTCTGCTTTTTGTTGTGTTCATTATTTCCGGAAGATTGGGAAATTGATATTATAGACTTTTTCCGATACGTTGTGGGAGAAGGAATCTTGCGGGATGTTGATAGTATGGAAGAAGCATGGAACTTGGTGTGTGCGTTGCTTGATGAACTTAAAGATTGTTGCTTGCTATTGGAGGGTAAGGACTCGGAGCATTTCAAGATGCATGATGTTGTCAGAGATGTTGCTATCTGGATTTCTTCTGATAAGGCTTATGGCTTCTACGGTTTTACAAACAAGGGATTAAGACGATGGCCTGAAATTGCGCAAGTGGATGAGTGTCAAAGAATTTACTTCACTGGAAATTCCTTTGAGTCTCTACCAGCTGAACCACTCGTATTCCCAAAACTCCGGACCTTGATCTTGAAGGAAACTCGAATATTATCAATCCCAGACAGGTACTTTCAAGGGATGGAGGCTCTCTTGGTGTTGGATCTGAGGTCAGAGAAGGTTGCATCATTGCCGTCATCATTCCCATGCCTGGTCCATCTCAAAGCTCTCTTCTTATCCAGACCCGGACAGGAAGACTTTGATGTGACCAGTTTGTCGTTAATCGGAGAATTGAAGAACCTTGAAATACTTCAACTAGAGGGCTTTGAGTTCGGTAGTGCAGTACCAATGGAATTCGGAAATCTGACGAAGTTAACATGTTTAGATCTGCTAGGCTGCAGGGGAAGGCTACCGCGAAACCTGCTATCGAGATTGTCTAGATTGGAGCAGCTATATCTCACAGATGTATTCAGCGAGTGGCAGGTTGATGATGAGGGGAGCAGTAGTAGTACTGGAGACAGTGCTGCAGGTGGATGTGCTGCAGCCACCTATGCGGAGCTAGCAAGTCTATCATGCCTAACCACCTTACATGTTGATATAGGGAACCCTGATGTCTTGTTGCAACAACAGGACGATTTAAACTTTGTTCCATGGCCGGCACTTACGGACTTCACAATATTACTAGGACTTCACAAACCGATTACATGGTTGTCAGCATTTCAACACCGGAGAAGCAGAAGCAGAAGCAGAAGCAAGCAGCTTGCGATAACAAAATCTACATACAAGTACAAGTGGGTTATTGATCTGGTGACGAAAACAGAGCGCCTATTACTGCATAACTGGCCCGGAATGGAATGCCTTATCGGCAGTGGTGCTGAAGCAGAAGAAGAAGGTCTTTCTCGTCGTGTGGGAAACAAGTTATTTGAAGTCAGATCACTGCGCCTTCACTCCATGCCCGACATGAGAAGTTTGTGCTCAGGAACACTGCTGCCGAATGATATTCTTCTTCGAAAGCTGAGCGAACTGGAAATCCGAGAGTGCCACAAATTGGTCGATGTGCTGCTGCCAACTTGTATGTTGTTAAGAACACACCAACTTATGGAACGCCTTAAGATAATCAGCTGCTATAAACTAGAGAAAGTGTTGAGCTTAGTGCAAGAAGAAGGAGGAGAAGGTGGCCAATCTGCTATAGAAGCTGGTGGTGATATAGTGCTCCTGCCTCGCCTTCAAAGTATCTCTCTATGTTACTTGCCAGAGCTAAGGAGTGTATGGGGGGATGATGGTCATGGTGGTGTAATGATGTTGCCAGCTGGGAGCCTCCAAAACCTTCAAAGTTTAGAAGTGTGGAATTGCGAGAGCTTGAAAGACGATTGTATACTACCTCCCATATTGCCAATTCCAAATAAACTTGACCACTTCCCAAGCCTCCGAGAATTGGAGATAATCGGATGTCACAGCTTGACCTATCTGCTCTCCTGGAGACAAGCAAAAGGCCAGCTTCCACACTTGCAAACACTTTATGTTTGGGGTTGTGAAAGAATGGAAACAGTAGTAATTAAAGAAGAGCCCGAGGAGGAGGAGGTGGAGGAGGAGAGTCATGTGCTCCCTTCTCTAACAAAGTTGGACATAAGCAGGCTGCCCATGTTAAGGAGCTTCTTCCAGGGAGAGCAATGCTCCAAGTCACTCTCTTCTTTGAAGAATCTCTCCGTAAGGAATTGTCCAAAGATGAAGAAACTGCCACTGTCATCGTCGGCTTCGTCACCACCGGTCTTGCAACGTTTTAGGGGAGAGAACTGGGAATGGTTTGAAAGCTTGGAATGGGGGGAAGACCAAAGCATCAAAGAACGACTCCGACCCGTTTTTCGACCTATATAGCAACGTAAGTTGTGTCCGATGCTTCCCTACTATATATATTGTTTTACAAAATAGCACACTTTTGTCTTCTCATTTATCAAATTAGCCTACTCAACAAAAATTTTAACAAAATAAATTATAGAAATATACTCTCATATACCCCCAACCGAACAAAATACGGAAAATGCCCCAATTTTTTTATTTTCATATATCAATTTTCTCTTCCCTTCTTATTTATCAAATTAGCATAGTCGAAACCATAATTAAAATCGCTATAAGACACGTCCTTTCCAAATTCGTAATTAAAATAGTATTAGCTCATACAATTTCATTTTAACCCCCATCAATTCTCAATCCTAAGTGACTGCTTGTGTTGGGAATGATGTTCTCTTTTTTGGTCGTTTCTTTCTCTTTCCAAAAAGCAACTTATTTTTGCATTTGAAAAACTACAATTTGTTTGTTTTCTAGATTAAACTTATAATTTTAGAGAAAAACAAATTTCCAATTTAGTAAATCAAATATTTTTTATGTTATTAATGATTATCAGTTTTTATCTCAACTAAGTCACAAGGGTTTAAGGACCATCTTGGAACCTTCAAGAAAATTTTCCAAATAATATTCATGGTAGTTTTAAAATCATTTTGCGACCTCAAGGAGTTTTAGCCAAATAATAATGTGTTAATTTTTCTAACAGAATGCTTTCCCTCGGAAGATTGAGTTTCTTTCGTTGCTTACCTCCTAACAAATAAAAAATCCTCCTAAGATTAAATCAGGTTCAGTCTCGTTCATGATATGACTGAGTTTAGACATTATGAGATGATTACATAACAAGAAAGTACTCTTTATCTTTTTTAAGAAAAAAAAAAGAGAAAAGAAAATGAAATGAAAATACTCTATTTTGGTAAATAAAATGTTTTACTATGTTATTTTGTAAATAAAAAAAACATTATTTAAGAAAAAGTTCCAAATAAATATTTAACTTCATGGCTTTCTTTTCCTAGTTCATTTAAATTTGGATTAGAGTCTGAATCCTCGTAGAACCCAAAACAAAAGCAATTCCATAGAAATGAGTTTATATTATTGTTTACCACTCTAATTAGCAATACTTTTCTTATGATGTGATGGCAGCATCTAGGGTGGAACCGGAAATTCAAGCAAGTGTGGGCTAGAGCGGCCTAAGGTGTGGAATGAATCGTATAAAAAAATCAATACAAAAAATATGAAAAAAAAAGGGGTGGGTTGGAGCCCACTCATGTCCCTACGTGGTTCCGCCATTGGCATGTCGATCAAGAGTCCAATGCCAATGTACTCTGAAGAACAAAAGTTGGAAGACTGGTCGAGGACCTCAAGCTTGGATATATTGTTATGCTAGAGGTGAATATTAGCTTGATTGTTGTTTTAATTTTTATAATTGTTCTGTGATGCATATGTAAATATGTTGTAATAATGCCATGGATTTGTTATGTTCCTAGTTATGGTCTATGTAAGTATGGTTAAAGTACTGTAATTTTATGCTAATAGTTGATATGACTATGCATCTATACATCTTTCCCTACAAATGCGAAGAAAGAAAATAATATTCGTTTGCAGGAAAACATATTAGTCACAAAAATTTGCAAAAGACCATAGTTGTCGAAGTCTTTCTTCTCTCAACAAAGAAGGGGCCTATCTAGACTAAGAAAACTTGGTGTACCTCTAAGGAAGCATTTAAATTAAAACTATGGATCATTTAAATGTCTGTCTCAATCCGCCATAGGCGAATGTCAATTACCCCTTAGATGTTGCCGGGGTTTCCTAAGCATTTTTAGAGGTGTTAACTATGTCCAAAATTGACCTGGTTTGAACGGGACTGAACGGAGTCAGTTTAGCCCGTTAGAATTTACAAGTCGGATTAGTTCTGGCCGAGTTCAACACCAAAAATCCAAATCCAGTCAACCCAGAACCTACTATGAACCAGTTGGGTTTGACCGGACTGAGTCTAGTTCAAGTGCGGACCGGGTCTGGTCAACTCTGGTTCGATTTTAAAAAATAAAAATAAAAAATTGTTGGACTTTGAACTTTAGGTTTTGGACTCGATTATATATAAAAGAAAAAAGAAATATTATCTGTGTTTACCCCTCCATTACTAATGCCTAATTTTATTTTCCTCCATTATTAATTTTATTACTACTGCTTCCATTTCTTTAGAGTTATTCAATAATAATGGATGGAGGTAAATACAAACAAGTGAGATGGATAGAGCAAACCATGCACGAGTTTTCAAGAATTTGATCTCCATATTTTTCTACAAAGAGTCCATGGAAATTTGATAAAATCGTAAACAAATTGCAGCTCTCTTCAATTTGTCAGATCGGCCTAAGTCCCACCAACATCAATTCCGAACATTCGATCGGGAAGAGTGCATTTAAATCCTCCTTAGATGTTACGAAAATCCAATTAAAGACTCCCTGATTTGAAAAACCCAATATGTTTCAATTACGCTCAATTCAGTCCCCCGCCGTTAACAACCGTTAAAAATCGTCTAAAAAGACGATTTTATCCCTCCCATACCCCCCCCCCCCTTCTATCTCCGAGTGGTGGGGAAGGATGGCAGGGGCTGGCCGGGGTGGGGGGGGGGGGGGGAGGGGGGGAGGGCTGGCCGGTGGAGGGAAGAAGGTGGGGGGACGGTCGGGGGGCGGGGGCTGGCGGAGGGAGGAAGAGGGGGGGTACTGTCGGGGGGCGGGGGTTGGCCGGCAGAGAGAGGAGGGTGGGGGGGGGGGGCTAGCTGGTGGAGGGAGGAGGAGGGGGGACGGTCGGGGGATGGGGGCTGGCCGGCGGAGAGGATGGACGGAGGAGGGAGGAGAGGGAGGGGGGGGGGGGGGGGGAGGAGGGGGGTAGGGAAGGGGGGATAGTTTAGGTAATTTTTTTATATTTTTTTAAAGTATTAACAGCCATTTTTAACGGCTAATAGACAGTAGGGACTTTTTTGCTCACATGGACAATCTAAGGTGGACCAAACTGCGTAAGTTTACGAACGGATCTTATTTTGCGAACGAGACAAATCTAAGAAGAGTTTAAATGCACTTTACCCCTATCATGCCCATGTCAACTAAGAAACCGACACCCAGTTGGCAACCAAGACCACTGGACGAGCAAGTGCTTCCGAACTTACATTGTTAATATCAACGTCGACCCATCTATCTTCCAATTGGACATTTTCTTCCAACATTGACCCATTTGTATATGGTATCAGAGTCAAAAGTCTATGATCTTCTCTGCCAATCACTCTTCAGCCATATTTTGTGTTGGAAATTCTTCAATTTTCTTCACTTAAAAACTGCAAACAAAATAAATTACTTAAATGTTACCGGCCTCCGAGGAAGTCGTGCACGTAGCACTGCCCTAAGAGTTAGCTCGGGTCTATGTACAGAATGAATCCGAACGCCCTTAGTGGTAAAATTCCCGCTCCACCGGAATCTCATTGCCGTACACGACGTCGAGAGAATGACCCCGACTTAGCTCCGTCCAGAGCAACAATGGAGAACAGCAGTGATGTTGAGAGGACGAGAATTTTAGAGAGAGAAACGAATTTCTGTGTGTACCAAATGAAGGAATGAGACAAGGTATATATAAGGGTTTTCCACGTAGGAGAATAATGACAGATTTAATGAGTCAATTAAAATAAACGTTACTGAACGTTTTCCAGAGCAAGGTTCATTGAACCTGGACGGAATTTGAATAGTGAACGTTATGGAATTTAAAATTGTAACGGTCAGAATTATTTGAAAAAGTAAAAAATCTTGTAGGGTCTCGGCCCGAACCTGAAGAGGAAATCGAATCGGCATTCGGCGCCCGCAGACGTGGGCACGTACCCACACCCGATACGCTCGCCGAACCGAACCGAGCCGGGCCGGGCGGCGGCGGTGGCGCGTGCGTGTGGCCCATGGAGCTCCCACACACAACTTCAAAGAAGCACAATGGAAGAATGTAATATAAGCACCACTAACTCTCCTCCCATTTTCGATGTGGGACTAAAAAATGAAGAGTTTGAGCTTTTGGGTGTGAAACACAGCCAACAATCCCCCCTCCCAAAAGGTTAAATTCTGAGGTAATAGAAGGAAAGAAAGATAAAGAATGAATAAGAAAATTTCTGGGCAGTTGTATACTATGCATAAATAAGATGGACTACAGCCTTGAATCTCACGTAGTGATTATTGTCTTTGTCTGAAGAAGAGCTTGATGGACTACGCCTTGAATCAGTCTTCTTGAACCAGATTCAGACTATATAGCACACATAGTACGCTAGAGGTACTTGGGTCTATCGGGTGGCGCGTTTGGTTGGCCATGCGCACTTTTACACATTCATGGGAGTTGTCTAGGATCGTCCTGTCCTATAGTCGTGGCCCTCACGACCTCTTATATAGGTAAGTCCTTAAGGGTTGGTGATAGGAATCAACCCTCATATCATGCTTGGACTTATTAAGAGTTTAAACTCAACCTATCCATATCACAAAAAGAACAATGTCACCATAGGGATGGGGTATGAATGTACACATGTACAGCCTCTTGGGCTTTTATTTTAAAGAGAATTTAATCTCAGGTCAGTGTTCCATAATAGTCACCTAGTCCAGTTTGTTTCTACCCATTGAACCGGCTTCTTGGGATCTCCAGTCAGACTCGGTTGGGTTGTCACTGCTGGTGACTATACTATGGGCTTAACCCCATCCCCCTCGATGATTCTAGGATCAAAGTCCTAGACAGACCCTTCGTCAAGTGGTCTGCAAGGTTCTTTTCTGACTTTATATAGTCAAGAACAACATATTTGCCCAATAGGCTCTTTATTGACTTGAAGCGCAGCTGCAGGTGCCTGTTCATCTTAGCATTCACAGAATCATGCTTTAGTAGTTCTATAACAGATTTATTATCACAGTTTATAGAAATTGTAGGAATAGGATGAACAGAAACTGGTATATGCATAATAAGATTTCTCAGCCATTCGGCTTCTGTACATGTAGTATCCAAAGCTATCATTTCAGAGTCCATTGTACTTCTGGCTATGATAGTTTATTTACATGATCCCCAGGAGATTGCAGCTCCTGCTAGGGTAAAAACATATCCAGTAGTGGATTTCACATCATGTGAATCAGTTACCCAATTTGCATCAGAGTAACCTTCTATGATATCAGGGTGTCTAGTATAATGAAGTTTATAATCTAGAGTACCCTTAAGATATCTAAATACTCTGTCTAATGCAGTCCAGTGTGACTGATTTGGGTTACTAGTATATCTACTTAGTCTTCCAATAGCAAATGCAATATCAGGTCTGGTCCTATTTGTTATGTACATAAGGGACCCAATCATTTGTGAATATCTATGTTGTTCTATAGGTGATCCTTCATTCTTCTTGAGAACAACATTACTGTCATAAGGGGTAAGGGCAGGTTTTTTGTCAAAATACTCAAACTTCCTTAGCATTTTCTCAATTGAATGTGCTAAGGATAGAGTATAGCCCTCTTTCCTTTTTGACACTTGCATTCCTAAGATCAGATTTGCCTCACCTAAGTCTTTCATATCAAACTGGTTAGATAAATAATTCTTAGTGTTATTTATCAGTTTCAGTGAAGATCCTAGAATAAGGATATCATCAACATACAAGCATAAAATAACACAACTTTCATTTGTATTTTTTGAATACAAACATTTGTCATATTCATTTGGCACAAAACCAAATTCTATAATGACTTTGTCAAATTTGTTGTGCCATTGCTTGGGAGCTTGCTTTAGGCCATAAAGAGATTTTACTAATCTATAAACCTTCTTTTCTTGACCTTTAGCAATAAAACCTTCAGGTTGCTCCATATAAATCTCTTCTTCTAAATCTCTATTTAGAAATGCTGTCTTTACATCCATTTGATGGATCAGCATATCATGAATGGATGCTAAAGCTAGAAGGGTTCTAATAGAAGATATTCTAGCTACAGGAGAGTAGGTATCAAAATAATCTAATCTTTTCTTCTGGGTAAATCCTTTGGCTACTAACCTAGCCTTATATTTTTCTATGGTACCATCGGCTCTAAGTTTTTTTTAAAGATCCACTTACAACCTATTGGTTTGCTGCCTAAAGGAAGGTCTGCTAAAAACCAAGTATTGTTCTCCATGATGGAGTTATACTCATTGTTAATAGCTTTTTTCCAGAAAGGGGCATCAAGAGAGGATATGGCTTCTTCATAAGTTGAGGGATCACCTTCTATCAAAAATGTGAAGAATCCTTCTCCTAAATTCTTTTCAATCCTTTCTCTTTTACTCCTTCTAGGTTCTATGACTTGTTCAGGTTGAGAACTGGGTACTGGATCATGAGAACTAGTAGACGGAGTAAGAGAAGGGTTAGAGGAAGATGAAGGGGTTCTATCCTTGAAAGGAAAAATATTCTCAAAGTAAACTGCATCTCTAGCTTCAATGATTGTGTTATTAGAGATTTCATTTACTTCAGAATAGGTTACAAGAAATCTATTGGCATTACTATCTAGGGCATATCCTATGAATACAACATCTACAGTTTTAGGTCCTATCTTCCTCTTTTTGGGTTCAGGAATTCCTACTTTAGCTAGACATCCCCAAACTTTGAGGTAATTAATCCTAGGGGTTCGACCTTTCCATAACTCATATGGGGTCTTATCATTAGTCTTACTGGGTATCCTATTAAGAATATAACAGGCTGACAATAAGGCTTCTTCCCAAAGATTGTCAGGGGCACCTGAGCTGAGAAGCATGGCATTGACCATATCTAAAAGAGTGCGATTCTTCCTTTCAGCAACTCTATTGGATTATGGTGAATAAGGAGCAGTTACCTCATGAATAATTCCGTGCTCTTCATAGAAGTTAGTCATTTCATTTGAGGTATACTCTCCACCACGATCTGATCTAAGGATCTTAATCTTCCTATCCAACAGGTTCTCAGCCTCAGATTTATAGACCTTGAATCTGTCTAGAACTTCATCTTTGGTCTTAAGGAGGTAGGTGTAACAATACTTTGAATAGTCATCTATAAAAGTTACAAAGTATTTCCTACCGCCTCGGGTCAAGACCCTATTGGGATCACAAACATCACTATGGATAAGTTGTAGGAGTTCATGTCACGACCCGATACCCAAATTGTTGGGCCAGGCCGAGCCATGTCCAGCCTACGCTTGGTTAAAGCGCAGTAAGCTGTTCTAATAATAGACAATAAATGATCTAAGCTACTAACAGTTCTAAAATCATATTTAAGGTTCATCACAACACAGCATCTATAAGCGAAGGTAACATAAGCACAGACTTAATAATACATAACCAAAGTATCTAACTGGAGACAAAGTCCAGTATCCAAATATAAGAACATACCAAAGTCTCAGTCTCAAAACATATGAAAATAACTAAGCAAGGTTCCTCGCTGGGGCCTCTTCTGGAGCTAAGGCCAGGTCCTCAAAGCAGTACCATAATATGTAACACATAGCATTTCCTCCTCGAAAAGTATACCTACAACGTTATCCTGTCAGGACGGGAGCAAGTACAACATCTACAACTAAAGTACTGAACATATAATGAAAGAGATGTACAACGAGAAATATGGTGTGATAAGTCTATAAAACAGGAAATACTAGAAACATGGCCTCATGGTACAACTGGGATCAAGTATCATAGTAACATAGGGAACATGGCATCTATCTCATGTCGCATAACAATCATGTCATATCACAGATCTATCTCATGTCAGATCATAATCCATCATGTCATATCATAATCTATCATGGCAAGGATACATATGTCATAGAGACAGATGTATATATAATGTTTAAAACTGTAGCAAGTACGTGATCGGTCAATAGATGTACAATGTGCTGGAGGGCACATAATGAAATGTACTTCCGTACAAGTGATCGGGCGATATATAGATGTACATACGTACAACTCCGCCTTGGTAATAACCTGCGGCAAGGTATGCATATAAAATGCGATCTCGCTCGCTACTATGAGGGGGGTCATGATCACGTACTCAACTGTCAGTTTCCCCATACCCTATAGTATAACATGTGAGAGATACGAGAACAGTAAAAACATGTGATAGATACTGGAATCGGCATAAACATGACAGGTACTGGGAGCAGTATGAAACATGTGAATACTCCGAGTAGTATAAAGCATAGTGAAACATGTGCTGAGAACCAATAAGAAGCATGTAAAGATATAAGAACTGTCCTAAGCATGGTAGGGACCCAATTAATGTAACATGTGAAGATTTAACTTGCAGTTATTCAGAAAGCAATATTTTAACAGGATTAATACATGTTCTAGCATTAAAAGACAGTAAATGAGTGTGTAGATGTACTTGCCTCGAGCAAAGCAAGAATACTAGTACGAAGATATAGATGTCCGGTGTCCTGTCAATAATGATATACAACTCAGTTCTAAGCTATGTTCAATAATACACTAGTGGTGAGACACGACTCCTAACTGGACACTAAGCTAAGTGGAGACCTAGCATAAAAGTCTAATGTGGAGTGCCACTCTATCCAATACTAATTTCCTAGAGTCTTTACACTAGTGCAGGGTGAGGTCCAATACGCCTATAACTCAAAACAACACAAAATATTGAAAGTCGTAATTATTCAATAAATAAATCAAACTGTACACTAAGTTCCAATAATTTTTGAGATAGACAAAAAGCTTAAATATATATAAAATAAAGTACCAAAATAATCCTTGTTAATTATAGAAATTTATAATAATTTTTCTGGGATTTATAAACCCTCATAAATATTTATTAAAAATCAGCAAACATAAATATATTGAAAATGAGTTATGTTTTCCCATTTTTATAAAATACTAAAAGCACTTAATAAATGCTAAAAAATTATAATAAATTATCTAACTTAACATAATATTTAAATACGATTTTTCCAAGATTTTTACAGCAATTAAAATATATATAAAAATTCAAAACCAGAAAGTAACAATATCTAGAAAAATAATTAATTATAAATTAAGGATAATACATAATCAAAATCTACAGATGTTGTCGGATGATAAAATAAATATCACCAACGTGTCCAGAACGGTCAAATCAGCTAGGATAGCCTACCCATAAGTCCAATTTGAACACAGGGGCAAAACGATAATTTCGGGTCAAAATGATGTCCGTCGTTGGACATACTTTGCACCGAAAAACGTGTCAGGATAGAAGTCTACAAAACCTAGCAAATTATATGTTCACGAATCCAGAATGATGATACGAACCCAACGGTATATCCGAAATTGGATTCCGATGAGTCGATCTCAAAGTGACCCGTTGACTCGAAAAGTGGGACCCGCTTTGCACCGAAATGCGTGCCAGGGCCCACGTTCTACAAATTAAGCAAACTTTATATGAAAACATGCCAGAACGACGCCACGAGTCTACTGGTGGTGTCAGAAATTGAATCCAGAGTCCCGGGTTCAAAAATGAAATTTAACAAGTGCGATTTAAAGAATTCGGACGGCCAACTTTGGCGTCGAATTCGACCAACCAAACGTGCTTAAAATGAAACGAAATCTAAAGGAAGCAGGAAGATGGTTATACCATCTGTGCACCGGAACTGACGGTGCGCAAAACGGAGCTGCGACGGCGAAGTTACGAGCTGACGAAGTCGGCTCCACGAAACTGTCCAAAAACAGTTCAATTTAAAACGTCAACTTGGTGGCCAGTTTTGAGGTATCAAACGACATAATTAACGGGTAAAATTTGACAGGGGTGAAGAGGGATATACCGAGATTGCGACGGAGTAAAAATATCGCCGATCCAACGGTCGGATCTCCCGAAAAACATGCACGAACTTGCTGTCCCGAAACACAATTTCTGAAACTTGAAATCGCGCGCGTCGACGGGATTTCGACGTAAACGCACGAATCGCCTATCGTGCGCATCGGGAACGTTGACGATGGCCGGGGAGGGGTTGCCCGAGGGTGCGCACGTGGCCAGGGTGCTCGCCGGCGGCGGCCGGCCACGTGGTGGCGCACGACCACCACGGCAGCGTGCGTTTGTGCGCACATGCACACTGTTGTCGCTGCCGCTTGCTGTTGCGAGCTGCTGCGCTCGCGCGCGGCGCTGCGGCGGCGTGGCACGGCGGCATGCGGCCAACGCAGGCGAGGGCGGCGGTGGCGGACGCTATGGTGGTGGTGATGCGGTGTGGTGTGGGTGATGGAGTTGGTGATGTTAATGGTGGTGATGATGATGGTTTATGGTGGTGGAGAATGGAGGAGGAGGAGATGGAGGTGCTCGGTCTAGGGAGGAGGAAAGGGAAGGAGCTCGGCCAAGGGCTGTGGGGGTGGGGTGCTGTGTGTGTGAGTTTGTTTAGAGGAGAGAGAGAGTTTTGCTTTTATGTGTGTGTGTGTGTAAATATATTAATATATAGAGAGAATGAGAGAGAGTGAGAGAGGGATATTTAAGAGAGGGGGAGAGAGTGTAGTCGGCCAGGGGGGGTGTGAGCTGGTGGAGAGATGGTGAGTTGTGTGTTTGTGTAAAGTGAGGGAAAGAGAGTGAGTTGTTTATATATATATATATATATATATATATATATATATATATATATAAAAGATATTTAAGAGAGAGAGGAAAAGAGAGAGAGATATTTTAGTGAGAGAGGGGGGGTGTGAGTCGGCTGCCATTGGGGAGAGAAGAGAGAGAGAGTGTATGATATTTATTTAGGTAGAGAGAGAATGAGAGATTTATTTATATATATATGTGTATATATATATACAAGAAATAAAAATGAGATATTTGTAAAAATAGAGAGAGGAAGAGACATTTTCAAAATAGGAAAATTATGTAAGGTATTTGGGCAGTCATGAAAGGGCAACGTGGAGCTTGGGTTCGGGTTCGGTCGAACCGGGTCGGGTCAAAATCGGACAGGGGGCAATAATTAAATTAAAATAGGGATTTATAATCATGGGTAAATAAATACCATGCGGAGACTCCAATAAATGGGACACAAGTTTCATGTGGGTAGTAGGCTTCATATGGGCCACGTCCATACTTTGGGTCGACTGGGTTGGGTCGATGTCGGGTCCCGAAATTAAATTGGAAAATAAATCAGGTTTCACGGTAGATAATTAATTGGCCTAAATTGAACCGAAAGTTATGCGAAGAAAATGGAGCACAAAATGGAGTGTCTGAGTGGGACACGAAGGTCATGGGTGGAGAGCGTCTCGAGTAGATCATTCATGAGAAGTTGGTTTCGAGAAAATGGCTGATCTGGTGCTCCTAAATTAAAAGCAACGGCAACGTGTAAACGACGATCAAAAATAAAAGTGGGAATAATTATTCAACGATTAATCGGTCTAAGTTGACCCGAACTTGCGCGATACAAAAAGAGCACAAGGGAACGAATTCAAGTGGGACATGATATATCAAAACGAAGATAATCTTGTCTACTTCAAAACTCGTGAAGAGAGTTTCCAGAGATTGGTATCCCTGACGCTCCAGAAGTCAAAGTCATGGAAAGGTACATTAATGATCTAAACAATTAAATAATAAAATATTTATCAAAAAATAATTCATTAAGAAAAGCAAAAAAATAAATCCTGAAATTCAGGGGGCTTACATCCTACCCACCTTACAAAAATTTCGTCCTCGAAATTAAAAATCATCCAACGGGTCAAACTATAACATGTAGCTGCTCTGGCTACGATACTCAATCTGCTATCCTTATAATCATCTCTTCTGTTTCTTCTTACAATCTTTTTGATTCAGGTTCAACAAAGTCCTTCTATCATAAACTATGTCATATATCCTTTAAAATCTTCCATACTAACATGGAACATTTATGTATTCCCCAAAATATAGGTCATTCTCTGGACATGTCTATAAGCCTAAAATGCTTAATCATCAACCGTATTTTCAACCTCAATCATAATTACTGGAATTCCTTATCGTATTCTAAGTATCCATATTCTATCAATCCACGGTTCCTTAGCATCGTTTATCGCCAATCCTTTCCTACAGTTTCTCCTTGAAATTATACGTTCAATTCTTATCCTTGACGTAGAGCCTTCTTCTTTTACTCAACAAGTCCTCCGAATATAAATCCTCAATTTCAAAACTCCCGATTTATTAATTACCAATGTACATATGTCTTTGTCTTGTTCCTTGTTCTTTTAACTGATATCATTCCGATCTCGTATGCAATATGATAACTCACACTACTAAAATACCCCATTTTAGCGACGTTAGAATACGTCGCTAAATGAGGAAAATCCGTCGCTAAACCTAAATTGCGACGGATTTAGCGACAAAAATTTGACGTCGCGTAATGCCTTGTCGCAGATGACCAATTCGTCGCAGTTCGTCGCTATGGGCGACGTAAGCTAACTCGTCGCTAGACGTCGCAAAATTAGCGACGTCTAGCGACTATAGAGTATGTCGCCAGATTGGCGACGTAGGGCGACAACTTAGCGACGCATTGAACTTTAGATATGATGACATGGCATGTCAGCCACGTCAGCACGTTAGCGACGTCTAGCGACAAAGTTATCGACGTCCGCACTTTAGCGACGTCTAGCGACAAAGATATGATGATATCCCACGTCAGCACTTTAGCGACGTATAGCGACATCACGTCGCAAGTTAGCGACGTATAGCGACGTTCTCTCTCCGTCGCTAGACGTCGCAGAACGTCGCTATACGTCGCAGATTGTATAAAAAAAATTAAAAAAAAAATTGCTATTTTTGTTATGCTGTGTGTCTGTGTTTCACATTCACTGTAAACACAGACACACATCATCACAAAAATACACATTATATTTTTTTTAAATTTAGGCAGCACCTCCTTTGTATATCAGATCATCGCTTATAACCCAGCGTAGGTATATTCGTCATCCCCGTCGCAGATAAATGGCAAAACAAGTCTACA
The DNA here is from genome assembly GCA_029216955.1 of Iris pallida. Taxonomy (NCBI): domain Eukaryota; kingdom Viridiplantae; phylum Streptophyta; class Magnoliopsida; order Asparagales; family Iridaceae; genus Iris; species Iris pallida. Next base: position 1,317,549 of record JANAVB010020000.1, read on the forward strand.
ACCAATAAAAGTTTACAATCAATAAAAGTCTACAAACAATAAAAGTCTAACAAGCAATACAACCAATAAAAGACGATGGAGCAATATCATCACCCAATACAACTAATAAAAGTCTCGTAAGCAGAGAAAGAAGTATCTCAACCAATACAAGTCAACCACAAATAAGAGTCTCACAAACAGAGAAACAAGTGTATCAACAACAAATAATAAAAAAGACATCACAAAGGACCCCGGCTGCGCATCTGGGATAAAATGATGTCGTACTGCTCCTGTGTGAGCTGTGCAACGTCCGGAGGCAGTGAAATGTCTGGAGTCGGCGCCGTCGATGGACCGGGAGGACGCTGCTCTATCTCTCGCAGTCGCTCAGCATGCACAGCCAGGGCACTCACCATCCTCCGACTACTCTCCTCAAGCGAAGTCTGTACCTGAATGAGTGTGGCAGACATGGCGATCTGCGTCCCCTCCAGCTCGACCTGTCTACGCTCTGTGTGCTGTGTAGACTCGGTGAGCGTGTGCAAGTTAGCAGCTGTAGCCTGCTGCAGAGTCATCATATCCTGTATACTACGCTCGATCGTATCAAATCGTCCGGTGATCGTCGGATCGTCGGATCGTCGCTCTACCCCAGCTGCCTCAGAAATCTGCTGCTGCAACTCGCGACGCAGCTCCTGGAGCTGACGAGCAATATCATGCGCCTGTGATGACGCCTGTGAAGCTGGAGACTGCGCACTGACAGAGGGGGCCCGGGATGACTCTGAAGCCAAATAGGCGCCGTAGGATCCCGTACCGTAGTACGTACCCTTCTGAAGACCACCAACGGCGGTCATCCAGAGGTCGTCCGGCGATGGAGCTGTAGGCGGCTGGAAGAAAGTACCAGCCCCTCCCTCTGCTGGCGCACTAGCAGCAGCAGCAGCAGCAGCAGCAGCCGCCGCCTCCTCTTGTAGCCGAAGAAACTTGGCCTAGAATAATGTTTGCTAACGTCTAAGTGTTTGCTAAAGTCTATATTGATATCTATTTTCCTGTTTTCTAAGTTATAGTAAATTAATATAAAGGATAGAACGTACATATGCCTGCGTCGCCTTCTCATCAATGAACTCCCCAGCCCTCCGATGGGTGACCAGGAAGACGGTCTCCATGTTGGGGTCCTCACCCTTTTTTACCTGTTAAAATATATATTTATCTATTATTAGTATTAAACATTCTTTCCAACTATATATAAAATGATGTCCGTCATAGGAAACGTACCAGACGACGAAAATGCTCCGTCATAGGAATGGAGCCACCACACCACTTACCGGCGCTCGACCGCGCCATCTTGGCCTTCTCAGACCGCTCCCGGTACCCGTCCTCGGCGAATCTAGCCTTCATCGCAGTCTACTGCTCTGGCGTGATCCAACCTTGGATCGGCTTTCCGGCGTGGTCACGATCCTTCTGGTCGCGGATCGCATCACGAATGAGCTTGCCTGCGACGGCAGGAAATTGGCCCTCGATCTTCGCCGCCCGGTGTGGTGGATAGAAGTAGGTCCTCTACGAGAAGTCAAATAGAAAAGTTGTATAATATACAAAAATGATTATTAAAATATAAAAATAAACAAATTTTTTACCTTGAAGTGGGCCAACCAAAAGGCCTTCCTATCGGCGGGAGCATCTGAGTAGTTAATCTAAGGCCTACCGTAGTTCTCCCTCAGAAATCTTCCCAGCGCTCTCTGTACTGCAGGAGGCCGATATCTATAAAATAATAAATTTCATGAATATATATGTACATATAATCATTTGAGAAATATATATTAACTAATTAACTTACTTCGTAGGCCCGTCCGTCCAAATCTCCATCCGCGTCTCGCCCGGTGGAGCGCATGGAGGGTCGCTATCACCTCCTGCCTGGTCAGGATCAGTCTCATCCCCGTCCTCCATATGCTGGGCGTCGGCAGGAGGAGTGCTGGACGCAGGAGGAATGCTGGACGCCGGAGGAATGCTGGACGACGATGGTGGAATGCTGGACGACGAGGGAAGATCAGTCGCCAACCTGTTGGAACTGCCCTATCCCGGTAATGGACCGGGAACAGTACTGTACACTGGCGTACTCGGAGATGAGGATGAGGGTACGGAATCTGCCTCCCTATCCCGAGGCACACGGGACTGACTCGTATGATGACATCCTCCGCGTCGTCCTCCTGCCATACCTGATAATAACATATTTATATGATAGACATCACAGATTTTTGAAAAATATCATAGTCCCAAAAGTGTCACTAAATACATCACAGATTTTTGAAAAATATCATAGTCCCAAAAGTGTCACTAAATACATCACAGATTTTTGAAAAATATCATAGTCCCAAAAGTGTCACTAAATACATCACAGATTTTTGGAAAATATCTGTCACAAAAGTGTCACTAAAGATAACGTCCTCCGCGATGTCCTCCGCGTCGTACATATTTAATCCTCTTCTGAAAATTCATCTTGTTCGTTTAGCTCTTCTTCTTCTTATTCTTCTTCTTCTTCTTCTTCTTCTTCTTCTTCTTCTTCTTCTTCCTCCTCCTCTACATCTTCACTTTCAGCTGCATCTTCCTCTTCGGATAATTCTACTTCTTCTACACAATTAGATGTGTAATGAGGAACTTCCGTATTGTCCACTTCTATATTATTTGTTACAAGAGGTAGTTCATCCTCTTGATAAGCTATATCGTCAATCTCAAAGGTATTTCTAGCTTTGGTCTTGCATACTGCCCACCAGTCCGACCTTGTTGTTCCCCGTTTAGGATAACGTGTGAAGTACACGAGCTGAGCCTGACTTGATAGGACAAATGGTTCATAGGCTTGATATCGACGCCGATAGTTTATATCCACAAGACCGTGCTTGTCTACTTTCCAACCTTGACCTTCAATCGGATCGAACCAATCACACCTGAATAACACAATCTTAGCAGGCTCTATTCCATAACTATATGTCAGCTCCACAATCTCCCGTAGGATGCCGTAGAAATCGTTGCCCGCATCAACATCTTTGTAGTTCGAAGATCTGATACACAAACAGCTGTTTTTGGTGGAGTCGAGATCCACAAAGTTGTCTCTGATCGGGCAAGTTGTTGACCTGAACCTGAACCCATTAACACAGTAGCTTGGCCATATTTTTGCAGCATAAATTGGTCCCTTGGCTAGCGTTCTAATAGACTCATTCTCAAGTCTTGCGTATGGACTATCGACCTAAATACCACGAAAAAATAAATTAAGCTCATTCTCAATCGTCGTGCATATACTGAAAGGTAATTACAGAGTTCTCAAGTCTTACATATGCACTCAACCATGATGGAAAATAACGCCTCATTTCTTGTTCTAGTTCTTCTTCTGTTATGTGTGGCCTACCTGACCTCACTTCATCATTAAATATGCTGAAACCAACATCGTTCAATTAATGTAATAGTCTAATAATCAACACTATTAAAATAATGTAAACGTATTAATTACTTACCCCTCCAGCTTCTCTACTTCATCCTCATCGCAGTTGAGTAATACATACACCTGAGCAGCCCTTAGCTCATCATCGTTCAGATATCTCTTCTTCATTTTACCCGACGGCTTTCCTGAAGCATTGAATACCTTCAGTATTGTATCATTACATTCATGATCTCCGTCGTCGTTTCTGGAAGCTCTCGTTCTATTAGTTGCAACATGAGGCTTGAAATACATCGAACAAAAGTTTGTAATCTCCTCGAGAACATAGGCTTCACAAATAGAACCCTCGACCCGTGCCTTATTTTTCACATTTTTTTTAGGTGATTCAAATGTCGCTCGAACGGGTACATCCATCGATATTCGACGGGTCCACCAACACGTGCCTCATAGGATAGATGAATCGGCAAATGCTCCATAGAGTCGAAGAAACCAGGAGGGAACACCCTCTCTAGCTTGCACAGTGTTACCGCAATGTCCTTCTCTTGCTTTTCTAGACGATCAACGAGCAATTTCTTAGAACAAAGGTCCCTGAAGAATATGCTAAGCTCCGTCAATGGATCCCAAACTGCCTGCGGTAAGAATTCCCAAAATGCAATCGGAATTAACCTCTCCATGAATATGTGACAATCGTGGCTCTTCATACCCGTCAATTTGTTTTCCTTCGGATCGACACATCTTCTCAGATTTGACACATATCCATCTGGAAATTTTAGGCCCTGGATCCACCGACAAAGTCTCACTTTATCCTCCTTGTCCAGTGAGAAGATCGACTTCAGCAGGAACTGTTTTCCATTCTGCTCTATCAAATGCAACGCAGGGCGTGTGCATATTTCTGCTAAGTCCAACCTAGCCTTGGGATTGTCTTTCGTTTTTCCCTTTATGTCCATCACAGTATTAATTATGTTATCAAACACATTCTTCTCAATATGCATGACATCAAGATTATGTCTGATCAGATTGGTACTCCAATATGGCAGATCCCAGAATATGCTCCTTTTTGTCCAGTTATGATCTCTACCAAATCCATCGCACTTGTACCCAGTTGTAGGATCTTCGATAGCACTTGGAAAATCTCTAACCTTCTCCCATATCGCGGCTCCGCACCACTTTGGCGGTGGATCACCCTTCTCTACAACGCCGGCACGGAATGCATTCCTGTTCCTTCTGAACGGATGATCTTTTGGCAGAAATTGTCGATGACAATCAAAGAAGCACGGTTTTCTTCCGTGTTTCAAGCGAAAAGCCTTAGTACAGTCCATGCAAATCGGACATGAGAGACGTCCATGAGTGCTCCATCCAGATAACATTCTATATGCCGGAAAGTCGTTGATGGTCCACATAAGGGTTGCCTTCATCTGAAAATTCTGCTTCCTGGAAACATCGTACGTGTTAGCGCCTACTTCCCATAACTGATTCAACTCATCTATCAAAGGCTGTAATTACACATCAATGTTCCTCTTGGGATTGTTCGGACCAGGAATTATAACGGTTAGAAACATGTACTCGGTCTTCATGCACATCCAAGGCGGTAGGTTATACGGAGTGACAATCACAGGCCAGCACGAATACTGGGATCCCGAAAGACCAAAAGGAGTAAAACCGTCAGAACATAGCCCCAACCTGACATTACGTGGATCTGAAGCAAAATCAGTATACACTCGATCAAAGTGCTTCCACGCTTCTCCATCGGATGGGTGATCCAACACTCCTTCAATCTGTTCTCGCATGTGCCAACTCATATTTTCGGCCGTCTCTTTCACCATAAATAATCTTTGCAACCGCGGCGTTAAAGGCAGGTAGTGCATTGAATCGGTCGGTCTTCTTGCACCGGTAGACCTTCCTGTACTAGTTGGCTTATAGCGATCAGCACCACAAAATCTGCACACATCTGCGTCCTTGTCGTCTTTGTAGTACAGCATGCACCCATTGCGACAAGAATCAATTTTCTCGTATCCCATCCAGAGCGATCTCACCATCCTCTTAGACCGGTAGAAGTCTTTAGGTAACTTAGCACCCGCCGGCAAGATCTCTATAATCAACTCCAGCACTCGGTTGTAGCATTCTTACGACATGTTAAAATCTGACTTAATGCTCAAAAGTCTTGTAACCACCTCCAACGGTGAATGATCCTCACAACCAGGATACAATGGAGTCCTTGCATTCTCCAGCAACTCCATGAACTTTGCAGCGTCGACATTCGGTGCCTCCTCAGCTGCATCAGGAACAAAACTGGGCCCAGCAGCGTCGAAAACCATGTTCACGCACCCGTCGTCGTATGCATGATTATCTGAAACAAAATTAGGTCCCGCATGCATATACGGCTCAACATAAGGCTCCGGCTCTGATGCTAACGACACAAGTTCTCCGTGTGCGGTCCACTGATAGTAATTAGGCGTGAAACCCCTCGAGTACAAATGATATGTCACTTCCACTTCTGGATAATATTTCACGTTATGACATTTCACACACAGACACTTAATTTTGGTGCCGTCCATGTACTGAGGGAACGCCTTAGCAAACTGCAGGAACTGCTCTACTCCCGCTATGTATTCATCCCGCACACCACACATATCTTCAGGACGACGATTGTACATCCATGAACGATTCCGCAAGTAGTAATTCAGCTCCATTTGGAAATAATTCTGCAAAGATGAACACACCAATTAACAATGTTTGCTAACGTCTAAGTGTTTGCTAAGTGTTTCCTATTTTTCCGGTAACGATTTCACGGGAGGAGTACGAGATGTTTCCTATTTTCCCGGTAATTCATGGCTTCTGTGAAATAACCACATCTTGGCTATTTGTTAAATAGATCGACCCTGAGCTCCCATGTTCAGTCGTGCCTTCAACATCATGTTCAAATGAAGGTGACAAGCAGCTGACTATAGAAAAATATATCGTATTGAGCTTCATAAAGAAATGCAAGATTACTACATAGGAGCTTGTAATCTTGCATTTCTTTATGAAGCTCAAGACGGCATATTTTTTCATAGTCAGCTGCTTGTCACCTTCATTTGAACATGATGTTGAAGGCACGACTAAACATGGGAGCTCAGGGTCGATCTATTTAACAAATAGCCAAGATGTGGTTATTTCAAACGATAGGAGTCGCTATATTCCTTAGAATAGACTTGGAATATTCTCTAGAATATTCTTGGAATATGCCTTGTAGCCAAGTGCTAATTAGATCTAGATCTAATTACTCCTATAATTACCTCTTCTGCCCCCATTAGTGCTAATCACTACAAGTGGGGGGCCGTGGGGGTGCTACTGCTGATGTAAACTGCTGCTACAACAGTTGTTCTTGCTGCTGCTATTGCTGGAATGGGGGCAGCAGCTCCCCTTCTACTCCCCATCCATCTATCCACCTATCCATCCAACTATCTATCTAATATATATCTACACATACCAATAGCTAACTAGTATCCTATTTCTAACCCCAACTTGGTATCCCAAACCAAGGCTCTAACACTCTAGGATACTAACAACTACATATCTAACTAGGATATGGCCTAAGATGCTAACCTATATCTAACACATTTAACCTCACACTCATCCACACAACTCACTTACACACTCACTCACATATATCACCCATGATACCACACTCATAAGCTCTCACCTAGGCTTACATATAGGCTAACACACACACACACACACACACACACACACACACACACACACACACACACACACACATATATAGGCATATATAGGACACATATAAATAGGATTATAGGTCCACTAATCCTTCCTATCATCCTTACATCCATTCCATTTATCAATTCCCACACTATCACCACACTACAATATAACCACAACACTACAACATGAATATTATACCAAGAGACACACACACATATATATCTATATATAACCACATATATATAACATGTAGGTATATATATATAGGTGACATGTGTGTGTGTGTGTGTCTGTGTGTGTCTGTGTGTGTGTGTCTGTGTGTGTGTGTCCGTGTGTGTGTGTCCAACTAAAGGCTAATAAGTAGGCTAACTAATGGCTAAAAGATAGGCTAAAAGGATGGGCTAATAAGTAGGCTAACTAATGTCAAGTGGGGGGCACACTGCTGCAAATTTCAGCAGCATATAGCTGCTGTCCCCCCCCCCCCCCCCAAAACTGCTGAAAACAGCAGCCCAGGCTGCTGGTTGCTGTCCAAAACCCCCTCCCCATAAGCACACTTCTATCCTCCTTCAATCTCCATCATTTCCTCATCCTTTCATTGATTTCCATCCTACTTCCCACACAACAACAACAACAACAACAACAAGAACAACAACTACACAACAATCAAAACCTCTCAACATTCCCACAACCATAACCCCAAATAAATATACAACCACACACAAATATATATATAAATATATATATACATGTAAAGAGATACAACATATAAATAACACATGAATAATAATATGAAAAAGAGCACAAGAAGAATATGATAAAATCTGTGTCAGTGTGTGTGTGTCTGTGTGTGTGTGTGTGTCCGTGTGTGTGTGGGTCTGTGTGTGTGTCCGTGTGTGTGTGTGTGTGAGAGGAGGAGGAGGAGGAGGAGGGAGAGGAGTTAGGGTTAGGGTTTACCTTAGGAAGAGGGAGGAGGAGGAGGAGGAGCTAGGGAGAGGAGGAGGATCTCGGATTGGGGGAGGAGGAGCTCGTCGGAGCGGGAGGGAGTCGCCGGGGGCGGGGGGAGCGAGTCGCCGGGGGGGAGAGTCGCGGGGGGGGCGAGAGAGTCGCCGGGTGGGGGGAGAGTCGCGGGGGGGGGGGGGGAAAGGGATTCTGAAAATTTTGGAAATTTTCGAGTGAGGGGGAAAAGGAAACAGCGTGCCCTAAGTAAAACATTTAGCAACGTCAACTAAAGACGTCGCTAAACGTCGCAAAATTTTATTATATGGCGACATATATTAATACTCTGTCGCTGAACGTCGCTGTTCTTTGACGTAATTTATGTAATGTCGTTGAACGTCGCTAGTTAGAGACGATTTGCGACGTCACATGACGGGAGTCGCTATATTACATATATAGCGACGTTATTTTCTTACGTCGCTAAAACACGTCGCTAATAGAGCATATTTTAGTAGTGTCATTCTAACTTATTCTATATCAATCCACATATCGATCTACCCTCTAATCACATGTAATTAGCTATAGATAACCAACCAAAATTCTACAAATGCTAAATCCTCAAACTGCTAAGCACAAGATTCTAATCCTCAATCCATAGTCATAACAATATAATATCTCATTTCTCCATCTTAGATACCCTATCATCAAGTCATACTATAAATACAATCGTTCTTAATGGTTTCCAAGTCTACTACAGTCAGTCGCTTATACCTGTCCTATAAGCTTAATCTAACCAATCCCTAGGAAAAGTACTTATCACAATCACATAATACATTTATAGTTATACTACAGGATCAGTCAACAAGGTTTGGCTATTTCGGTCGTCTATCAAATAGAAGGTAACAAGGCCTAAGACTGGGTCAAGCAATCCATAACAGTGTCCAAACAAGTCAAAGGTCAAACAAGACGGGAAAGTTTATTGGAATATCTCCAAGAATGGTACGAAGACAACGAAATGCATAACGGGAAGAATTATCCAAGAGGTTAACGAAGAAGAGTTTAGTCAAGTCATAGAAAAGATGGAACACAAAAATAATTATGTCCAAAAGATAACATGAAAGCAATCCTATTGGAGAGTCCTAGAGAACCTGTAATTCTAGTTGTAGATGTAGATAGAACAGAGTTAATCAAGACGGGAAAGAATGATAAAAATAAGAATTTATTCTTGCTCGATCGGTCATAACGAAGTGAACCAAGCTGAGATATGATCTGATAACCATACACGTCTTCCTGAAATCATGTTGCCAGAATTTCCGCCCCACCAGTAAGCTTATGTGCAATAAACGATAAAGTCATAACTAAGGTATACACCCTATAGTCATATCATCTAGATTCCTTACCACGCCAACCGGTATGGCTGCAAGAAAATCTAAATTCTATGAATACGATAGTATATCCGAAATCAGGCTCTATGTTTTTGTCATACCAGCTAATATGGCTGCGATAAATTCTAAACTCCATAAATAAAGCAGACGTTTACCTTATCAGGACATATCATAATTCAATCCACAAAATTTATCACGATGCAAGATCAAAATCAACAACGAAAATCAGAAATCGATTTCAACAACAATTTAAGGAATAGCAAATAAAAACAGGTGAAAACATATTTCGAGATAATATTAGAGTGAGATCCTCAGGGGTCATCCCAAGGGTACAAACTTGGTCTAAATTGACCTACTGAAACACAAACAAGAGGCTAATTATAGCTAACGGTCCTATGCTGTGATGAGTTCTCCTATGTTGCAATCCTAGAAATCCTCTAGGTGTTCTAAATGTTATTCCTAGTGTTATCAAGTTGTCCTAGATCCTAATTGCAGGCATGCTTGGTACAATAACGTAACCAAACAATTTAGTCGAGACCAGCATGGGCCGCCAAAAAAATATGTCACGACCCGATACCCAAATTGTTGGGCCGGGCCGAGCCACATCCAGCCTACGCTTGGTTAAAGCGCAGTAAGCTGTTCTAATAATAAACAATAAATGATCTAAGCTACTAACAGTTCTAAAATCATATTTAAGGTTCATCACAACACAGCATCTATAAGCGAAGGTAACATAAGCACAGACTTAATAATACATAACCAAAGTATCTAACTGGAGACAAAGTCCAGTATCCAAATATAAGAACATACCAAAGTCTCAGTCTCAAAACATATGAAAATAACTAAGCAAGGTTCCTCGCTGGGGCCTCTTCTGGAGCTAAGGCCAGGTCCTCAAAGCAGTACCATAATATGTAACACATAGCATTTCCTCCACGAAAAGTATACCTACAACGTTATCCTGTCAGGACGGGAGCAAGTACAACCTCTACAACTAAAGTACTGAACATATAATGAAAGAGATGTACAACGAGAAACATGGTGTGATAAGTCTATAAAACAAGAAATACTAGAAACATGGCCTCATGGTACAACTGGGATCAAGTATCATAGTAACATAGGGAACATGGCATCTATCTCATGTCGCATAACAATCATGTCATATCACAGATCTATCTCATGTCAGATCATAATCCATCATGTCTGGTCCTATTTGTTATGTACATAAGGGACCCAATCATTTGTGAATATCTATGTTGTTCTATAGGTGATCCTTCATTCTTCTTGAGAACAACATTACTGTCATAAGGGGTAAGGGCAGGTTTCTTGTCAAAATACTCAAACTTCCTTAGCATTTTCTCAATTGAATGTGCTAAGGATAGAGTATAGCCCTCTTTCCTTTTTGACACTTGCATTCCTAAGATCAGATTTGCCTCACCTAAGTCTTTCATATCAAACTGGTTAGATAAATAATTCTTAGTGTTATTTATCAGTTCCAGTGAAGATCCTAGAATAAGGATATCATCAACATACAAGCATAAAATAACACAACTTTCATTTGTATTTTTTGAATACAAACATTTGTCATATTCATTTGGCACAAAACCAAATTCTATAATGACTTTGTCAAATTTGTTGTGCCATTGCTTGGGAGCTTGCTTTAGGCCATAAAGAGATTTTACTAATCTACAAACCTTCTTTTCTTGACCTTTAGCAATAAAACCTTCAGGTTGCTCCATATAAATCTCTTCTTCTAAATCTCCATTTAGAAATGCTGTCTTTACATCCATTTGATGGATCAGCATATCATGAATGGATGCTAAAGCTAGAAGGGTTCTAATAGAAGATATTCTAGCTACAGGAGAGTAGGTATCAAAATAATCTAATCCTTTCTTCTGGGTAAATCCTTTGGCTACTAACCTAGCCTTATATTTTTCTATAGTACCATCGGCTCTAAGTTTTTTTTAAAGATCCACTTACAACCTATTGGTTTGCTGCCTAAAGGAAGGTCTGCTAAAAACCAAGTATTGTTCTCCATGATGGAGTTATACTCATTGTTAATAGCTTCTTTCCAGAAAGGGGCATCAAGAGAGGATATGGCTTCTTCATAAGTTGAGGGATCACCTTCTATCAAAAATGTGAAGAATCCTTCTCCTAAATTCTTTTCAATCCTTTCTCTTTTACTCCTTCTAGGTTCTATGACTTGTTCAGGTTGAGAACTGGGTACTGGATCATGAGAACTAGTAGACGGAGTAAGAGAAGGGTTAGAGGAAGATGAAGGGGTTCTATCCTTGAAAGGAAAAATATTCTCAAAGTAAACTGCATCTCTAGCTTCAATGATTGTGTTATTAGAGATTTCATTTACTTCAGAATAGGTTACAAGAAATCTATTGGCATTACTATCTAGGGCATATCCTATGAATACAACATCTACAGTTTTAGGTCCTATCTTCCTCTTTTTGGGTTCAGGAATTCCTACTTTAGCTAGACATCCCCAAACTTTGAGGTAATTAATCCTAGGGGTTCGACCTTTCCATAACTCATATGGGGTCTTATCATTAGTCTTACTGGGTATCCTATTAAGAATATAACAGGCTGACAATAAGGCTTCTTCCCAAAGATTGTCAGGGGCACCTGAGCTGAGAAGCATGGCATTGACCATATTTAAAAGAGTGCGATTCTTCCTTTCAGCAACTCTATTGGATTATGGTGAATAAGGAGCAGTTACCTCATGAATAATTCCGTGCTCTTCACAGAAGTTAGTCATTTCATTTGAGGTATACTCTCCACCACGATCTGATCTAAGGATCTTAATCTTCCTATCCAACAGGTTCTCAGCCTCAGATTTATAGACCTTGAATCTGTCTAGAACTTCATCTTTGGTCTTAAGGAGGTAGGTGTAACAATACTTTGAATAGTCATCTATAAAAGTTACAAAGTATTTTCTACCGCCTCGGGTCAAGACCCTATTGGGATCACAAACATCACTATGGATAAGTTGTAGGAGTTCATGTCACGACCCGATACCCAAATTGTTGGGCCGGGCCGAGCTATGTCCAGCCTACGCTTGGTTAAAGCGCAGTAAGCTGTTCTAATAATAGACAATAAATGATCTAAGCTATTAACAGTTCTAAAATCATATTTAAGGTTCATCACAACACAGCATCTATAAGCGAAGGTAACATAAGTACAGACTTAATAATACATAACCAAAGTATCTAACTGGAGACAAAGTCCAGTATCCAAATATAAAAACATACCAAAGTCTCAGTCTCAAAACATATGAAAATAACTAAGCAAGGTTCCTCGCTGGGGCCTCTTCTGGAGCTAAGGCCAGGTCCTCAAAGCAGTACCATAATATGTAACACATAGCATTTCCTCCTCGAAAAGTATACCTACAACGTTATCCTGTCAGGACGGGAGCAAGTACAACCTCTACAACTAAAGTACTGAACATATAATGAAAGAGATGTACAACGAGAAACATGGTGTGATAAGTCTATAAAACAGGAAATACTAGAAACATGGCCTCATGGTACAACTGGGATCAAGTATCATAGTAACATAGGGAACATGGCATCTATCTCATGTCGCATAACAATCATGTTATATCACAGATCTATCTCATGTCAGATCATAATCCATCATGTCATATCATAATCTATCATGGCAAGGATACATATGTCATAGAGACAGATGTATATGTAATGTTTAAAACTGTAGCAAGTACGTGATCGGTCAATAGATGTACAATGTGCTGGAGGGCACATAATGAAATGTACTTCCGTACAAGTGATCGGGCGATATATAGATGTACATACGTACAACTCCGCCTTGGTAATAACCTGCGGCAAGGTATGCATATAAAATGCGACCTCGCTCGCTACTATGAGGGGGGTCATGATCACGTACTCAACTGTCAGTTTCCCCATACCCTATAGTATAACATGTGAGAGATACGAGAACAGTAAAAACATGTGATAGATACTGGGATCGGCATAAACATGACAGGTACTAGGAGCAGTATGAAATATGTGAATACTCCGAGTAGTATAAAGCATAGTGAAACATGTGCTGAGAACCAATAAGAAGCATGTGAAGATATAAGAACTGTCCTAAGCATGGTAGGGACCCAATTAATGTAACATGTGAAGATTTAACTTGCAGTTATTCAGAAAGCAATATTTTAACAGGATTAATACATGTTCTAGCATTAAAAGACAGTAAATGAGTGTGTAGATGTACTTGCCTTGAGCAAAGCAAGAATACTAGTACGAAGATATAGATGTCCGGTGTCCTGTCAATAATGATATACAAGTCAGTTCTAAGCTATGTTCAATAATACACTAGTGGTGAGACACGACTCCTAACTGGACACTAAGCTAAGTGGAGACCTAGCATAAAAGTCTAATGTGGAGTGCCACTCTATCCAATACTAATTTCCTAGAGTCTTTACACTAGTGCAGGGTGAGGTCCAATACGCCTATAACTCAAAACAACACAAAATATTGAAAGTCGTAATTATTCAATAAATAAATCAAACTGTACACTAAGTTCCAATAATTTTTGAGATAGACAAAAAGCTTAAATATATAATAATAAAGTACCAAAATAATCCTTGTTAATTATAGAAATTTATAATAATTTTTCTGGGATTTATAAACCCTCATAAATATTTATTAAAAATCAGCAAACATAAATATATTGAAAATGAGTTCTGTTTTCCCATTTTTATAAAATACTAAAAGCACTTAATAAATGCTAGAAAATTATAATAAATTAGCTAACTTAACATAATATTTAAATACTATTTTTCCAAGATTTTTACAGCAATTAAAATATATATAAAAATTAAAAACCAGAAAGTAACAATATATAGAAAAATAATTAATTATAAATTAAGGATAATACATAATCAAAATCTACAGATGTTGTCGGATGATAAAATAAATATCACCAACGTGTCCAGAACGGTCAAATCAGCTAGGATAGCCTACCCATAAGTCCAATTTGAACACAAGGGCAAAACGGTAATTTTGGGTCAAAATGATGTCCGTCGTTGGACATACTTTGCACCGAAAAACGTATCAGGATAGAAGTCTACAAAACCTAGCAAATTATATGTCCACGAATCCAGAATGATGATACGAACCCAACGGTATATCCGGAATTGGATTCCGATGAGCCGATCTCAAAGTGACCCGTTGACTCGAAAAGTGGGACCCGCTTTGCACCGAAATGCGTGCCAGGGTCCACGTTCTCCAAATTAAGCAAACTTTATATGAAAACATGCCAGAACGACGCCACGAGTCTACTGGTGGTGTCAGAAATTGAATCCGGAGTCCCGGGTTCAAAAATGAAATTTAACAAGTGCGATTTAAAGAATTCGGACGGCCAACTTTGGCGTCGAATTTGACCAACCAAACGTGCTTAAAATGAAACGAAATCTAAAGGATACAGGAAGATGGTTATACCATCTGTGCACCGTAACTGACGGTGCGCAAAACGGAGCTGCGACGGCGAAGTAATGAGCTGACGAAGTCGGCTCCACGAAACTGTCCAAAAACAGTTTAATTTAAACGTCAACTTGATGGCCAGTTTTGAGGTATCAAACGACATAATTAACGGGTGAAATTTGACAGGGGTGAAGAGGGATATACTGAGATTGCGACGGAGCAAAAATATTGCCGATCCAACGGTCGAATCTCCCGGAAAACATGCACGAACTTGCTGTCCCGAAACACAATTTCTGAAACTTGAAATCGCGCGCGTCGACGGGATTTCAACGTAAACGCACGAATCGCCTATCGTGCGCGTCGGGAACGTTGACGATGGCCAGGGAGGGGTCGCCCGAGGGTGCGCGCGTGGCCAGGGTGCTCGCCGGCGGCGGCCGGCCACGTGGTGGCGTACGACCACCGCGGCAGCGTGCGCTTGTGCGCACATGCGCACTGTTGCCGCTGCCGCTTGCTGTTGCGAGCTGCTGCGCTCGCGTGCGGCGCTGCGGCGGCGTGGCACGGCGGCGTGCGGCCAACGCAGGCGAGGGCGGCGGTGGCGGACGCTATGGTGGTGGTGATGCGGTGTGGTGTGGGTGATGGAGTTGGTGATGTTAATTGTGGTGATGATGATGGTTTATGGTGGTGGAGAATGGAGGAGGAGGAGAAGGAGGTGCTCGGTCTAGGGAGGAGGAGAGGGAAGGAGCTCGGCCAAGGGCTGTGGGGGTGGGGTGCTGTGTGTGTGAGTTTGTTTAGAGAAGAGAGAGAGTTTTGCTTTTATGTGTGTGTGTAAATATATTAATATATAGAGAGAATGAGAGAGAGTGAGAGAGGGATATTTAAGAGAGGGGGAGAGAGTGTAGTCGGCCAGGGGGGGTGTGAGCTGGTGGAGAGATGGTGAGTTGTGTGTTTGTGTAAAGTGAGGGAAAGAGAGTGAGTTGTTTATATATATATATATATATATATATATATATATATATATATATATATATATATATATATATATATATATATATATATATATATATATAAAAGATATTTAAGAGAGAGAGGAAAAAGAGAGAGAGATATTTTAGTGAGAGAGGGGGGTGTGAGTCGGCTGCCATTGGGGAGAGAAGAGAGAGAGAGTGTAGGATATTTATTTAGGTAGAGAGAGAATGAGAGATTTATTTATATATATATGTGTATATATATATATACAAGAAATAAAAATGAGATATTTGTAAAAATAGAGAGAGGAAGAGACATTTTCAAAATAGGAAAAAAATAGGAAAATTATGTAAGGTATTTGAGCAGTCATGAAAGGGCAACGTGGAGCTTGGGTTCGGGTTCGGCGAACCGGGTCGGATCAAAATCGGATAGGGGGCAATAATTAAATTAAAATAGGGATTTATAATCATGGGTAAATAAATACCATGCGGGGACTCCAATAAATGGGACACAAGTTTCATGTGGTGGTAGGCTTCATATGGGCCACGTCCATACTTTGGGTCGACTGGGTTGGGTCGATGTCGGGTCCCGAAATTAAATTGGAAAATAAATCAGGTTTCACGGTAGATAATTAATTGGCCTAAATTGAACCGAAAGTTGTGCGAAGAAAATGGAGCACAAAATGGAGTGTCTGAGTGGGACACGAAGGTCATGGGTGGAGAGCGTCTAGAGTAGATCATTCATGAGAAGTTGGTTTCGAGAAAGTGCCTGATCTGGTGCTCCTAAATTAAAAGCAACGGCAACGTGTAAACGACGATCAAAAATAAAAGTGGGAATAATTATTCAACGATTAATCGGTCTAAGTTGACCCGAACTTGCGCGATACAAAAAGAGCACAAGGGAACGAATTCAAGTGGGACATGATATATCAAAACGAAGATAATCTTGTCTACTTCAAAACTCGTGAAGAGAGTTTCCAGATATTGGTATCCCTGACGCTCCAGAAGTCAAAGTCATGGAAAGGTACATTAATGATCTAAACAATTAAATAATAAAATATTTATCGAAAAATAATTCATTAAGAAAGCAAAAAAATAAACCCTGAAATTCAGGGGGCTTACATCCTACCCACCTTACAAAAATTTCGTCCTCGAAATTAAAAATCATCCAACGGGTCAAACTATAACATGTAGCTGCTCTGGCTACGATACTCAATCTGCTATCCTTATAATCATCTCTTCTGTTTCTTCTTACAATCTTTTTGATTCAGGTTCAACAAAGTCCTTCTATCATAAACTATGTCATATATCCTTTAAAATCTTCCATACTAACATGGAACATTTATGTATTCCCCAAAATATAGGTCATTCTCTGGACATGTCTATAAGCCTAAAATGCTTAATCATCAACCGTATTTTCAACCTCAATCATAATTATTGGAATTCCTTATCGTATTCTATGTATCCATATTCTATCAATCCACAGTTCCTTAG
The DNA here is from genome assembly GCA_029216955.1 of Iris pallida. Taxonomy (NCBI): domain Eukaryota; kingdom Viridiplantae; phylum Streptophyta; class Magnoliopsida; order Asparagales; family Iridaceae; genus Iris; species Iris pallida. Next base: position 1,334,881 of record JANAVB010020000.1, read on the forward strand.
CATCGTTTATCGCCAATCCTTTCCTACAGTTTCTCCTTGAAATTATACATTCAATTCTTATCCTTGGCGTAGAGCCTTCTTCTTTTACTCAACAAGTCCTCCGAATATAAATCCTCAATTTCAAAACTCTCGATTTATTAATTACCAATGTACATATGTCTTTGTCTTGTTCCTTGTTCTTTTAACTGATATCATTCCGATCTCGTATGCAATATGATAACTCATTCTAACTTATTCTATATCAATCCATATATCGATTTACCCTCTAATCACATGTAATTAGCTATAGATAACCAACCAAAATTCTACAAATGCTAAATCCTCAAACTGCTAAGCACAAGATTCTAATCCTCAATCCATAGTCATAACAATATAATATCTCATTTCTCCATCTTAGATACCCTATCATCAAGTCATACTATCAATACAATCGTTCTTAATGGTTTCCAAGTCTACTACAGTCAGTCGCTTATATCTGTCCTATAAGCTTAATCTAACCAATCCCTAGGAAAAGTACTTATCACAATCACATAATACATTTATAGTTATACTACAGGATCAGTCAACAAGGTTTGGCTATTTCGGTCGTCTATCAAATAGAAGGTAACAAGGCCTAAGACTGGGTCAAGCAATCCATAACAGTGTCCAAACAAGTCAAAGGTCAAACAAGACGGGAAAGTTTATTGGAATATCTCCAAGAATGGTACGAAGACAACGAAATGCATAACGGGAAGAATTATCCAAGAGGTTAACGAAGAAGAGTTTAGTCAAGTCATAGAAAAGATGGAACACAAAAATAATTATGTCCAAAAGATAACATGAAAGCAATCCTATTGGAGAGTCCTAGAGAACCTGTAATTCTAGTTGTAGATGTAGATAGAACAGAGTTAATCAAGACGGGGAAGAATGATAAAAATAAGAATTTATTCTTGCTCGATCGGTCATAACCAAGTGAACCAAGCTGAGATATGATCTGATAACCATACACGTCTTCCTGAAATCATGTTGCCAGAATTTCCGCCCCACCAGTAAGCTTATGTGCAATAAACGATAAAGTCATAACTAAGGTATACACCCTATAGTCATATCATCTAGATTCCTTACCACGCCAACCGGTATGGCTGCAAGAAAATCTAAATTCTATGAATAGGATAGTATATCCGAAATCAGGCTCTATGTTTTTGTCATACCAGCTAATATGGCTGCGATAAATTCTAAACTCCATAAACAGTTGATGGCTGTATGGTTGGTTCTACCACACACAAAACAAAATCTTCTTTGATCCTGAGTCTGACCAAAGATTTTAGGTTTTTGGGGTTGAAGGTTTTGGTGATGAAGATTTTTGGGAGGAGGTTGAAAACTCTGCTTCTTTTTTAAGGAGGTTTTCTTGGATTTGAGATGGTTGTTTGACTTAGGTTTTTCATGGCTTTCTACAAGGTTTATCTTAGCTATGGCATTTGACCTGGCTTTGGTCTTGGATCTATATTTCTCTTCTGTTCTAATTCTCTGTAGAGCTTGAGAATATGTAATAGATCCTTGTAGATGTAGAAGGTCTTTTACCACTTTAGACCAGGAAGGGGGAAGTTTATCTATCAAGCATCCTATTTTGTGCTCAGTAGAAAAGACGGTTCCCTTGGCTTGAATCTGCCTAAGGTGTTCTTGGAACTCATGGATTTGGTCATTAATAGGTTTGTTATCTACCATGACATATTGGTTGAATATGGTAGAATTGAATCTATCAATTCCAGCATCATCACAACTATACTCATCTTCCAAAGCATCCCAGAGTTCTTTAGCACTTTTATACTCAAAAGATATGTCGTAGAGTGACTCCGACATAGCGCTTAAGATTCTGTGGAAGCAGTGGTAGTCAATTTCCTTAGGGGTCTTAGGCTTAGAAGAAGAGGAGGACTTGGAAACCCCTACGTCAGACTCAGTCTCATCAGAATCATTTGAGATGGGTGTGGACCCATCAATGGCAGAAATTAGACCTAAGGTGGTAAGCCAAAATTTTATCTGGCTTTGCCACCTCTTGAAATAGGTGCCATTGAATTTTGCAGGCTTTGCAGAAAAAGTCTCTTCCTTGGAAGTCATATTTTCTAAAGTCTGTAAAATAAAATTTACTCAATAAGATGGCTTTAAACTAAAAATTAACAATTAAAATGATTTTAGTAATAGACCTTTAAAATTTTTGTTTTTCAAGTTTTGTTCAACATCTATAGAAGTCTTAGGAATAAGATCTAAGTTCATCATCCTTTTGATAGATCCTAAGTTCACATGACCTAGTCTACCATGCCAAACATTTGATGATTCAATATTTGCAACAAAAGAAGGATTTGAACTTTTATTCATAGTACTTAAAACAAAAAGTCCATCTTTCACAAATCCTTTTCCAATAAACAGATCATGCTTAGAGAAAACTACTTTATTGGCCTCCATTACAATTTTGTATCCTGAGGCTACAAGGAGAGATCCACTAACAAGATTTCTCCTGACAGACGGCACATGAAGCACATCATGGAGAGGTAGAATTTTTCTTGATGTCATCTTCAGATCTATTCTTCCTCTTCCCACAACTTGTGCCGTAGAGCCATCTCCTAGGGTCACGCCTCCTCCACCTGATTCCTAATAGGTTGAAAAATAGGAGCGGTCAAATAAAACGTGAACATTAGCTCCAGAATCCAACCACCAATCATCAGAATGGAAAGACCGGTTTACTACAGGTTGAAAACTTACAGACCTGAAGGAGCTGGAAGACCCATTCAGAATCATGTTACCCTCTGGCTTGCCTTTTCCCTTGAAGGAGTTCTGGATAGTTTCTTTCTTCCTTTGGAAACAGTTGATGGCTGTATGGTTGGTTCTACCACACACAAAACAATTCTTTGATCCTGAGTCTGACCAAAGTTTCTAGGTTTTTGGGGTTGAGGGTTTTGGTGGTGATGGTTTTGGTGATGAAGATTTTTGGGAGGAGGTTGAAAACTCTGCTTCTTTTTGAAGGAGGTTTTCTTGGATTTGAGATGGTTGTTTCACTTAGATTTTTCATGGCTTTCTACAAGGTTTACCTTAGATGTGGCATTTGACCTGGCTTTGGTCTTGGATCTATATTTCTCTTCTGTTCTAATTCTCTGTAGAGCTTGAGAATATGTAATAGATCCTTGTAGATGTAGAAGGTCTTTTGCCACTTTAGACCAGGAAGGGGGAAGTTTATCTATCAAGCATCCTATTTTGTGCTCAGTAGAAAAGACGGTTCCCTTGGCTTGAATCTGCCTAAGGTGTTCTTGGAACTCATGGATTTGGTCATTGATAGGTTTGTTATCTACCATGACATATTGGTTGAATGTGGTAGAATTGAATCTATCAATTCCAGCATCATCACAACCATATTCATCTTCCAAAGCATTCCAGAGTTCTTTAGTGCTTTTATACTCAAAAAGTATGTCGTAGAGTGACTCCGACATAGCGCTTAAGATTCTGTGGAAGCAGTGGTAGTCAATTTCCTTAGGGGTCTTAGGCTTAGAAGAAGAGGACTTGGAAACCCCTACGTCAGACTCAGTCTCATCAGAATCATTTGAGATGGGTGTGGACCCATCAATGGCAGAAATTAGACCTAAGGTAGTAAGCCAAAATTTCATCTGGCTTTGCCACCTCTTGAAATAGGTGCCATTGAATTTTGCAGGCTTTGCAGAAAAAGTCTCTTCCTTGGAAGTCATGTTTTCTAAAGTCTGTAAAATAAAATTTACTCAATAAGATGGCTTTAAACTAAAAATTAACAATTAAAATGATTTTAGTAATAGACCTTTAAAATTTTTGTTTTTCAAGTTTTGATAAGGTTGGGTTAGCTGTAGGAGCCGGATCCCAGCAAGCGGAGGTTCACTAGGAACTCTTAAGTACCGGTTGCTTAGACGAATTTTCGCCTTGTTGACAGAAGGGCCCTTTCGGCTTGTTCCCAAACAAATCTTAACTTTAGAACTTTAAAAATTAAAGGAATTTACTAAATCAATTAATTATTCGATTTAGCCTAAATTGATGTATATTGAGTAAAAAGGAACTAGTGAAATGGCTAGCAGATATGTGAATAAGGTTGTTTGTGAAATGAACAACAGTAGAAGCAACAATATTAATATTGCTAACAGAACAAATTATGTTAAAAAGTTTAATAAAAATTACTAACAAAGCAACTTTTGTATATGAGAGCAAATTTTGTATATGAGAGCAAATTTTGCTAACAGAACAAATTGGTTATAGAACAAATTAATGTATAACAAAGCAAAATTTTCTAACAGAGCAAATTTTGCTAACAGAACAAATTGGTAATAGAACAAATTAATGTATAACAAAGCAAATTTTGCTATCAGAGCAAATTTTGCTAACAGAACAAATTGTATATGAGAGCGAATTACCGTAATCTCGTTGCCGCACACGACGTCGAGAGAATGACCCCGACTTAGCTCCGCCCAGAGCAACAATGGAGAACAGCAGTGATGTTGAGAGGACGAGAATTTTAGATAGAGAAACGAATTTCTGTGTGTACCAAATGAAGGAATGAGACAAGGTATATAAGGGTTTTCCACGTAGGAGAATAATGGCAGATTTAATGAGTCAATTAAAATAACGTTACTGAACGTTTCATTGAACCTGGACGGAATTTGAATAGTGAACGTTATGGAATTTAAAATTGTAACGGTCAGAATTATTTGAAAAAGTCAAAAATCTTGTAGGGTCTCGGCCCGAACCCGAAGAGGAAATCGAATCGGCATTCGGCGCCCGTACCCGATACCGAACCGGGCCGGGCGGCGGCGGCGGCGCGCGCGTGTGGCCCATGGAGCTCCCACACACAACTTCCAAGAAGCACAATGGAGGAATGTAATATAAGCACCACTAACTCTCCTCCCATTTCCGATGTGGGACTAAAAAATGAAGATTTTGAGCTTTTGGGTGTGAAACACAGCCAACATTTTGTTCGTAGAATCAGTATAAAAAATTATTCAATTTTTGTGTTAGGATGCCAAAGAAAATGAACAAAAAAGAAAAACAAAATATTCTCAAACGAAGTAAATAGCAACAAAAAAAAATGGTTACTCTTCCCATCCAGAATTTACTTTCGGCCAATTTTTTTGCATTTATTACAAAAAAATTTAGGACTAAATAATTTTTTTCCAAACACATATTCTAACAATATTTCTGTCATTTCCAAAAATTAGAAAGAAAAATGGATAAAAATGGTAATTTTTCAAAAAAAATGAGAGAAAAGAATTGATTTTCTTTCCTTTCCACAAATTGTATACATTACTAGACAGTTTGATAAACGCTATATTTGGATGGTAAATGTTGAAAAAAAAAATTGATTCCTGTAAACAAAGTAAAAAAGTTTAGAGTTACCGGTCTCTGGGGAAGTTGTATGCGAAGTACTGTTCTAAGAGATTATTCGAGGTCTATGTGCAGACTTGTTCCCGAATCCTCCTATAGGTAAAACTTTCGTACTACCGGCTTTCCGTCGCTGCACACAGCTCCAAAAAAATGACCCGAACTTAGCTTTTGTCGAGAGAAAATGATGGAAACTTGAGACGAGGGTGGTCAAGACGAAGGTGGTCGGCGCTAGCATGGCACTAGGCGAGCGCTGACTCAATTCTTCGAGACAAAGATGAGAGATTGAGTTGAGGTGGGTGAGTTGATTATCAGGTTGGATGCATGAATATTTATAATGATAAAAAATGGTGATTGGTTAACTTTGGTTGTGGTAAAAATGTAGGAGTAAGAAAAGGTCATAGCGAACCTTTCAAAATGTTGTTTTAGACTGTTTTTTCAAATACTATTGAACAATCCCCCCAGAAAACCAAGTTCTAAAACATATACAACAATTATAAGAATATATAAGAGTGGAGAACTTCTGGGCAAATAAATATTATGTAATAGTTGAAATAGAATACAGTCTTAAATCTTACTTAGTGACTATTGTCTTTATATGAAGAAGTACTTGATGGATTATTCCTTGAATCAGACTTCTTAAAACAGATTCAGAAAAATAGCACATATGGTACGTTAGAGTTTTTTAGGTTTATCGGGTGATGTCTTTGATTGGTCATGTGCATTTTTTCTTATTCATGAGAGTTATATGGGATCGCCATGTCAATAGTCATGGCCTTCACGACCTCCCATGTAGGTAAGACCTCAAAGGATATTGGTGATTGGTGCCAACCCTGCATAAATATGTTTGGACCTATTAAAACTTTTAAAACTCATCCTAACCAAATCATACTGGAACACTGTCATCATAGGGAAGGAGTATCTTTGTACAATTTCATACAGCCGCTTGGGCATTAATTTTGAGAATTTAATCTCAGGATCAATGTTTCATATTAGTCACCTAAGTCCATCTTATTTCTGTCCATTGAACCGGCTTCTTGGGATCTCCAGTCAGACTCGGTTGGGTTGCCACTGCTGGTGACTTACATATGGACTTAACCACATCCCCCTCGATGATTCTAGTATTAATAGCCTAGACAGACCATTCGTCAAGGGATCTGTATGATTCTTTATAATTTTTATAGTCAAGAACCACATATTTATTTGCGTAATAGATTCTTTATTGACTTGATGTGTAGCTGCAGGTGTCTATTCATCTTAGAATTCAGAGAATCATGTATTAGCAATTCCATAACAAAATTTATAAAACTGTGTATAACAAATGTATAAACTGTTCGGGGAGTCGTCATCTTCGTTTAGGGAGATCGCTACAGGGTTGGGTGGGTGATTTCAGTTGTAATCTCTCTCTTTCTTCTTGAATTCGGTGAGGGGGTTGAACCTTTGGGCAAAGGGTTCAACAAGTTTATATCCAGTCTTGTATTTTGTTGAAAGATATCAAGATTGAAATTTGTCCAGGTGACATAGTCACCGAACGTATACTATGTTTTTTGGCGTTCGTGGTAGATTGGTTCATTATCTTCAAGTGGATTGGCATCGCTTCCGCGGCAACACTGTACCGTGTGTACGTGCGGGGTGTCCTCGATTCATATAATTAGGTTTGTCGACATAAGATGATTTCCAGATCAATGTCCAAATGTATTGCCTAATTTCAACCCATAGTGTTCAACTCCTATAAGAACTAGGCCGAGATTATTCAATTTTACTTGTACTAGAAGTTGTACATGTGCATTGCAAGTATTTTTTTATGTATCTTTTCTCACTTTTTAAATATATACTTGGATGAAAATTTTGTTTTAAAATATTTTAAAATAAATTTATTTTTAAAATGGTGAATATTTATTATAGTTAGAAGTATATAATTATTAGTAGTTAATAATTACGTTAGTTTACAAAAAATTTCATATAGTTGTAGGGACTTGATCAAACATTTGGAGCAATATTTTATTTATAATTCATTCTCTTGCTGAGTCATGGTATGAGTTAGAAGAATATAATTTCTACATTGTAGGTGGCTTCAAAAATTGGCACGAAGTGTGGAAACTTTTGCCATCATGGACCAACCATATTGGGAAAGAAATTTTGGTCCTATTCAATCATTAATTTTTGGACGTTACTTTCATCAAATATAACATAAATGACAATTTAACTTTAAAAGAAACGTAGGTTTTAATTTTTGGAAGAAATTCTGCATGCAAATTCAAACAAATAAAAATGGCATTATGTTTGACATAAGTAAATTTTGTCAAGAACAGAAGACCAATAGATTTTTTGAAAATTAAGTTACATCAAATCTTTTTAGGTACATGTTTTGCTAAGAATTTTCTTACAAACTTTAAACATTATAACTTTATTTTAATTTTTGCTTTTCTCGATATAACGCTCTTATAAACGCATTACAAAACGATGCATTCAACTCCAAAATTGTGGTATGCTACCAAAAAATAGTTCCTCTTCGTGTTACAACAATTACATAATGTTTCATCTTTAAATTACATTAAACAATTAAAAATAAAAGAGAAATAGAAAGAAAGAAAGAAAAAACACACACAAGACAAATTAGGTAACATCGAACTTTAGTGGCTCTTGTGGTTACCGAGGAGAGATATAAGATCCTGACTGGATGGTGGAAGATCAGTGGATCGAGCCAGGGCGACCTATTATTTCTTCCATTTATTGGATGGGAATCGGAGGATAGTGGGTCCAACAGACATACAATACAGCATGTACAAAGTTCTGTACGTATCACCTGACATGTCAAAAAATAATATATATATATATATATATATATATATATATATATATATATATATATATATATATATATATATATATATATATATATATATATATATACCTTTGACTGCTTGATTGATGGGTCCTCATGAACATTGTTACAATGTGGACTCATATATTAACTAATATCCAACATTAATTAAATTTCTAGAAAAGGGTCTTGCATGTCCAATATATATTTTGCATGATTAACAAGACATAAAAAATAGGGGAGAAAGTGATTCCATCCATCCAAGCAAAGTGATTACTTTTTTTATATTTGAGTACCAAAGGAATTGAGGAGGAAAGGAAAGTGATTCCTAATTAAGGAATAAAAATTAGGAAAAAAAGTGATTCCATACATTCAAGCAAGATATTACTTTTCCACATTGAAGTATTCACTTTTCTTTCCAAATTTTTGGCATTTTCAAACATTGAAAAGGAATATCAATGAGAATTATAATTTTCTAAAAGAAAGAAATTGATTTTCTTTTCCTTTCATTCCGCGAACCAAACGAGACCTTAAGGAAGAGATAAAAAGAATGAAAACAAGCCTACGTTTAATATTCCATCATTAGCTGGTCTAGCTGTGATTATTCTGCGTATCAGATTCTTAGTCAAGTAAATCTTAATTTGTATTTGCAATTTTGTGCATGGTGTGTAGACCTTGTTTACAAAACTACTAGCACTACTACTTTTCTGTTCTCCCTACATCCAAGTTACATAGCTGTCCATCTTCTTCTTTAGAGCAAACAATGGACTTATTTTGTAGCTACAATTTAGTTGGTGCATCAACAACAGATGGATTAGGTATGGATTGATTCTTCACTAGTACTCGCGCACTTACTATTATTGCCATAACGCCATGATGCCCATGTGAGTCGCATTTACTTTCTCTCATTAAATTTGTGGGTAGTTGCATTGGCTATGTCATCATCGCATGTGTGTATTTTAAGTAGTACAACTATAACCTACCAACAGGAATGAAGTGGAATGACATGTGAGTGTGCGGCGCGACACCATGTGCATGCCTTAGTTATAGCTCATTTGACTTGTAACATTCTAAGCAAGTGGCTATACATGTGTGAACATATAATAATAATAATAATAATAATAATAATAATAATAATAATAATAATAATAAACAGAAATTAATAAGGTCACTACAAAAAATGATAGGAGATATCACATGATATGAAACATCATTCTTAAGCTCTAAAAGTGGTAGACAACAACGCACAATTTGTTAGAGAACAACACATTATTTCAAATATAATAAAGCTATTTGTCCATCCATGTCCTTCCAAATCATCACTTCTTACGTGACAGCTGACGTAACATGTTGATATGGCAGCTAACATGACAAATTTTATAATTAAAATTAAAATAAAATTAACACTAAGTTTAAATTAAAATTAATACTAACATTAATATTAAAATTAATATTAACATTAACATTAACATTAACAATAACATTAAAATTAAAATTAATATTAATATTAACATTAGAATTAATATTAACATTAAAATTAATATTAAAATTAACATTAACTTTAACATGAAAAAGTTGGCTATAATGTTTTTGGTTAAAATTTGCCATGTTATCTGCCATGTCATATAACACATAATATTATTTAACATGTCACGTCAACCGTCACATAATTTGGAATAGTTTGGAGGGACAATTTGGAGGTATGAATAGCATTACTCTTTCAAATATGCCTTTACTTATTTTCCTCTCATCCAACTTCTCACTACCAGAATAGGCTGAATTTGCGACGTCCAAAAACGTCGCTAATAAGTAAAAATACGTCGCTAAATTTATTTAGCGACGTTATTAGCGACAAAAAAAGCAGGTCGCCGAAAAGCTAGTCGCAGAACAAAATTTCGTCGCCTATCGTCGCTGTTGCGACGAATTGTCTACGACGCTAAAACGTCGCAAACTTAGCGACGTTCGGCGACATTTACAGTACGTCGCCAACTTAGCGACGTCTATTCGTCGCATGTAGTGACATGGCAAGGTTTGCCACGTCAGCACGTTTAGCGACGTTTAGCGACGTGCCGATACTGTTAGCGACGTCTTCGATTAAACTTAGCGACGTGCCGATACATCTTTGCGACGTATTTTCTCGTCGCAAAATCGTTGCAAACCGTCGCTAATATGTTGAAAAAATTAAAAAAATAATGCAGTTTTCAAATCATGCACACTGTACTTTACATATAGTTTAAACACTAATCTGGAAACTATATTTATATGATCACAAACATCATCACAAACATAAAAAAAGTCTCCCACCAACATATTTATATGATCACAAACATCATCACACCACAAACTATATTTATATCATCACAAACATAAATATATTCAAATTCTGCATACTGCACTTCACAGACACACATCATCACAAACATCCAATAGAGTCAAATAAAAATGGGAGATGATAAAAAGTCTCCCACCAAGTGTATAAACAAGTGTACCAATAAACAATTTGCCCATAGGGCCAATACATACGTTGACACACACCCATCTACATCCTGCCACATCTCTCTCTCTATACACACACTTATACATATGTTGACACACACCCTAAACTGCCACTCTATACACACTCACACATATATACTTTACTGCACACATGTCTTGACACACCCCACACACACTCATATATACATATGCTATTTTTCCTTTACCTTTATATATGCATATGTGGTTGTGCCTATATATATAGCTTTACCTCTATATATATGTATATGTTAAATGTGAATATATATATATATATATATATATATATATATATATATATATATATATATATATATATGAGGAAGGATAGGCATCCCCGCACTTTTTGCATCCCCATGCATCCCCATGTTCACATCCATTAGATGTGCTTTAAGTCATCTAATCTTAACCATTGAAAAATCAACGGTTAAGATTAGATGACTTAAAGCACCATCCAACGGTGTAAATAGGGGGGATGCTTGGGGATACAAAAAGTGCGGGGATGCCTATCCTTCCTCTATATATATATATATATATATATATATATATATATATATATATATATATATATATATATATATATATATATATATTTATTTATTTATTTATTTATTTATTTATTTTTTGTGTCTGTGTCTGTGCTAGGGTTAGGGTTAGGGTTCTCGTCCCTACTTTCCATACTGTAACCTAGGACTAGGGTTAGGGTTCTCGTGTCTGTGTCTGTGCCCGCATTTGTGTCCGTGTCTGTGTCTAGATAGCTAGGGCTAGGGTTAGGGTTTACCTGAAGAGGGCGGCTCGGTCGGAGGAGGGAGGCAGCGAGGAGGGGGCTTCGTCGGAGGAGGGAGGCAGCGAGGAGGGGGATTCGTCAGAGGAGAGAGGGAAAAGTTTTAGGAAAATTTTTGGGAGAGAGAGAAGGGGAAATAAAAGTTTCGAACGGGATATATTAAAACATTAGCGACGTCTGCTTTTGACGTCGCTGAACGTCACTATTCAGCGACATAACTTAAGTTACGTCGCTGAACGTCGCTATTCAGCGATGTTTTGCGATGTCTATTAAAAGAAGTCGCTATATTCAATATTTAGCGACGTTATTTAATTCTGTCGCTAAATTACGTCGCTAATAGAGCAGATTTTAGTAGTGTCTTTTTCCTCTTGTAATCTTTTCCTCTTTCGAACATCATTATTGGTAGTTTCAAACTCTACTATAGGGGTTTGAAAGATTTAGAAATCGTGACTTACAGATCGTTGCTCTTTTTCTGCAATCACTTCCTCTCTCGAACAATATTATTGGTGGTTTTGAATCCTATTATAGGAATTTGAAAGCTTTAGAAATCATGACAGCTAGTGTCACGACCCGCACCTAGTGTAGGGGCACGAGAAGTGGATACGTCCAGCCTACGCCGCAGTGTCGGCGGTAGAATGCTGTCCTAGGTCACATGTATCTAACAATTATAAGGTACCTATACAGTATATACTCTCCAAATAGAGGATAATACAGAAATGTACAACTCAATCACAACTAAGGTAGAAGTACAGTAAGATAGATAGATATGATATGGAAATCACCAAATGAAATACAAACAGGAGAAAAAGTCTAAGTGTCTAAGATAACATCTCCACAAAATAACATCCAGAATATATACATCTCAAAGTCTTAAAGCAAAGACAAGACAATAAAGTAAGATAACTAGTCTAGCTAACTAGCCTAGACTACTGGGGTAATGCTCTCTGCAAGGACTGGGTCCTCCTAGGAGTCCAGTTCGCAAGTATCATCTAGGGCTGCTCCATAGTACGTAGGATAAAACTCCTCGGTATCATCTGTAATATTTCAACATGTCCAGTCAGGACAGGAACGAGCACAAAATCTCAACAGTTCATATCATGACAGGAATATAAAGCATGCAATAGAGTAAGATACATGAATCGCTGAAAGAAATATGCATGAAAAAGAGAGAGACAACTGTACTGGAAATATATACTATAAGTAAAGAACTACAAGTGACTAGTGGTTTAGAGTACAAGATAGGCATGTGAACGGCTTGATCAATACATGATTACACTACTGAGTTGTACATGATTACACTACTTGAAAATGTTCACATGACTATTTTTACTCTCCCGTACCCCAATCAATACACAAGGATCTAGACAGGTTATGTTATTGTACATGACTTCACATGGGGGTTCATAAATAAGTGCACATAAAGTTATATATGAGGACTCTGTGAACATGAGAGTACATGAATCATAAGAGTATACATGAATAGTAAAAGCACATGAGTACATGATGAAAGTGAAACACACATGACATGATGTACCCAATGCTTCCGAGGGAGATAACATCTCATAAAAAGATCCATATAGTACCAATCCGTGTTACCAACGTGGCAGCATCAAGTAAAGTAATCTAGAGCAAGAATATAAGTCCTAGCAAGTATGAAATGATCAAAAAATGTACTCGCCTGATATCATGTATGCCCGATGAGAATAGATGTCCAGACAGAGTAGATGAGTCATATTTAGAGCAACACAGGTCACAACATGTCCAATAAGGTAAAACTGTAGATTATAATGCATACTACATGATTCTAGGTCATTCTAGACTAAAGTCAACTCTAGTCAACAATACTAGTCAAACTAGGTCAACCAAGCTATTCTAGGTCTAAACCTAGTCTAACAAGTCATTCTACACTAAAGTTAACTCTTGGTCAACTCTAGTCAACAATACTAGTCAAACTAGGTCAACCAAGCTGTTCTAGGTCTAAACTAGTCAAATCTAGGCCTAACCAATAGCTAGCCTAGGCAAACAAGCATACAAGCCTAACACAAGCACTAATCTGCATATAACAAATATATATATATATATATATATATATATATATATATATATATATATATATATATATATATATATATATAGGAAAATTCTTCAATACATCCAATGTAAAAATTTGTATCGATACATCCCAAATCTGAATCATTGGATGTTGATCCAATGGTTCAGATTAAAGCCGAAGTCAAAGTAACATGTAAATTCAAAGTCAAAGTAAACAATTTTCAAAATTTCCAATGCATTTTCAATGCAATTGTTTGGGATGTATTGATATATCCCATGTATTGTAGAAGGACCCATATATATATATATATATATATATATATATATATATATATATATATATATATATATATATATATATATATATATATATATATTATATATATATATACATTCACATTTAACACATAGAGGTAAAGCTATATATATATAGGCACAACCACATATGTATATATAGAGGTAAAGGAAAAATAGCACATGTATATATGAGTGTGTGGGGGTGTGTTAAGACTTGTGAGCAATGAAGTATATATGTGTGAGTGTGTATAGAGAGAGAGATGTGGCAGCATCAAGTAGAGAGTGCTCAGTTTACAGTTTAACCTTTTGTTCTCAGGTTTTAAACGCTCAACTCAGTTCTCAAGTTAACCAAACCTCAGGTTTTTATCAAACCCAAACAATTCTACATTAAATCTAAACTTCAGTTTTGATACTTAAAAACCAACCTCTGTTCAGTAATTTACATATCAGTAAACCCAGGTTCACAGTTTAAGATGTTAACATATAACATACAAAACTCAGTGAAAAAAATCACAAAACCCAAAACTCAATTCCCAGGTTTCGATCAAACCCCAATTAGCAATTCAATATGAAATCATCATCAACAAAACCCAATTTGAAAGCACAAATGTAACCCAGATATAACATGGCATTTCAGTTTACATTTGCAGTAAAATACATTATATTAATCATCAATTTAACATTTCATATCAAATGAAAACTCAGTATCAGAACATTGCAAACCCGACTTAGGAAAACCCTAAATACACATGTGAAAACCAAAGGAAATGTCAAATTAATGTGTGTAGACATGTGGTACATATTGCACGTGTCATGGGGGTTCATCTCGTGTCCACAAAAATGGACACGAGGTGTCCAAACACAATTTAAACACACAACAGAAAACTGGCTCGAACACTGCCTCGTACGAGCGTGTCAAGGGCTCGTGGACACGACACGAGCCACGACACATCTCGTGCTCGTATCCACACGTAACCCACATATAGGGCCACCCAATCGACACGACATGAGGTGTCTACGCCACATATTCGCACGATACGACACGCGTATCAGACGCGAATACATATGCGCACAGTCACAGTACAAAACACGTGCACTCACGTTTTCGTGTCTGACACGACACGAGAAGCCACAAAACTTTAGGGACACATTCGCAGACATTGCCCCTACGTGTCCCTCGAGTTTCGTCCCATCTCGTTGTGTCTCGTGTCCACTGCATGCCTCGAGTAGCAGGACACAGCACGGGGGCGTGTGCGAGCGAGTTCGTGTCCATTTGGACACAGACACGGCACGAAAACGTACTCAGAGTTATAGATCTGAGATCAGCATGCCAAGGGCTACAAATTCATATAATTACTTGCAGAAAATAAGAATAAAACAGTCACTATGGCATTTCATCAAACACGTGTCATAGGACACTGATACGTGTCCGATACGCACATCAAATCAATACCAATTCCTACCAAACTCACCCTACAGCTAAGGGACTCCAAGATGGATGCAACTATGGAAAGAAATATGAGATTTGAATCAATTTCAGGGGTTTACCGATTGAGAGTAGATCTCAATCAAAAAGCCCCAAAATGAGAAGTCCTCTTCCAATAGCAATAGCCAAAAGAGCTCCAATCCTAGCAAGCAAGATCCCTTCAACCTCTACTCCGGAAATGACTTCAAATGCAAGTGAGTGGGATCAATTTGGTGGAGGAATGGTGAGATTTGATAAATTGGGGAAGAAAAATTAGGGTTTCCAAAGGGGGATTTCTAAAAGAGGCAAGTATCAAATAAGAGACATTATATAGGGGGTTGGGGGCCTCTTGTCACTCCCGTTTCCCGTTATATGTATTTTTTTAGGATACGTATACGGATTTCTGACAATCGTCATGTGGCCCGTATTTTTACTTATCTTTTTAGCTTAGCCTTGGTTTAATCTTGACTTGATTGGTTCAACTTGGTTCAACATGACTTGGCTTGGCTTGGCTTGGCTTGGTTTGGTTTATGTTGGGTTGCAATGAGAAGGGTTGCTATATAAGTCAACTTCTTCTCTCACCTCCATTATTTGTATTTACTTCTTCATCTTCTCCATTAGTCCTCCCACCTACCAAGCCTAGGCAAGTGCAACTTGCTTCATGATGGATCTCAAGTTTTATTGTTTCATTCTCTTCTTTATTTGATTCTAAGTCTCTTTAGAACTTGGAGTTTTTAGTTTCCATGGATAGATTCTTGTAGATCTAAGTTTGTAACTTTTTTAATTTTTCTTGGTTTTGATATCTAAAACTTGGTTGTTTTCGAAATCTAATGGTTCTATGTTGTAGAGAATTCAATTTCATGCAGTTTTAGCTTTTGTTTCGCCTGATTTCGACTTCGGATGAGGAAGTTATGGCCATGGCAAGTTTCCGAAACTTTTATGGCTGAACTTGCTGTTGGGGACGATGACCCCCATGCGCCCGGGAGGCCATGCGCCGAGAGGCAATGCGCGATGAAGTCTTGGCAATGCATTCTTTAACTCCGAGCGTGTTATGCGCGTAGTCTTTCTACGCGCATGTACTGAAGACGCAACGTGAGTTCTGACGCGCGGATGTGCTGATGCGCGGAATTATGACGCGCGGATGTGCTGATGCGCGGATGTGCTGACGCGCGGATGTGCTGATGCACAAAATTCTGATGCGCGAAAGTGCTGACGCACGAATGTGCTGATGCGCAGAATTTTGGCACGCGGAATTCTGACGCACGAATGTGCTGATGCGCGAAATTCTGACGCGCAAATGTGCTGACGCACGGATGTGCTGATGCGCGGAATTCTGACGTGCAGAATTCTGATGCGCGGATGTGCTGATGCACGGAATTTTGACGCGCGGATGTGCTGACGCGCGGAATTCAGACGCGCGGATGTGCTGATGCGCGGAATTCTGACGCACGGATGTGCAGGAATTTCCATGCACCAGAATTGTAATATTTTGCTGTTTTGCCCGTTTAAGCTATTTTGTAGCTAAAATCTTGAAAAAAACTCAAAACATGAAAGTTGTAGATTTTTTTCCTTGGCTTCAAGAATATGTCACTAGTTATTTTATGCAAGTTTCTCATTAATGATAATGTAAGAATAGAACATGATAGTGGCCTGTTAAGGTGCACTCTTGACAAGTATCAAGTAACATGATAATCCTTAATAGTGACCCGTCGCGATACACTCTTGGCGAGTAACTTGACATGATAATTCTTGATGGTGGTCCGTTGTGACGCACTCTTGACTTGATAAAGTAATCCAACATGATAATCTCGATATGCCTTGCTAAGTAACTCTTGTCTTTACACCGTGGGTATTTGTGCTTGTATAAGCTACATGTCTCGTTTTGCATCATATCTAGGATATGAATTCCTGATTTCCACGGTCAGGGATTCATACTGAATTTGACTAGGATAATGACTAGAGTGATTAAGTAGTTCATGAAGAGATTTTTCAGCTACAGGCAGTCCTGTTATCTGGGCGCTTTAATTGGACTTGTAGCCTGTCGTCGAGTAGGACACATTTCCAACACACTGTCATGTGTTGCACCTCTAAGTCACCTAATCCAACTCTCTCAACTTATGACCGGATAACCTGGATTAAGACTGCAGGGCTTGTGGCTGTTAGAACATCTCGATGCATCTTGTTAGTAACTAGGCTTATGATAACCCTAGTTAGTTAAAGTATCAAGCCGTACTCTTTGCTTGGCCGTGAATGATGGATGGAGTCCTATCTTGTCTAGTCTTGCCTAGATCCAGTACATGGCTATCCCAGGACATGCTTGTTCATGCTTTACCTTATCGATAATTGGTTAGAGGACTAAGTTCTGTTCAGGTGAAGGGTTACAACCCCGGTCCTTGTCTGTTTTACGGGTTGTAACTTGGTTACCAGAATGGTCCTTTAGTTATCTTATCGTTTATCACCATGTTTTCTCTAACTCATGTCTTTCGTTATCATTTATGTCTCATGTGCTAATATGCTGGTTTTAGTTCTTAATTGAAGCCTCCCTTGTGGCACTTGCTCTTTCTGGGGTCTGACCCAGCTGGTTTTGTATGGCCAGATTTCAGAACAGCTTCCGAGGATCTCTATCTTCCAGCCAGATGGTGACCACTAGGCGCAACCCTGGCAACGAGTGGGTTCTTATTTGCTCTTCCACTCCCTTGTAAAAATATTCTTTTGAGGCGTTTAGCCGCCGAGCAAGTGTTAGCTTGTTTGCAACTTTACTTACTGTCTGCCTACGGGCTGTAACATGATTGACAAATCCTAGGGTTGATCATGTATGACTGAAACTCTTGCTAGTCTTCACGTTTTGTATGACTAGCTTCATGATCATCTGAAATATAATGTTTGGGACGCTTACTTTGTATGTATGATGATCTAACATCTTGTAACATTTACTTACTGCTTGAGATGAGATACTAGGCTTGTTCATGACCATAAGAGACTGTGGCTTGTAGATAAACTCATGCATCTAGACAACCGTGACCGTATAGAGGTAGATTATACTTCAATGTACGTAGCTGGCTGTCTGTCCCCGCTCTCCAGTATTCTGGTTCGGGCGTGACACCTTGATCTATATGGCTGCTATGGCCAGCACATTGGGTGATTAGGGTTTCTAGGATGTGGGTTGGGCTATGGGCTAGTCACTTATCTAGTTGATTAAGCCTTCTAGCTAAAGGGCCCAACTACCAAGGAGACCCATTCTCTACATGAACCAAGCCAACTAAGTTAGATTAGGGTCTAAACTAAAGTCCATCATGCTAGTTAGGTCTCTATAGTTAGGGTCAATATTAGGCTAGCCTCAAAGTCTCAACGAGAAAAAGTCACAATCAAATCATCAAATTAATAATAATAAAATAACTCAAAAATTACATGACCAAAATACCCTCAAGCTAAAATGTGGTAGTGACAGTTAGGTTGAGAACGACGAAGGATTGTCCAATTTTGACGTTCTAACAATTGTAAGGACACTAGAATCATGGAAGCCCTAGTTAGTATATATATATATATTATATATATAATATATATATATATATATATATAGATATATATATAATAATATATATATAATATATAGAGAGAGAGAGAGAGAGAGAGAGAATAGGGAGGGTGAGGTGCCACCTCACGGTAAGGTGGCTATGTGTCACCCCTCCATGCTATCATCATGCACTTGCACACTTTTTGGAACATGATGATAGCATGGGGGTGACACATATAGCCGCACCCATAAGGTGGCATCTCACCTCCCTTAGTCTCTCTCTCTCTCTCTCTCTCTCCTCTCTCTCTCTCTCTCTCTCTC